>WNGS01111181.1:32037815-32051185 GCA_020271785.1 Procambarus virginalis
CTGGTTGCTGGACTGATCAACCAGGCTGTTGGACGCGACTGCTCGCAGCCTGTTGGACACGGCTGCTCGCAGCCTGACGTATGAGTCACAGCCTGGTTGATCAGGCTGTGTACAGGTTGATACGAGAAACTTTTCTCACATCCGGATACGAGAAACTGTTCTCACATCCGGATACGAGAAACTTTTCTCACGTCCGGATACGAGAAACTTTTCTCACCTCCGGATACGAGAAACTGTTCTCACCTCCGGATACGAGAAACTGTTCTCACATCCGGATACGAGAAACTTTTCTCACGTCCGGATACGAGAAACTTTTCTCACATCCGGATACGAGAAACTTTTCTCACCTCCGGATACGAGAAACTTTTCTCACATCCGGATACGAGAAACTTTTCTCACATCCGGATACGAGAAACTTTTCTCACCTCCGGATACGAGAAACTGTTCTCACATCCGGATACGAGAAACTTTCTCACATCCGGATACGAGAAACTGTTCTCACATCCAGATACGAGAAACTTTTCTCACCTCCGGATACGAGAAACTGTTCTCACATCCGGATACGAGAAACTTTTCTCACATCCGGATACGAGAAACTTTTCTCACGTCCGGATACAAGAAACCATTTTACGCATCCGAATATAAGAAACTTGTTTCACTTTCGGATATAAGAACATTTTATCGCATAAGGAAATTAAAAAAATCTAAATGTTAGATTAGCGATAATCATATAACGTCGCCTGACAGCTGAGTGGACAGCGCTTTGTATTCGTAGTCCTGAGGTTCCGGGTTCGATCCCCGGTGTAAGCGGAAACAAATGGGTAAAATGTTTCTTTCACCCTGATGCCCCTGTTACCCAGCAGTAAATAGGTACCTGGGAGCTAGACAGATGCTACGGGCTGCTTCCTGGGGCAGTAAAAAAAAGGAGGCCTGGTCGAGGACCGGGCCGTGGGGACTCTAAGCCCCGAAATTATCTCAAGATAACCTCAAGAAGATAGATAGATATATGAGTATTTTCTTACATCTGGATATTACAAACTTTTATCAAACTCAGATATAGGAAACATTTCTTTCATCTTGATATTCGGAACATTTAATATGACTGAAGAAGTTGTTACACACGTTGGAAATCATCTTACACAAGCCATTATGACTCAAACATCCACCAGTTACGCAACCCAGAAATGAGCTCTCAAAAAAAATTGAAAATACTTACATCCGGACATAAGAAGATTTTCTCATATCCAGATATGCGAAACTTTTCTCACAGCCGGATATAAGATTGGTGGTATGAAAGTAACGATATCCATCCAAATTTTCTGTTCTGAAAACTATATTTTCTGTAATAAAATATATACTTGTTTCGATAACAATAAAAACTAGTACAAATAATATCTACAAAATGAAGTATATAAATACGTAATATATTCAGGTTATACAAAGGGGAAAAAAACGAAATAAAGAATTTTTCACAATAACGCATTTGTCTGCTTGTTAAATTGAATCGCGAACGAATGAATATATAATGTAATTACGCAAGTCGAAGTCCAAGCCAAGCGTGCCCGACAGTTGGTCTGAATATATGCGGAAATGTGTTCGGGTGTGTGTGTGTGTGTGTATTCACCTAGTTCACCTAGTTGTGCTTGCAGGGGTTGAGCTCTGCTCTTTCGACCCGCCTCTCAACTGTCAATCAATCAACTGCTACTAACCACTAATCCCCCCCCCCCCCACACACACAGATCCAGAAGCAACCCGTAACCGTTATCTAACTCCCAGGTACCTATTTCCTGTTATGTAACAGAGGCATCAGAGTGGAAAAAAACTCTGCCCATTTTGTTTCTGCCATCAGCCGGGATCGAACCCGGACCCCCTAAGATTACAAGCCCAGAGCGCTATCCACTCAACTATCAGGACCCTATCGTGTGTGTGTGTGTACTCACCAATTTGTGCATGCAAGATCGAGGACTAGCTCTTGGACCCCCAGTTTTTAACCGTTGGTTGTCTCCAACGACTCCTGGTCTATTTCTCTGTCATACCTGGTTTTAATGTTATAAATGGAGTTAGCCTCTACACTCTGCTCCTTTAGGTCATTCCATTTACTCACTACCCTTACGCTAGAGGAAAACTTTCTAACATCTCAATGGCACATCTGAGTCTCCAGCTTCCATCCATTCCACCTTGCTCTATTGTTATTCATTGTAAACATTTCCTCCCTTTCCGCCTTCTCAATCCCTCTAAATATTTTATACGTCTGCATCATGTCCCTTCCCCCCCCCACCCTCTTCCTCTCCTTAAGTACTGTATGTGTACTCACCTAGTTGTACTCGCCTACTTGTGCTTGCAGGGGTTGAGCATTGCCTGTTTGGTCCCGCCTCTCGACTGTCAATCAACTGGAAGAGTGTGTGTGTGTACTTATTTGTGCCTGCTACACCTAGCAACAGGTACAAGTTTCATGTCATTGTATGTCAATAAAGGGTAATAATAGAAGCCTGGAAATTATCAGATTCATTCTTCATATAAAAAATAAGTGAATTTTTTTTAATTCTTTGAGTCGCCATTACTCTGAGGATCTCAAACGGCTTATTTACACCGACGTTATTTAGTCTGGTACTAGCGATCCGGTGACGAATCGGCCGTCAGGAAGCCTGGTGCACTAGCCATCAGTTTTCTCAGAAGACATGAAATTACAGAGGAATTATCATAGGCTCTCTCACCTGGACGTGTTGCAAATGATTATCGCCACTTCAAGGTGCAACAGTCAGCAGCTGACCATTATTAAAGAATTACAGGAGATCGTCTGTCCAAGTGTAATAAATATTCTACATAATCAGCACTTCTGCATCATCAGCATAACTCTCGTGTTAGCTTTACAGTCGACGGATCACGTGTGGAATTCAATTCCATGAGTTGGCAATTCTCTCGATGCTATAAGCAGATCAGAGGCGTTCTCTTTTGTTTTTATTTCTTTTTTAATTCTTATGACACTATATTTCTTACTTCCCTTTGATCGCATATCGTTACTTTGAGACATTTGTCTTCCTTTAGGACGAAAGACATTAAATGCTCTCTTGTTATTTGACGAGGATAATTATAAATTTATAGGAGTACTTGTACTATTATTTTTTGCATTAAATATATTACTACTGAAAGCACACAAAATAGACCACTTCTGTTAGTTAATACTGCAGCTGCAGCCGCTAGCATTATTTCTAATAATTTTACTGCTCTATTGCTGTTACTACTACAGCTACTGCTGCTGCTACTACTACTTCTGATATAACTTCTGTTACCACTAATATTACTATTTTATTATTGTCATGATCTTATCATCGTTCCACCATACCTCATATTCAACTCAAATCAATCGTCGCTCATTGAGTTTAGATCCTTTCACATTCCTCCATTAGTACCCCCAGGCTCTTCGGAATCGCCCCAAACAAAAACAAAAAACAAAACAAAAAACGGATAATTTGCATCCAATATATATAGTCCTCTTCAATTATATAATTCTCTCGATGGACAAATTTTCTCCCCTTTGATATTCCTCCTTTGAGGGTACAAGTGGACCCCTTTAAGAAACTCTGGTCTAAATCTTAGGCATCCTCGTTTCCCCAAGTTGGTTCCTCGAAGATCCACTCAGGCATTCCTTGGCACGGTCGTCAGCCAGGGTGCTTGCTGGAGGATACTCAAGAGTGGAACTTGACAGTGATGTTGTCACACAAACGATACTGTATGGCACGTCTTTCTACCAGTCAGATCAGTGTTGTTAGTTAGTAATGTCACTTGAATTCCGGTTTCTACGTGTCAGACTATAGGCGCTAGTGAATTAGGTCTCTGGAGTTCTTTAACCCTTTATACCACGCCCACGGGATGGGTATGGAAGGGGCATCATAGAAAAATGAAAACGAATTGAGTTCAGATTTTAAAAAGTCAGGTCACAGTAGCAGGTGAATCGAATTATTGATATTTGATGTGAATTTTTAAGCTGGGTGATTTGGATTTTTTTCCATAGGTCATGAGTTAAGTTTGCTAAAATTTAGATGATGGTGGCTACAATTCGCCGTTTAATGATTAAAATGCGTTGATTGGTTTCTGAATGCGTAAGTTGGCTATTAAAAGTCATGAGTTACTAACAAAACTCCCAGATTTTGACAAAAATTTCACATATTGCTACATAAATGATATTAATGGTCAGTAAAATGTGCAAACTGCCATCTTAAATTCTATATTTTTTGTTTTCACTCAAACCAGGAAATTGATACATAAAACGTGCACATTTTAACAAAATGAAGGCAAAGGATTTTTCCGAATGTTTTTTTTTCCCTTAACACATCTGTGTGATGAGACAATTCCCCCTTGTGAATCTTCTCATGCAAATAGAAGGGAGAATTGCGATTCTCACGAGAGCAACGAGGTGGTTTGCGAAGCTGATGACAGAGCAGGAAACACCAATCACCCTAACCTGGTTGAATATTCAGGAGACGAAGAAAAGAGGGAGGAAGAGGCATGGACAGCAAGAAGAAATGAGGAGGAGGAAGAGTTGAGGGAGAGAGAGAAGCAAAAGAGTGAAATGGATGGAAAGAAGGACGTGGTAAGGAAGAATGTGGGTAAAAATAAATGTAATGTGAAACGAGAGAGGGAGAGAGAGAGAGAGAGAGAGAGAGAGAGAGAGAGAGAGAGAGAGAGAGAGAGAGAGAGAGAGAGAGAGAGAGACAGACAGACAGACAGACAGACAGACAGACAGACAGACAGAGAGACAGACAGACAGACAGACAGAGAGAGACAGACAGAGAAACAGAGAGAATGATAATGACAAGTCCTGCTGCTCGTAAATCTAGAAATATACAAAAAACAACCTGTTAGCCTAAGAGAAGGGGAATTATCAAGGGAAAGCGCCAAGCCCTTACGACCTGACGGCCTAAGACGACACAAGGGAAATGGCCAAATACAAATTGCGGACTTCTAAGTTGCCTCAAAATTGCAATCCTCAAAATTTTCTTGAAAGCTCAAAATGACGCTTCAAAAAAGGACAAGTGGAACAAAACTCCGTGGCAAATAATGCTTCTATGATTGTGTGTGTGTGTCTACTCACCTAGTTGTGCTTGCGGGGGTGGAGCTTCGGCTCTTTGTGTGTGCGTGCACGCGCGCCTGAGTGTGAGTGTGTGTGCGTGTGAGAGAGGAGCCAGCCATAATCAGCAACACGGGACACCATACCGGGCCAGCCGGGAAAAATGCCCCGCATGAATAATAGCACACGAACGGCTGGCCTTGTCCTGGGTACAGACGAGACTGCCTAACAACACAGGCTACGTGCACACGCGCGCACACACACACACATACACACACCACACGCACACACACACACACACACACACACACACACACACACACACACACACACACACCACACACACACACACACACACACACACACAAACACACACACACACACGCGCGCGCGCGCGTGTGTGTGTGTGTGTGTGTGAAAAAAAAGTATCAGTAGCAGTTGGTTGATTGACAGTTGAGAGGCGGGCCGAAAGAGCAGAGCTCAACCCCCGCAAGCACAACTAAGTGGATACACAGGGAACGGAAGTTTTTTTTGCAACGTTTCATTTCATCTGATGCTGCTGTTCACCATGTAGAAAATAAGTTCCTGAAAGCGAACAACCAAAATCAAACCTATTATTGCCTGCCTTCTGGAGGACAGTAGCTAGCCTAATAGATATGTTATAGCAAATACCTCGGAAATCATAACATTACTCAACCCAGCTGATAGATCCAGCTCTATCCAAGAGCTTAGAGCTGGATCTTAGAGCCACAAATAAGTGCTTACAAACAGGTGAATAGGCGGCGTTAACAGGTAATATACCGTTCGGGTAATAAAGTAATTTTAAGAAAGTCCTCTGTTGTTGTTGTTGTTGTTCAAGACTAGCTACTTGGAACAAAAAGTTTCAAGTAGCACGGGCTATGGTGAGCCCGTAGTAGAAAGTCCTCGCGAGGCCTCGTTCATGGAGGATACACTATACCACCTGTTTACACTTCCTCGGGGCGGTAAATAACGCACTCTATGCACCACACACAACTTGGTAAATGACTTATTTAAAACTGCGTTTGTGCTGGGTTCTTGCGTCTGTACCCGGCTCTCACGTATGTATTCGGCTCTCACGTATGTACACGGCTCTCACGTCTGTACACGGCTCTCACGTCTGTACACGGCTCTCACGTATGTACACGGCTCTCACGTCTGTACACGGCTCTCACGTATGTACACGGCTCTCACGTCTGTACACGGCTCTCACGTCTGTACACGGCTCTCACGTCTGTACACGGCTCTCACGTCTGTACACGGCTCTCACGTATGTACACGGCTCTCACGTCTGTACACGGCTCTCACGTCTGTACTCGGCTCTCACGTCTGTATACGGCTCTCACGTTTGTACACGGCTCTCACGTCTGTACACGGCTCTCACGTCTGTACACGGCTCTCACGTCTGTACACGGCTCTCACGTCTGTACACGGCTCTCACGTATGTACACGGCTCTCACGTCTGTACACGGCTCTCACGTCTGTACACGGCTCTCACGTCTGTACACGGCTCTCACGTCTGTACACGGCTCTCACGTCTGTACACGGCTCTCACGTATGTACACGGCTCTCACG
Organism: Procambarus virginalis; assembly: GCA_020271785.1. Lineage (NCBI taxonomy): Eukaryota > Metazoa > Arthropoda > Malacostraca > Decapoda > Cambaridae > Procambarus > Procambarus virginalis. Next base: position 32,044,477 of record WNGS01111181.1, read on the forward strand.
TCTGTACACGGCTCTCACGTATGTACACGGCTCTCACGTCTGTACACGGCTCTCACGTCTGTACACGGCTCTCACGTCTGTACACGGCTCTCACGTCTGTACACGGCTCTCACGTCTGTACATCGTTCTTACGTTTGGACACCACTCTTACGTTGCACTGATATTGCACAGGGAGGCGGAAGGCAGTTTCAGTTGCGGCTTTCATCAGGGCTTCACAGTGACATGGAAATAATTTCTTTGCCATGAGATATTGGGGATAATTTGAGGGACGGTGAAGCCATAAACAGTATTCCCATTAGCCTATTTCCATAATCGATTAAGAGGGGAAAAAGTGCAATTTTGTTTTATCTGAAATATGAGTAGTGATTATATGTTCTTGTGTATATCTAAAACGATTATTTCGTTTAATTATAAATATGTGTTAAAATGTATTCGCTAGCAAATATATTGTATATGAAAAAGTGCGTTTTAATTCTTACCAGTAAGTTGTACGCACCTAATTGTGCTAGCGGGGGTTGAGCTTCGGCTCTTTAGTCACGCCCCTCTACTGCCAATCAACTGATGTACAGGTTCTAAGTTCAGTGAGATCTAGCATATATACATTTTTAATCTGTGAATGGAGTCTGCTTCCGCCACACAATATTGTGTATAAGTGTAGGTATATACATATATGTATATATATATGTATATATATATACATATATATATATATATATATATATATATATATATATATATATATATATATATATATATATATACCACACACACCTGAAGCTCCATCCTCATTCTCTCGTTCCTTCAGGAAGCAATTACTGATAAGGAAGATATCAAACACCCTTAAAATTATCTGGAGAAAATATTGCACCAATAAAGCTTCGCGTTTTCATGAGCCTCGACTGAATTGTTGGACCCCAGAATGGAGTCAGCAAGTTTATCTAGAGTGGTTTGCAAGAAAAACATTGATGATTAGAAAATGAGACAGAGAAAAATGTTAGAAAATCAGAGATATAAACTAATCTAAATCTATGAAGAGAGAATATCTGATTGTCTGTGTTTGTATGTCCATAGTAGGAGTCTAGACCTGTGACCCGGTCTAAATTCACCCACTTTTGCAGCCCTGTACCCCCAGACCATAACCCCATTAATGGTCTGGGATACAGACCATTAATGGGTTAACCATTAAAAGTACCGAATCACCTTCTGTGGTTGATTGTTCAATAAATCCCTGAACTATATGTTTAACTGATCTCTAACCCTGTCCATGGAGGACAGAAGAAAATGTATATATGCTGGTTAGCATTGTAAATGTGTGGCCACGTCTGTGGTAGAAAAAAAAATGGGTTAACCATACAGGCTAACATAGGCTGGTCGGAGGCCGGCTTACATTAAATGATTTAAGAAACATTAGAATTTACAGAGATCACTATGCAATTATTATCATGGTTACGTGTGAAATAATTGGCGTGTTTTCCGTATAGGTTTTAGAGAATGTAGTAATGCATTTTCTGAGAGACCCTGTTACCTAGCAGTAAAATAGGTACCTGGGTGTTAGTCAGCTGTCACGGGCTGCTTCCTGGGGGTGGAGGCCTGGTCGAGGACCGGGCCGCGGGGACACTAAAAAGCCCCGAAATCATCTCAAGATAACCTCAAGATAACCCATGGAGTTGTTACTTCGTATATCATTATGAATGCAGTGCTTGATCATTTCTTGGACACCATTCCAAGTGTTATCTCTGAATTCCGCATTTTTTCACATTCCATTATATAATGATCCGAAGTATGTGAATAGTTCTGCTGACAGAGTTTACACTTAGTCAAGTCTACATCCGCAGATGATTGCAAACTCTCAGAAGTATTTACTATTTGTGTCTGCAGAATCGAGCTGTTAGCTTTTGGACTCAGTCTTTCTAACCAATCTATATTTAATCTATTATATCTACTATATATATTTCTAACACACGCTCACGCACACACACATCCCCAGAAAGCAGCCCGTAGCAGCTGTCTAACTCCCAGGTACCTATTTACTGCTACGTGAACAGATGCATCAGGGGAAAAGAAACTCTGCCCGTTTGTTTCCGCCTTCACCGGGAATCGAACCCGCGACAACAGGACTACGATCCCTAAGCGCTGTCTACTCAGCCGCGAGGTCCCTAGAGTCACTGTAGCTGAGCCCAATCCTAGCAGTAGTGGCATCTAGAAGTCTGGTAATCTTACTGGGCGATCCATAGACGTGCGGTTCTTCCTGCATAACAGGATAGACCGAGATATTTATGGATATATATACGCAATTGAGAATAATTTTTAATAACTAGATAGAACCATAAATATGTTCATAACAGTTATTGACATTCAACCGTATATCAAAAACTAATATTTTTATGAAAATGCTGTAAATCGCACGGAAGGGNACAGAGTCAGCCAACGGTACCAGCTCAGGTATACAGAGTCAGCCAACGGTACCAGCTGCAGGTATACAGAGTCTACCAACGGTACCACCTGCAGGTATACAGAGTCAGCCAACGGTACCAGCTGCAGGTATACAGAGTCAGCCAACGGTAGCAATAAAACATTATATTAAGCTGTTATCCCTTGACAACAAATTAGTCCCCGCACGTGGGACGATGCTGCCATTAATATAACTTGCTGGCTGGGACTTTGGCTCTTACTCAACAGTGTGAAGAAGTATATGATGACGGTTACGCGACCCCAGCAGAAGGAGCAGCAGCAGCAGCAGCAGCAGCAGCAGCAGCAGCAGAACAGGAGTAGCAACATAAGAGCTGCAGCAGCAGCAGACGCAGCAGCAGGAGCCACAGCAGCGGCAATGGATGCAGTAGCAAATGCAGACGCAGGAGCAGGATCAGACGCAGTAGGAGCAGCAGCAGCAGGAGCTGCAGCCTCAGCAGCAGATACAACAGCAGTAGCAGACGCAGCAGCAGTTGCAGACGCAGTAGCACACGCAGCAGCAGTAGCAGAGACGCAGCAAACACAGTTCAAAACATTATATGAAGCGAGACACACAATTGCGTGTGAATGACTGGAAGATGATAGGATCTTTAGAATGATCATCACCCATCACAGAAAGCACCTACTGCAGAAGCAGGGTAGTGACAACAACAGCGCTAGTGACAGCCGCTGTACACCAACGTCTTACAGCGCTAGTGACAGCCGCTGTACACCAACGTCTTACAGCGCTAGTGACAGCCGCTGTACACCAACGTCTTACAGCGCTAGTGACAGCCGCTGTACACCAATGTCTTACAGCGCTAGTGACAGCCGCTGTACACCAATGTCTTACAGCGCTAGTGACAGCCGCTGTACACCAATGTCTTTCAGCGCTAGTGACAGCCGCTGTACACCAATGTCTTACAGCGCTAGTGACAGCCGCTGTACACCAATGTCTTTCAGCGCTAGTGACAGCCGCTGTACACCAATGTCTTACAGCGCTAGTGACAGCCGCTGTACCCAACGTCTTACAGCGCTAGTGGCAGCCGCTGTACACCAACGTCTTACAGCGCTAGTGACAGCCGCTGTACAACCAATGTCTTTCAGCGCTAGTGACAGCCGCTGTACACCAATGTCTTACAGCGCTAGTGACAGCCGCTGTACACCAACGTCTTACAGCGCTAGTGACAGCCGCTGTACACCAACGTCTTACAGCGCTAGTGACAGCCGCTGTACCCAACGTCTTACGGCGCTAGTGACAGCCGCCAGCCTAATGAAGATGAGGTCACCCAGAGGTTCAAGTTGCGCAGAAGAATATCTCTGCATGCAAAAAAAGTGCGAGCATCTTAAACACTTACTACAATACCATTAGCAGCAAGAACAGCAACAGTACTAGCAATATATATATGCATCTACAGCAACAACAGAAGCATGAGTCACAGTAGCAAAGCCTTAGTATTCACAGGAACAATAGCACCAGTTAAGCAAGTCTCAGCTGTGTCTGGGTACAAGTAACAGGATGAACAACCCAGCGGGGGTTTTTTCCTATTGGGGAGCGTTGTATATGCTGTTATGACGGCATTCCGCCATAGCATATATGTCCACTTACAGGATGATTGGCGCTGCCGAATGAGATCACCCCCTCGGGGCAAAATTTAAAATACCGCCAGAAGTTCCTGCAACATTAGCATCATCACCAGCAGTTTTAATTCCGCAAACACTGTGACCTATAGAAATAACAACTGCAACAACATCATCAGCAGTGACGTGATTACCAAACCACGAGTCGGAAAACGAGGAAACGACGACGTTTCGGGCAGTCCAGGACCATTATGAAGTCGTGTGATCTTGTAATGGTTCATGACGGACAGAAACGTAGTCGTTTTCTCGTTTTCTGATGTGCTGTTTGGTCATCATATCTTCAGCCACGTTATTGTGACTCATCGTCTGCACCAGCAGCGACAGCATCAGCAAGACGGCAAGGGTGAGTAAAAGCCAGTTTCCCCTCACATCTCCAGCCTAAGCCACCACCCAATGAGCCAACTTCACTCAACGAACCAGTGGAGCGCTTCATTGGGCGCAGCGGGTCGGCCAGCGGTTCTGAATCGCGGTCGTGAGCTCCCTTAATTAAACACCTTCTTGGAAATTTTTTCCTGAACTCCATAATTCTTCCTTGTCCGGGTACCCTCGGGAGAGGTTCCACTAGCCCCCCCCCCCCACCCCTGACACGATCCATGACGGCAGGAATCATCAAGAGACGTTGAATATGATTTGAGGGTCGGCCAGGGCTCTGAGCGAGCCAAGGTTCGAAGTGGGTCGGATTCCTCAGTAGGCAGGGTATGAGGCGATGAAGAACATCAAAACTGGTGGGAACAGTGACGAAGTTTCTGTGTACAGCGAGAGGGACAGGAAGGGTGAGGGAAGGTGTGTGGGGTAAAAATGTGTGCTCTGGGCAGGGGAGAATAAGTATATAGAAGAAAGGGTTTGAAAGGAGTTGAAAATATGGGGGGAAAAAGGAGTGGTGTGCAAAGGGGCCAACAGTGCGTGTGTAGGCAATCACAGAAGAAATGAACGTGGGGGAGCTAGAGAGAAAATTTCCCCTGAGAAGAAAGGCTGGGAGAGGTGAAAGAGGTTGTTGTGTTGAGATTAGAAGTGTTCGATAGAGGTGGACATGTAAAGTTGTTTTGCGACTTTGACTACACGAGGGAGGTAGAAATCTATCTGGCAATCCAAGAAGATACAGTCAGCTATATCTCTCCCCCCCCCCTCCATCCTGTGTGATCACTTTCGTCACATAACTGTAACAGGTACTCTGAGACACGACTTCCCCTGTTTCAACTCCCTTTTTAAGCTTTGTCGCAAAGTTGTTCTTTCTAGGTGATCCGTTAATCTTGATTAATATATTTAGGCAGTACACAAAGTATACACGTCAATGATATGGACCGGAAAATCCCAACACAGTCCAATCGTCCATTCCAGGGCAGATCATTTCATCCCAAAACCAGCTACTTGATCCCAGCACAACCATATATTGCATTCCTCCTCCATTATCCTCATTTAAACACAGGACAGGCCAAACAAGCCAAGCCAGCCCAGCACAAAGGAATTTAGCCCATTCTCCCCCAACCCAGCTCAGGGCCATCCGAGGACAGCCTAGGGAGCGTGTGCGTAGCTAATGAGATTAGTTTATACAGAAGGTTTTTCTTGCGCGACGACGTGAGCAAAGTACTCCGTGATTGATCGTTCCGTGTTTTTATTTTATGTTGAATACGTACCTAAACAGCAATTGTCATACGTATAAAAAACAGTGTTCAATTGTGCATTAATTGTTTTTTTTATGAAGTGCAAATGGCGACTTAGTATGTGTTGTTTTTTTATTTTTCGCATTCCTCCTGCTAATGTATATTTGATTGAATAAACACTTGGACTTACACACAAACACAAGCATACACAAACGCGCACGCGCGCAGAAATGCAGACACACACACACACACATACACACACACACACACACACACACACACACACACACACAACCCACACACACACACACACACACACACACACACACACACACACACACACACACAGGTTTTCTTTAAATAAATTTAGCTCTTTCGACAGAGGGGTTCTCTTGCTCTCCAGAAGCACAGAGCCCAAGACCTCATACAAGGAACTGAAGTTCGACACCCACCCCACACATCGAAAAATACTGGAAGTGACGATAATGGTCCAGGACGGAACGAAACGTCAAGTCATCGAGGACTGACCGAAATGTTGTCGCTTTCTTCATTTCAGATGTGTGGGTTGGGAGTCCAATTTTCACACCGTTTGTGTGACTTACTGTTTGTAACTGTTAATTTTCAACAGCTGAAAGCTTTAGATACCCGGCGAAGCAAAAAGCATCCCAGAAGAGACCAGACAATCCAACGAAGCCGGAACTCAGCCTCCAGATACAGAGAAGCCGGAACTCAGCCTCCAGGACACAGAGAAGCCGGAACTCAGCCTCCAGGACACAGAGAAGCCGGAACTCAGCCTCCAGGATACAGAGAAGCCGGATCTCAGCCTCCAGAATACAGTGAAGCCGGAACTCAGCCTCCAGGACACAGTGAAGCCGGAACTCAGCCTCCAGGATACAGAAAAGCCGGAACTCAGCCTCCAGACGCAGAGAAGTCGGAACTCAGCCGCCAGAATACAGTGAAGCCGGAACTCAGCCTCCAGGATACAGAGAATCTCTGTATCCTGGAGACTGAGTTCCGGC
>WNGS01111181.1:32056206-32067902 GCA_020271785.1 Procambarus virginalis
ATCATATATATAATATATATATATATATATATATATTATATATATATATATATATGATATTATTATAATATTATATATATATATATATATATATAGTATATATAATATAGATTATATATATATATCTATATAATATATATATATATATATATACTTCTATTATATATATATAATCTTATATACATATATACATTTCGAAACATCCTTTGAACAATTTCCAAAAATAGCAGCCTATAATACATAAATCCGGCCAAAAACAATACCGGTAAAACGAGAATCTCTTTAACTCTTTCAGCACATTTTTCAAGTTTAATACAATTTTTTCCCCGTTGAGCTGGGCGTGGGCGGGCCATAAATCCATCGCGTGTCGTCTCCAAGTATATTCTGCTTCCTCCTCGACAATTATGTTATAAAAGATTTTGTATGCGTAGACGATGAGGATAATAAAGAATACGGATAGGTGTGTTTTCTTCCTATGAATTTGCATTGTGTTGTGTTGAACCTTGCAACCAATCACACACGGGCCCTCAGGAGTCTTATGGAGCCTTGAAGGGCACTCGTGGTAGGCCCCTTGTGGTGTATAATATTCCTGAGTGACTGGGATGGAGGTAGACTCAAGTGATTCAGGTCAACTACATGAAGACTTGGTTGGTCTACATAGGATGGTGCAATTATTTAAGACGTATCCTTCAAGAATGCTAGTACATAGAGTAGACTGTAATGTGTAACGGCTCAACAAGCCACAATGTAAGACAGAAAAAGGATATGGATTTTTTCACCCATAAGGTATATACCCATGGAATCGCTGACCCACGGATAGCCCGTAAATGTCAAAACATTACTGCAATTCAAAGTCCAACTGGATAAAAATCATCAGGGCAAATGGGGGGATTTCCACACCTGGGAATATTAGGCCCAAAATTGTTTCGTTAAAGTCTTCCATTTAGTCACGCCATTTAGGATACCAATTAAAAACTTTGTGTTTGTCTTAGGATGCCAAAATTCATATTTTTTTCTACAAATGTTCCCAATTTGGCAAAATGTTGTTTTATCATAATGCTGTTGAAATAATAACCATTTCACTTTTTTTTTGCGTTCGTTGTTTTTTGCGTGGTGTCTGTGAATGTTATCGGGTGAGCGCTTCTCTTCCTGTCTTGGACCTGGTCTTCCTGTCTGTGATGCACTCGCCTTAAATGAGACACTGTCTATCTATATGTCTGTCTGTCTTAATCTCGAAAGCCTTGTTTTCCTTCCTGTGATTTATTCTTCTTCTACGTGACCTGTTTTTCCTATTTGTGAGAATGTCTTCTTGTTTATGAGCGTGTCTTCCTGTCTGCCAGTTGGTCTTTCTGTTGTGACTCTCTCTCTCTCTGCCCTATATGTGAGACGTGTCTTCTTGGACCTTGTCTTTCTGTTCGTACGCTTGTCTTGCTTTCAGTGAACCTGTCTTTGTGGTATTATCTACCTGTTCAGAAACTTTCGTTTCATTTTGTCGCAAATCCTTGATGTATATTATTATGATTGCAAAAATATATTCATGATATAAGAGGTACTACCTCTGGTGCAATTGTAGGGATCCACAGCCTCGAAGAAGGGAACACAGAGCATTCAGAGAAAACTTGCAATTTAACTCTGAAGACGTATTAGTGTTCACTTCTACCACCCTTTTTTGTGCACTTTATTATACAAGTTTATTCAGTTACATATTAGACTGCTTACAAAAAGTAAACATTAATAGGAAATTAAGTGAAGTTTGTTTCCTAGAGGCTGTAGATTTCTTCGAACTCCTCCGACGCCGGGCAGGAACCGAGGATGCAGCGGGCGTTCTCCCTCTGGATCGCGACACTGAGGCGCTGCAGAAGAAAACTTGCCGCTCTAGGATCTCTTGTAGTGTCAATGAGCCTGGAACAAAGACCCTTAAGAAAACTCCTTGCACTCTCTCCCCGTGGACCTAGGGTCTCAGACCCTATTGGAACGAAGTTGTACCGATGATCTAATTCCCTGTACTTGGTTGACTTGTCTCTTTCTCTATGTGTCGCCGCGGCTCTTGCTTGGCCGGCAGGGAGGTTGGTGCATGTGGCTGCCAGGGTGGATACGCAAGTATAGTCCCATGCCAAGTATCTGGCACTAATCATTTTGCAAAACTCAACACTTTTTTACATTTTCTGTGGTACATTATAATTTATGGATTCCTGGCCGGTGATCCATATTCCAGTATAAATCTATAATAGGCTGAATAGATTGCCTTGGATGAGTGATTATTTAGGCTGATATATGACGGTCTAATATTTGCCAGAATCCCATACGCTGCTGATGTTACTTTGATTACGTGTGCTTCAGGACTTGATATTGATATTGCATCAATTCTCAAAATCCTATCTTTTGCAACCAATGTAATTGCCATCCCCAATGGCGTACATGCCTGCTGGCCTCGTTTCTCTTTTCCCCCGTCTTCATTACCTTATACTTGTTTAAATTGAATTCTAGTTACCATTAGTTTGCTAATCCTGATTCCTTCCAAGTGCTATATAGTCGTAATGGCTGTGCGCTTTCTTCTGACAGTTCCTTTACGTCCATACCTTGCGTGTGTCAAGGTCGTCCTGTAACTCTGTGCAGTCCACATCGAGGTTTGCATTCCTCGTTAGCCTTGCGTCCTCTGCAAATACTGACATGTACGAGTCCACTCCCTCGGGTAGGTCATTCACATAAATTAGGAATAATAGTGGTCCCAAGACCAAGCCTTCGAGGACCCCTACTGATCACATTCCTCCAGCTGGTATCCTTCTCTCTGACTGTGACGCCTTGTGTTCTGTCCGTCGCGTACTATCTTACCCAGTACAACCTCTTCCTAGTTATCCCAACTAAGGATTGTTGTTATATGTGGTGGTGGTTGAGATTTTAGTACTGGAATGCATAGCGGTGGTTTCGATGGTGGCACTGGTAGCGGTATTGGGTAGTAGGTATTAGGGGCGATGTTGGTAATGAGGGTGTTGGTGTATCTGTTACGAACGTGGGTACGAATCATATGAACTATTCCCACGATCAAAAGTAATGTCCTTTTACTTGGCCCTGGCCACGTATGACTTTACACATAACAGTGAATTTGATGTGTTATAAAGTCGACTATCAGCGGGTTTTGTTTGGTGCTGGACTTAATCCCCATCACGCTCTGGAGAGTCATTGAGGCTACCACAAGTGCCCACTGACCAACCAGCTAGTATACTTTAGTTCTGGCTATAGTCGAGAGCTGACAGTATACTCTCAGTGTATACAAACATCGAAGAGCTGGGTACATACACCTCTCGCTGCATGTATCTTCCCCCTGTGGGTTGGGGGTCATCCCCCCTCCCCTCCTCTTTTTGGAATTAGTTTCTGCACTATTAACGTTGAAAATCTTTTCAACAATAACGTCGGCCTGATTCTATGTTACTGTATAGCATAGAAGGTATGCTAAAAGAAACGCCCGTGGAATACCTAACATATATAATGATCAATATAAGGCATGAAAGTAATAACCTTGAAGGGGAAGGAAACTATGAGGTGAACGCGCCAAGCATAATGATTTGGGATGGGACGGGGGGGGGGGAGGAAAGGAATGGTGCCCAATCACTTACACGGTCGGGGATTGAACACCGACCTGCATGAAGCAAGACCGTCCCTCTACCGTCCTGCCCAAGTGGTTGGGCTAGATGGTAGAGATAAATAAAACAAAATCTACTTAAGGCAGGTTATCATTTCACCTTCGATAATCACTAATAATTGCGGCATTCATCGTCCACAGAGCGCACTCACAGGTAATACATACATTAGCAGTATACTGTCGGTAGAGACAGAAATATCTTCAGTGAAAATGGCTTTTCTTTCCTAGTGACTTCAAAATATCTACCACTCGCTGACTTGTGAGTTTACCAGCAAGTTTTCTAGTTACGTAACCAGCAAGTTTTCTAGTTACGTAACTAGCAAGTTTTCTAGTTACGTAACTAGCAAGTTTACTAGTTACGTTATAATCTGGTTAGCGTTTCTAATGCCACTTTTAATAACGCTTTCAACTAATGAAAGAATAATATGGGCTTCGATTTGGCTTCAATTATAAGAATAACTGTGACGCATTTTTGGAGCAGTGAGCAGCAGTTGATCCTGGCTGTAGTGGAAGAATACGAGGTACTTCCAGAGGACACAAGAGTTACAATTATGAATCTATAACTGTTACAGTTAAAGAGCCAGTTACTGCGTTATGAGAACTTATCTTTAAGGCAAAATAATTCCTTGTCGTAAATCACATGAGCGAGTTATACTTAGGACAACGTGATTGGCCAAAACTATGACAATAATTTACATACAATATATTAGGAGGAATTACATTTCTTGTTGCCATATGAAAACTGACAGAGGACGGGGAAGGTAAATCGAGGCATACAGAGTTGCCACATAGTAATCAAACTGTCCTGTAGACTATGACGGTATACTCACTTCCCTACTCATAATTACCTTCAGACATATCATCACCGTCGAGGACAAATTATGTTAGAATGATTGTGAACAAATATTATTCTTGGTTAGATTATATTATATATGTAAAAGTAAGAGATTGTTCTCCCAGGAAGCATGACGGTCTCCCCCCCCCACACACACACACACACTCACACACACACACACACACACACACACACACACACACACACACACACACACACACACACACACACACACACACACACACACACACACACACACACACTACACAAACACTCTCCCTAACCAGTTACTTGTTAATTATAAAACCCTTCACATATATGCCAGCCAGCACACATGCTAAGTGGTTACTGCTCACTTCAAGTACCACACAACCAAAATTATGTACATGTTGCATTGACATAATGGGAAAAGCAGCCATTCCTCATCGTACTGGTTTTTACATATAACCTTCGCACATATGCGACATATGACTTCACATACTAAAGCAAACTGTAGCATTGTCGACGTGTGCTGTGAAAAGCTTTGAAAACTAAATCATAAACACTCTCCTTCTGGTTCGAGTTGGTGTTTTGGTTGACGGTGTTGATGTGTATTTGTTGTTGTTGTTGTTGCAGGGGAAGCCCAGGATAGAACCAATTTAATGCAGCAATTAATTTTGTCTTGTAATTATAGGGGTAAGGAGCCGCCTCGCCACAGCCTTAGGCAGCAATTTGTTGCATGAACCGTTGCATGGTCCGCGACTCTTGTGTGTGTGTGTGTGTGTGTGTGTGTGTGTGTGTGTGTGTGTGTGTGTGTGTGTGTGTGTGTGTGTGTGTGTGTCACCTAGTACTCACCTAGTTGTGCTTGCGGGGGTTGAGTTCTGGCTCTTTGGTCCCGCCTCTCAACCGTCAATCAACAGGTGTACAGTTTCCTGAGCCTAATGGGCTCTATCATATCTACACTTGAAACTGTGTATGGAGTCAGCCTCCACCACATCACTTCCTAATGCATTCCATTTGTCAACCACTCTGACACTAAAAAAGTTCTTTCTAATATCTCTGTGGCTCATTTGGGCACTCAGTTTCCACCTGTGTCCCCTAGTGCGTGTGCCACTTGTGTTAAACAGCCTGTCTTTATCTACCCTATCGATGTGTGTGTGTGTGTGTGTGTGTGTGTGTGTGTGTGTGTGTGTGTGTGTGTGTGTGTGTGTGTGTGTGTGTGTGTGTGTGTGTGTGTGTGTGTGTGTGTACAATGTTTACGGTCAGTGAGGCCCGGGTTGCTACTGCACGCGCCTCCGTGGTGTGATAATTGTTACCTTAATTATTTGTATTATCATTATTACTATCATTATTATTATTATTATTATTATTATTTAAAAAATCCGTTAGGAGCCGTGATGAGGATTCGAACCTATGTGTTGGGCTACCCAGGCTCTGGTCTACGACAGTGTGCATTGTCGTGGTAATTAGGGAGGATGTAGTCACGTTAGTGTGATTACTCTGTATATTATTAATATTGTTTTTTTAGTATTAAAATAATTAAAATTTTCAATATAATTTATATATTGATATATTTCACGTTGACGTTTAAGTAAACTCTTACAAAGATCACTGGAATACATAGATAATAAATAAAGACGAAGACGAACTCTTCACGTATCGTCCTCCAGGTCTTCCTCCTCACTCCTCCTCCTCCTCCTGGTTCTTCCTCCCTCCTCTCCTCCTTCTCCTCCTCGGCTATGAGATTTAGGTGTACCTCACGTCATGTGATTAATTACGGGAAGCCACCAAAGAGTCTCCCAAAGGGATAGGAACCAGCAGGATCACGAGGTGTGTGAGGGAAATCAATCATACATCTCTCTCTCTCTCTCCTCTATCTCTCTCTCTCTCTCGTCTCTCTCTCTCTTCTCTCTCTCTCTCTCTCTCTCTCTCTCTCGTCTCCTCTCTCTCTCTCTCTCCCTATACTCTTCTCTCTACTCTCTCCTCTCTCTCTCTCTCTCTCTCTCTCTCCTCTCTCTCTCTCGCTCTTCTCTTTCTTTCCCTCTGTTCACAGCATACTCATCCGTTGCATTAATGCTGCCTGTTGATTAACGGATGTATCAACAGCAGCACTGTTATCAACAGCAGCATGTAATCACACACAGCATGTACTCAACAGCAGCATGTTCCAACAGCCAGGCATTGTACGCAACAATCCAGATGTATTCAACACACAGCATGTATCAACCACATCATGGATCAACAGACAGAATAGTATCAACAGCAGCAATGTATCAACAACTAGCATGTATTCCACTATAGCACCCAAAGCTGAAACTACTTACTACGCTCCTCTACGCTATGGTAAGGTCTGATACATATCAGTAGAAAGCGCAATCAAGGCCACTACGGCCTCAAACAGTAGTGTTAACAGATGGGGGGGGCGAGCAGGGAGGAGATAGGCAGGATTAACGGAAGGCCTGGCGTATAGGCTGGAAGGCCAATTAACGGTGACTCTATACCTTCTCTTCATCTGTTATGGCTTTCATCCCCAATCGCTATACCGTCATGTGGCTTCACGCTCCTCACACCACAATTGCCTTAAAACACCCGCTGCTGTTTAATGTATTAATTAAAATTCTGTTGCTCTTAATCCTGAAATTTGGACTGCCCACAAACACGGTACCAGCTGCAGGTATAAACAGACTACCAACGGCACCAGCTGCAGGTATACACAGACTACCAACGGTACCAGCTGCAGGTATACACAGACTACCAACGGTATCAGCTGCAGGTATACACAGATGTGATGTGGTGGCGGGCTGACTCCATATCACGGTTTCACGTGTCGAATTGATAAGCCCAATAGGGCTCAGGTACAACTCGCTACACCTGTTGATAATCGGTTGAGAGGCGGGACCAGATACGAGCCAGAGCGCAACCCCCCGCAAGCACCAACTAGGTGAGTACAATCTGTGTGAGTACAGACTACCAACACCGATACCAGCTGCAGGTATACAGAGACTACCAACGGTACCAGCTGTAGGTATACAGAGACTACCAACGATACCAGCTGCAGGTATACAGAGACAACCAACGGTACCAGCTGCAGGTATAAACAGACTACCAACGGCACCAGCTGCAGGTATACAGAGTCAGCCAACGGTACCAGTCTGTGTATACCGCAGCTGGTGCGTTGGTAGCTGTATGACGTCTGGTAGTCTGTAACTGCAGCTGGTACGTTGCTGACTGTATACCTGCAGCGACCTGGCTACTCGATGCTGGTAGGCTACTCTGTATACCTAGCGACCGGCTGATTGTATACTGCACTGTACCGTTGGCTGACTTGTTACTCAGCGGCCGTGGTTCTTTACCTGCAGCTGGTTCTTGGTAGTCACTGGTTGTACCGTGTTCTACCTGTAACAGTTCGGGTATTCTTAACCAGCTTATCGTGATTCTTACCCCGTGTCCCCCCCTTTGCTTGCGGGGTTGAGCTCTGTGCTCTTTGTGGTTTCTTCCCGCCTCTCAACGTTAATCACAGAGTTAACACTTTGCCTCGAGCCTTATTGGGCTCCATCGTTATCTCACTGACAACGTGTTATGGGGACGTCAGCCTCCACCACATCAGCTTCTGGCTATCCTGCAATCGATACGTTGGGGTCTATTTTTGTGTCTGTGTTACCTTCGCTGTTACCGCTTGGTCGTTGGATACCAGTGGTTGCCGTGGTAGTCTGTTTATACCTGCAGCCTGTACCGTTTGCAGCTTTCAGTATTAAGAGCAACAGAATTTTAATTAATACATTAAACAGCAGCGGGTGTTTTAAGGCAATTGTGGTGCCCTTTGAGCCAGCATGACTGTATAGCATTGGGAGTGAAAGCCATAACAAGTGAAGAGAAGGTATAAGTCACCGTTAATTGCCTTCCAGCCTTATACGCCAGGCTCCTTATCCTCCTATCCCTCCCTCTCCCCCCCCCCCTTTTTAAACTACTGTTTAGCCGTAGTGGCGCTTGCGCTTTCTACTGATATGTATCATACCTTTACCATATCTAGAGAGGAGTAGTAAGTAGTTTCGCTTTGGGTGCTATAGTGATACATGCTGTTGTTGATACATGCTGTTGTTGATACATGCTGTTGTTGATACATGCTGTTGTTGATACATGCTGTTGTTGATACATGCTGTTGTTGATACATGCTGTTGTTGATACATGCTGTTGTTGATACATGCTGTTGTTGATACATGCTGTTGTGCTGTTGAAAGTGATGATAGCAGCCGTTATAACAGCCGCATTTAAGGCACCGCGAGAGTAGGCTGATGGAATAGGAAGAGAGAGAGAGAGAGAGAGAGAGGAGGAGACGCGAACCAGATGAGCGGGGCCTGGAAGAGAGAAAGAGAGCGGAGAGGGGAAGTGGGAGAAGAGAGAAGAGGAGAGAGAGGAGGGAGAGAGCAGAGGAGGAGAGAGAGAGAGAGAGAGAGAGAGAGAGAGCAGAGGACGGGATGAGAGATGAGAGATGGAGACAGGGAGAGAGAGATGGAATCGAAAAGTGGAGAGATGAAGAGGGTATGTGCTTCCTCACACACCTCGTGATCTGGGGTTCCTATCCCTTGGGCGACTCTTTGGTGGCTTCCCGAATTAATCACATGGACGGGAGTTACACCTACAATCTCAGAGCGAGGAGGAGAGGAGGAGGGAAAGGAGGAGAAAGGAGGGGAGGGAGAGAGGGAAGACCTGGGACGATACGTGAGAGTTTCGTCTTTTATTTATTATCTATGTATTCCAGGTGATCTTTGTAAGAGTTTTACTTAACTTCACACGTGAAATATATCCAATATAATTATTGTAAAATTTTAATTATTTTAAATACTAAAAAACAATATTATAAATATACAGAGTAATCCACACTAACGTGACTACATCCTCCCTAATTACCACGACAATGCACACTGTCGTAGACCAGAGCCTGGGTAGCCCAACACATAGGTTCGAATCCCATCCGGCTCAAGGATTTTTTAAAATCATAATCAAATAATAATACATATAATATGATATAAATATAACAAAATAATTAAGGTAACAATTATACAACCACGGAGGGCGTGCAGTACCAACCGGGCCCTCACGTGGACCGTAAACATTGTACCACACAACACACACACACCAACACACCCAACACACTACACACAACACACCACCCACAAACACACACACACACACACACACCACACACACACACACATCGATAGGGTAATAAAGACAGCTGTTTAACACAAGGGGAAGACGCACTAGGGGACACAGGGAAAAATGAGTGCCCAAATGAGCCACAGAGAGATTAGAAAAGAACTTTTTTAGTGTCAGAGTGGTTGACAAGGATCCTTGCTTAGTGAAGTGATGTGGTGGGCTGACTCATACACAGTTTCAAGTGTAGTATGATAGAGCCCATAGGCTCAGGTAACTGTACACCTGTTGATTGACGGTTGAGGCGGCCAACATCAGACCAGAGAACTCATACCCCCGCAAGCACAACTAGGTGAGTAATCAACAAAACACAACACACACTACACACACACACCAACACACACACACACAAACCACACACACACACACCACAACAATCACAATACACAACACACACACACAACACAAGAGTCGCGGAAATGCAACGGTTCCATGCAACAAATTGCTGCCTAAGCTGTGGCGAGGGCTCCCTTACCCCTATAATTAAAGACAAAATTATTGCTGCATTTAATTGGTTCTTCACTGGGCTTCCCCTGCACACACAACACAACAACAAATACACATCACACACCGTCAACCAAACACCAACTCGAACCAGAAGGAGAGTGTTATGATTTAGTTTTCAAAGCTTTTCACAGCACACGTCGACAATGCTACAGTTTGCTTTAGTATGTGAAGTCATATGTTCGCATATGGCGAAGTGTTTATGTAAAAACCAGTACGATGAGGAAGGCTGTTTTCCATTATGTCAATGAAACATGTAATAATTTTGGTTGTGTGGTACTTGAAGTGAGCGTAACCACTAGCATGTGTGCTGGTGCATATTGTGAAGGGGTTATAATTAAAAGTAAATGTGTTAGGGAGTGTTGTGTTCGTAGTGTGTGTGTGGTGTGTGGTTGTGTGTGTGTGTGTTTGTGTGGTGTGTGTGTGTGTGTGTGTGTGCTGTGTGTTTCTGTGGTGTGTGTGTGTGTGTGTGTGTGTGAGTGTGTGTGTGTGTGTGTGGGGTGGGGTGGGAAACGTCATGTTCCCTGGGGAACAACTCTTACTTTTAAACTAATATATATCGTAACCAAGAAAATATTTGTTACAATCAGTTCTAAACCAGTAATTGTGTCCTCGGACGGTGATGACTACTGTCCCTGAGAGTAATTATGAGTGGGGAAGTGATATACGTCATGATCTACAGGACAGTTTATTACTATGTGGTCAACTCTGTTGCCGTCGATTACCTTCTCCGTCGTCTCGTCAGTTTTAACTATGGCAACAAGAATGATTCCTTCTAAGATATTGTATTGTAAATTATGTCAATAGTTTTGGCCATCACGTTTGTCCTAATATTAACTCGACTCATGTGATCTTTACGACACAGGAATTATGTTGCCTTAAAGATAGTTTCTTAACGGCAGTAACTGACTCATTTAAAACCTGTAACAATATATAATATATTGTATACCTTGTGTCTCTGAATACCTGCGTATCTTCACTGACAGCCGTGATCAAACTGCGTCTACTGCTAGCGCAACAGAATGCGTCAACCGTTTATTCTATAATTTGAAGCGCCAAATCGAAGCCCATATTATTCTTTCAGTAGTTGAAAGCGTATTAACCAGTCCCGGCATTAGCAAGCTTAACCAGATTATAACTAACAGTACTTAAACTTGGGGGTCCAACGTAATAGAAACTTGCTATTACGTAACTAGAAAACTTGCGGTTCACGAACTAGAAAACCTTGTGGTGAATCATCACAGTCAGCGTGAGTGGTCCATTTTGAAGTCATAGAAAGAAACCCATTTTCACTGAAGATATTTCTGGTACCTACCGACAGTATATGCTCAATGATGTATTACCTGTGAGTGCGCTCTGGTGGCGATGAATGCCTCGCAATTATAGTTGATTATCGAAGGTGAATGATAACCTGCCTTAAGTTACTGATTTTGTTTTATTTATCTCTACCATCTAGCCCAAAACTTTGGTGGACGGTAGGGGGACGGTCTTGCTGCATGACGAACAGGTCTCTCTAAGATATGG
>WNGS01111181.1:32101859-32115059 GCA_020271785.1 Procambarus virginalis
CAGAGAACGTCTTATGGAGCAAGAAAGAGAGTAGAACGATCCTGAGAAACTCGGAAAGAGGAATTAACAAGTACGGTATATTGCGAGAAAGTCATCCTGGCTCTATTGGACATGGAAGGAACCAGAAAAAACGAGGAAACGAGCACTTCTCAAGAGTTATGTAGGGAGGTGTAGGGGAATCGAAGACTGGTCAATAAGGCAGTGATAAACGTCAGGGTAGAGTCAGGGCGCTCGAGAGAGAGTGAGCGAGGCAGCAACGGACCAAGACTAGCTCGAATGAGCTTCCTGGTATTATCGGGGGACATTACAAATGCTAAAGAAATCCGAGGGACACATGAAAGTTCATCCACTGCAAGGAGGGGGGTCGCCTTTAGTGAGCCTGGGAAAACGTTGCAACAGGATGGGACACAAGGGGCACTCTGACCAATAAAGGCACTCTGACCAATAAAGGAATGCCATGGACAGATAGGATCGTTGTGGGACGCTATATAGAGCACCGAGGGAGGTCCTGGTGGTGGTCAAGAGGGCGGGAAGGGACGAAGCAAACCACGGGGGAAAATATATTACACTAGCAAAGGCAATTTTTTATTTAGCCTAATTAGTTTATTATGGATCCCCATACCCATGTTAAGGTCAGTGGGGGGAGATGTTACCGTCACATAAGGTCTTCATAAACTAAATCTTCCTGCTTTTAAGCTAAACATTATAATGTTGTGGTGATTTAATTACATACAGTTTTCATTTGTCACCGGTTGTACCCCACAACCATCCAGTGGGTGGCGGTGGGAAGGTTGAGTCCCAAGCTTGCACTGCACACTGTAGAGAGACTGGGGCTATTTGGTTAAGATTTTTCGTAGCATATAGTTTGTAATGAATTATTTAGAAAATATTTTTACATTAGAAATAAACACAGAAATCACACTAACGTGAAATATATAAATGAGAAAATCCATTTGGGCTGTGAGCTGGGCGCGAACCTGCGACAAGACATTACCAGCTGCATCCTCTACCGTTTTAACAAGTCAGTAATGGTACAGTGGTAGAGTATGCAGCTGGCAATGCCTTGGTCGCAGGTTCGCACCACCTCACAGCCCAAGTGGATTTTCTCATTAGAGATAAAGATATCTCTAAATTCTTGATATTCATAATTTCCATCACAAACTGATGCAAGGTGCGAGAAAAGTTTTCATAAGAGATTACAATTGGTCAGGTCTACATCCGCAAATGAGGCAAATTCACAGAGATTAATAGCCGAGCTTAAACCAAACAGTAGTAACTGGTATTTATATGAAGATTTGTTGCAGTTCTTAGCACATTATTGCTTCCATGTTGTTTGTAGGCAATATAATATGATAATCATCTCCTTAGAAACTATTTACTTTCACCGACAAATCAATTCAATAATGCAGTCGGAGACGAGCATGAGATGGAAAGTTGAAACAATGATTTAAAATATGTTTTAGCTATGTCTACCTTCAGCCTCAATCATATTAAGTTATGTTACTGACGACAGAGATGACGAGGGATCATATTATTGAATCAATTCTGGAGATATGTACTAATTTGACACTGCTGTTTGGTCTGAAAGGTAGAGGTTGACTGGAAAGATTGGAAAGTAATGAGATATTTTGATTACCAAGGATGTAGCCAATCGCGTGAAGATACGAAGGGAATAAATTATAATGGCATGTAGTTCAGGCCAGCATGGAAGGCTTTAGGGATACAAGAAATGGAGCATTGACCTATATGCATCGTCAGGATTGATTGATTGATGAAGATTAAGCCACCCAAGAGGTGGCACGGGCATGAATAGCCCGTAAGTGGTGGCCCTTTTGAGCCATTACCAGTATCAAAAGATGATACTGGAGATCTGTGGAGGCGCAACTGCACCCTGCGTGACGGGAGATGTCTCCCGGACCAAATGGTGACCAAATGGTCCTCGTCAGGAGGACAGGAAGTCATGGAAGGACAGAAAGGGAGAAGCAGTAGGATGGGGGGGCGGGGGTTCGGTTGTTTCATCGTGTTCCGGATAAAGTTAAAACGTGGCAAGACGAAGGCTAGCGCTGTTAAAGTCATCATCAACCAACGAAACGTGGGAGGGACCATCAACGCAAGTCACATACGAGGCATCACCGTCGTTACGGTATTGCCAATTACGATGCACCAGCGACCTCAGCGCGAGTCATCTCCTGGAGCTGGTGGAGGCAGAGGTGCTTACCTAATAGTGCTTACCCAAGAGTAAGTTCGGGGGGAAATGAGGTCTAGCTTCCTACCTGACACAAGCAAACTGGCCTTGTTGTACCCGCTGCTATTTATGTACACTTTCCTCACGTTCGAATTCTTTGTCGTTCTAGGAAATAAAGTTGTGGATGGAGGTGGCTTCCATGATTTAGTTTTTTCCACTTTTGTGGAAAAAAGGGAAAATTAACCCGTAAAGGGTACCAAGAATTTCTCTTAATTTCTTCTCTCAGTTTAACGAGGCTGCGGCCATCAGCCTTGTCTGTTCCCCTCAGTATCTTGTTCGTTATCACATCCGCTATGTCATATCCGGCCTTCATTTTCCTGTCATGTATTTGAACCCAAGTCACTGAACTACATCAAGTTTTTTTTTGTCAGGAATGACTTTTACCCTCCGAACTCATGCTGGCCCCATGTGCCCAGTTTAGTCACTCCAGGTGCCACGGTGTTTTTGGCCTGACTACTTTCTCCAGCACTCAGCATGGAATACTTGTCAGTAACACTGGTGGTTGTGGTGAAGATTGAGAATGCGGTGGATGTGGTAGTGGCTATGATTGTGGTGGTGATGGTGGAGGTGATAGTGGTGGTGGTGATGGTGATGATGATGGTGGTGGTGGTGTTGGGGGTGGTGACGGCGGGGGTGGCGTAGTGGTATCGGGAGCTTGTGGTCAATCCGTCAAAACCAAGGTGTAGTTCCGTTACTCCACAGCGCGACCTCCAGTAGCAGCCCTGACGACTGGCTCGGGGCCGCATCTCCACGCTCCTGCTGCTTACGGAAATATATAGCTTCTTCGTATATATATATATATATATATATATATATATATATATATATATATATATATATATATATATATATATATATATATTGGTAGCAGTCTTTCTTGTAAACATATGTTAAATATGACCGAAAAAGTAAGATTAATAATCCTAACACGAATTTTCTCAATATTTCTTATGTTTCTTTTTACTGTCGATGGTAATTGAAAAATCAATCATCCAAAATTCATTTTTATTTCTAGTCTGACGCGACGCTTGAACGCGTTTCGTAATAACGTATTACATTTCCAAAGACTTTAGTTTACAAACACACACACAACTTGTAACCTGAAAACACTTAACAAAGTTTTACTAATTCTAACGCTGTTTGTTGTTGTTATAGATTCAGCTACTCGGAACAAGTTCCAAGTAGCACGGGCTATGGTGAGCCCGTAACTTACCTGGCACAGGAGCGGGGCGAAAAACATGGGCTATAGTGAGCCCTTATTGGACTTACCTGGGACAGGAGCGGTGCTCCTTCTAACGCTGTTGTTGTTGTTAAAGATTTAGCTGCTCAGGACTAAGTGTCCATGTAGCACGAGCTATGGTGAGCCCGTAATACTAACGCTAAACAGCTTCTCTTATATACTCCCATTTGGTGAGGTGATATGTTGAAACAGTTTTGGATGAGGTGAACAAACCTGTAGTTACCAGTTGCGTTGCTCCTGGGAGTATGGGTTCGAGTCACTTCTGGGGTGTGAGTTTTCATTCGCATATAGTCCTGGAGACCATTCAGGCTTGTTCGCATTTGTGTTCCTCACGTGTGCCCCAAAGAATGAGGTGATTTGATAAAATGCTATGCCCAAAATAACCATCCAAGTGCCGGCGGGGAAGGGGTTCAAATAGCTTAGGCTATCACTTCCTTATACCATCCGCTTGACCATCACGTCCGGTCGTGATGGTCAAGCGGATTAAGGTGCCCTGTAGTTACCAGTTGCGTTGCTCCTGGGAGTATGGGTTCCAGTCACTTCTGGGGTGTGAGTTTTCATTCATATATATATATATATATATATATATATATATATATATATATATATATATATATATATATATATATATATATATATATATATATACAGGATAGATACTGCAGGCATACAGGATAGAGTAAAACAACTAGCCAGCAGAGAAAGCAGGGACAGCCACAGTTGGATATTTGGAATTATGAGGGGAACTGTCACAAAGAGATGGCTTACTGACAGACATTTTGAGTCCTATTGAAGTCAGATCTATGTTGTATGAATTGTGTGTTGGGAATGAGTTTGATCCAGGATAGACTCAGAACATGTTGATGGAGTGTGCTGAGGGTGAGAACAGTTTAATGTAACTTCATGAAAACATTGGTTTAAATTTGTTTTTTAAACTGGTTTCTCATCATTGTAATTTTGTGATATAAAGTGTGCTAACATCTGTGTTAATGCCAAACTACGCTTTTTTTTCAAAATACATCACCTTTCAAATTGTAAAGTAAATGTATCTCACTTTATGCCACAAATATAAAGTTGATTTAAACGGATGTACCGTTCAACCATTATTGTAATAATTCGTATAAGTCGTTACGAACATAGTTTCTAATTCTAACTCTGACAAATGAAATGAATCTGAATTATCCGATAAATATTGCTTCTAAATCTAAATACTTAGTAGACAGTACATAATTATTGATATTATGTGTTATGTTATTGTTATGGCTTTCTCTTAAGTGGATAATTTTCTGTAAATTTGTGTAAACTAACACAGTAATAAATGTACAAACATTTAGGAATTAAACATTTAAATTTGAACAAAATTTTTCATATGTTATTCAATGTTCTACCTAGCCTTACACTGATCGTGTCTTTATCAACCATGTAAATTTCCCTGATAATCTCAAACGTCGGGATCATGACTCTAGATTCCGTCTTTATTTAAATACGGTGACGTTCAGCTCCCTTGGCTATTTCCTCATTGTTAAATCCTCGCGGATCTGACACGAGCTCTGTGTTTGTGATTGTTTTCAATTGAATGTGTGGTGTGTGTGTGTGTGTGTGTGTGTGTGTGTGTGTGTGTGTGTGTGTGTGTGTGTGTGTGTGTGTGTGTGTAACACCTATTTGTGCCTGCAGAATCTAGCATTAGCTCTTGGACCCCGCCTTTCTAGCCGTGGGTTGTTTAAGGCAATGACTCCTGTCCTATTTCCCTATTATATCTACTTTTAAAATGATAAATGTTTGTGTGCCACGTTTGGATATAGGTAATTGTCGCAAACACACTTGTGTGTGTGTGTGTGTTTGCGACAATTACCTATACCTGTGCACGGGACAGCTTTGTGTGTGTATGTATGTGTGTGTGTGTGTGTGTGTGTGCGCGCACAAACAATCCATACACTACACCAAAACGAAAACTGAATGTATACATCCAAAATACAACATTATTACTTCCAGTAAATAAATGACTATGGACGTACGTCGGGAAACATTGCCCGCTGCCGGCGTTCCTGTTGTGCTATAATCCTTTGAGCTATTGATATGAAACCGGCTCTTGCATGCGTGTTCACCCCCCACACAGTTATATATATATATATATATATATATATATATATATATATATATATATATATATATATATATATATATATATATATATATATTTCATTTAATTGGTTACTCAAATGTTCCACAACTATATATCACCATATTTTAATTTTGTTATAGTCGTGAAGAACATTAAAATACATTGATAACTATAATAAAAATCTCGTGGAGCAGGCGACGTACTTTGGATAGGCTGGAGGGATGGACAGAAGTACCTGGACTGGACAGGTAGATGGGCTAGATTGAAGTTCGTGGACAGGTGGAAGGGTTAGACGGATTTACCTGGACAGGTGGATGGGTTGGACAGATGTATCTGGAGAGATGAAAGGGTTGGACAGATGTAGTTGAACAGGTAGAAGGACAGGCAGGATCTGGATAGGCAGGGGGGGGGGAGTCGACAAGTGTTGCTGAACGCTTATGTGTACTGACCAGGTATTGGATTACTATAATTAAGAGCAATGTTACGGTAATTGAAATAATAATTTCTAGTTATTACCCTTTGAATAATTTAGATAATTTTATTCCATTAAAAATGTTATTAAAATTGTATAAAAACAGACAAGAAAGTGTAAATGATGAGCTAACAGCTCCTTGTAGCTGTTCCCCCATCATAATAGTATCCCAGTGAAGGATACTCCTTACTACTATCCTTACTAAAGGATTGTGTATCATCCCAATATACTATCATCATCAACACCCTGATCTGAAACACCATCATCCTACATGACCACCACCACCACCACCACCACCAGCAACAACAATTATCCTTACCAATCAATTATTTTTAGCAGTGACTAGGCTCCTGCAGAGAGCCTGTGTACCTAGTGTTCCCATGGCGTCATGTACTGAGCAGCAAGCGTCAATATCGATAAAATGACTCGCGGCTTTCTGCAGCTTCAGATAAGTGCCTTTCCGATATGCTAAATCCATTCTCCTGTCAATTGAGTGACTTGGCTTTTCTGTAAGTGGGGTCACATGGCTTCTCAACATATTCCTGCACTTCTCAATTTCTTCGAGGTTAAGTCTCGACACGATGGTCAATAGGTCAATGGTCAATAGGTATTTCTGAATTCGAGTAGACGTGTATTTGTGTGGGGAGCAGAGTATTAGAGTATTTTTTTTATTAAACTGAATGGAAACTTATGCATTGAATAGCGGAGAGAATATCACTCGTGTTCAAATATTTTACATATCATTGCTGACATGTTCTTAAAAGATTGATTTATTACCCGTTTACCTCCTAGTTTATGAAGTATATGTATATATTTGTGTTTGTATGTATATATATATGTTTGCATGAATGCGTATATATATATTTACCTATCTATCCCATTCATCTACCTAGTTATTTATATCAGGCTGTCATATCACATCGAATTTTTGTTAAGCCCCTTTCCTTCAAAAAAAAATTTACAAATATGAAATCAAAGAATGAGAAAATAAGAGACATGAGAACGAGAGATCTCATTCTCAAGACTCTATCCTAAGACTAAACCACACTGTTAAAGAGGACAAACAGTCCCCCACTCGCCAACTGATCACGGACTACGTAGGGAGGTAGACAGTGGTAGGCTATATTACGAGAGGGCTATATTCGTGAATATCCCTTCACAATATTACCCAGGTAATATATCGTCGTGCTGATCTTGCTATTTTATAGAATCGTTGCACGGGGATGCAGAGCTGTTGGTAAGGTTATTCGACAAAAGGCAGATTTGTCAGGAATATCAGAAGGCATCATTCTAACGTCGTCAAAATCTTTATCGCTATAGATACAGTGGGGTGATATTATAGTAGGATGGGCTGGATAAACATATCGTAAAATATATATCGACAATTCGTTGCAAAATTTGATGAAGATCATGCATAGAATTATTAAATTCAGGGAGACACACACACGCACAATCCCGACAAGACAGCAACACCAGGGTGAAAAAAATAAATGCAGAAACAACTAGATGAACAAGATATCACTTTAGATAATAAATGAGGCTGCGGCAGCGCCTGGGTAGTCCGCTTGCTACAGTATTTACCTCCGTAAAAAGTAAGATCTGGACATCTGGACTGTTGGAAAATACTTATGTAGCGCCAGATACGAATAAAAGGTTGGGTTAAAAACCGCTCAACTATAGACCGGTATCTTTAATAAGCATCATATGGAAGGTACTTGGGAGAGTAATCTAAAGCAGGCTAGTTGAATTGCATTGACCTGGGCTCTAGGAGACTCGAACAGTGCACTCGTCGTGTGAGAGACCAAAGTTCTATCGATCGAGCTATTGAGTAGTGTTTTACAGGCTAGTTGAACACTAAGAACACGTGGAGGTGGTCTAAAATCTCCATCCCAGGTTCAATGAGGCAAAATTTTAATTTGTTAAGAGTTCTACAACAAGATATAAAATAAACAAAAAAGGCACTGAAGAGCAGACTGCATATTCCTCGTTGGTCAGAAATAATTTGATCATGTTCTAAACAAGAAAATCCTATTCAAGCCACAGCAGCTGGCTGGTATATCTGGAAGAGTCCATCAGGCAACAAAGAGTTACCGTCAGAGTGGACACATCAGAACGGAGGAAGGTTAAGAGTGGAGCACCACAGGCGTTGCTCCGGGCCTCGGCGTGTTTCTATTACCTGTCAACACCCCGACGAAGTAAATTTGCTCCTTCATATCAACGTTTGTAGATGTTGAGAAACTAATGATAAGAATTAGAACAGAAGGAGTCTTCGATTACCCACAACATGATCTTGACACACACTATAAAATGCCTAAAAGTGACTGCTAGATTTTATCCCATCTAATGGCAAAGCTATAAGGGTATGACAAATATTTGAGAAGCCTTGTACATTAATATGAACTGAAGGGAAGACAGATTCTTACATGAAAATAGAAGAAAGACCTGGGATTAGAAATATTAGCAAATCTAATGTCAGAAGCACAAATTATCAGGATAATATCAGCTGCATGTGCCGCCAAACTGGCCAATGTTCGTAATTGTCTTCAGAAATTTAGACAAAGGCCCTTCAAGGCCCTGTGCAGATCATTTTTGAGTAACACTCTTAAAATTACAGCTTCAGTAACGAATTCTCACCTAAAAAAAATCTCAAATCAATGCAATGGTCGTTTCAGAACTGACGGATTCCAATTATGAGAAATAACTAAGGAAACTGAACCTTACCATACTAAAGTAAAAGAGGAGAAGCAGGGTAATATAACAACATGTAAAGTTCCATTGGTAATTAAGACAATAGACAGGGAGTCAAATTTCAAAGCTATTAACAGGAAAAACGAAAAAATGTTGAAAGCTAACAATACACAATTTTAAATGTGAATTTCATTTAACTAAGAATGTTTGAAAGACTGAGCTAAAAGCTGGGCTCGTTTCTGCAAACACTTTAATTGGGTGCAACTAGTCAAGTGCACAAACACACACACACACACACACACACACACACACACACACACACACACACACACAACACACAACACACACACACACACACACACACACACACACACACACACACAGACACACACACACACACACAAATACCCTTAAGCCCTGGTACATAAACGCATATTGCATAACAACCTACGCAGGGAACCTGCAAGAGAAAACAGGACAAATGGTACCATTGTAGCTAGAGTGGAAACAAAGCTGACTACAACAGTAATGGTAATGAATACCAATTTTTTTCCAAAGGAATACCCGATAGCAAGAAGAGAAAAGTGTGAGGAGGTGGGGTGCCACAACTGATCAAAGGACATGTAAATTTGGTTAAAATAAACATGAAGAAAGCAAATGGATACTACTGGAACTGTAGGCGTGATAGAAAAGGGCAGAGAGAGAGAGATTGGTTAATGGCATTGATCTGTAATCACTCCCTAGAGTGATTACAGATCACAGTGATCAAACCTTTACAGGAGACACACACACACACACACACACACACACACATATATATATATATATATATATATATATATATATATATATATATATATAAAATATATAATATATATATATATATATATATATATATATATATATATATATATATATATATATAAGAACATATATATTTCCTAATAAAATTCGGATGGGCTAGCTGACAACAGATTATAGCCCGAGGATATATGACCACTCGATGCTTATATCATGGGAGAATATATTCGAAGTATATCCCCGGAATATGTCGGCTCGTTTGAGGCTTTAGTCGGCAGCGTCATATGAGAGAGAGCCAGATGGTTGGGGTATAATTTTGTTATCTCGTATCGCAGTTGTCAAGGAGGAAGAAGAAGAAGAAGAAGAAGAAGAGAAGGAAGGGGAAAAGAGAAGGAAGGGGAAGAAGAGAAGGAAGGAGAAGAAGAGAAGGAAGAGGAAGAAGAGAAGGAAGGAGAAGAAGAGAAGGAAGGGGAAGAAGAGAAGAGAAGGAAGGGGAAGAAGAGAAGAGAAGGAAGGGGAAGACAACACGAGAGAGAGAAAAGAGTTTTATGGGAAAGAAAAGAGGGAGAATGCAAAGATTCAGAAGAATAAAAGCTGAGAACAAGATGAACAGGAAGAAAAAAGTTGTTGGTAAACGTCGAGACGAAGAGGAAGAATAAAAGAAGGAAGTGGAAGTGAACGATAACAAGGAAGAGAAGAAGGAAAATGAGGAAGATGCCGAAGAAGAGGATAAGAAGCAGAAGGAAAGAGATAAACTGGGGAAAAAATTAAATGAATAAGAATTCAAAAGGAGAGAAAATAAGAAATAGGATGAAAGGACAACAGCAAAAGAATTAGAATAAAAAGAGAAGATTGAGAAAGATGAAGCACAAAACAATATTCTGAAGAGGTGTAGGAAGATAAGAGGATGAACAGTTGGAGGGTAAAGAACTGGGGACAGGAGGACCGTGGTTCAAGATGTGTGGACAGGAGGACCGTGGTTCAAGATGTATGGACAGGAGGAACGTCCATCAAGAAGTATGGACAGGAGGACCGTGGTTCATGATGTGTGGACAGGAGGAACGTCCATCAAGAAGTATGGACAGGAGGAACGTCCATCAAGAAGTATGGACAGGAGGAACGTCCATCAAGAAGTATGGACAGGAGGAACGTCCATCAAGAAGTATGGACAGGAGGAACGTCCATCAAGAAGTATGGACAGGAAGAACGTCCATCAAGAAGTATGGACAGGAAGAACGTCCATCAAGAAGTATGGACAGGAGGAACGTCCATCAAGAAGTATGGACAGGAGGAACATCCCACAAGAAGTATGGACAGGAGGAACGTCCATCAAGAAGTATGGACAGGAAGAACGTCCATCAAGAAGTATGGACAGGAGGAACGTCCCACAAGAAGTATGGACAGGAGGAACGTCCATCAAGAAGTATGGGCAGGAAGAACTTCCCACAAGAATTATGGACAGGAGGAAGGTCCATCAAGAAGTATGGACAGGAAGAACTTCCCACAAGAAGTATGGACAGGAGGAACATCCCACAAGATGTGTGGACAGGAGGAACATCCCACAAGAAGTATGGACAGGAGGAACATCCCACAAGAAGTATGGACAGGAGGAACATCCCACAAGAAGTATGGACAGGAGGAACATCCCACAAGAAGTATGGACAGGAGGAACATCCCACAAGATGTGTGGACAGGAGGAACATCCCACAAGAAGTATGGACAGGAGGAACATCCCACAAGATGTGTGGACAGGAGGAACATCCCACAAGAAGTATGGACAGGAGGAACGTCCATCAAGAAGTATGGACAGGAGGAACATCCCACAAGAAGTATGGACAGGAGGAACGTCCATCAAGAAGTATGGACAGGAGGAACATCCCACAAGAAGTATGGACAGGAGGAACGTCCATCAAGAAGTATGGACAGGAAGAACGTCCATCAAGAAGTATGGACAGGAGGAACGTCCATCAAGAAGTATGGACAGGAGGAACGTCCATCAAGAAGTATGGACAGGAGGAACATCCCACAAGAAGTATGGACAGGAGGAACGTCCATCAAGAAGTATGGACAGGAAGAACGTCCATCAAGAAGTATGGACAGGAGGAACGTCCATCAAGAAGTATGGACAGGAGGAACGTCCATCAAGAAGTATGGGCAGGAAGAACGTCCATCAAGAAGTATGGACAGGAGGAACGTCCATCAAGAAGTATGGGCAGGAAGAACTTCCCACAAGAATTATGGACAGGAGGAAGGTCCATCAAGAAGTATGGACAGGAAGAACGTCCATCAAGAAGTATGGACAGGAGGAACGTCCCACAAGAAGTATGGACAGGAGGAACGTCCCACAAGAAGTATGGACAGGAGGAACGTCCCACAAGAAGTATGGACAGGAGGAACGTCCCACAAGAATTATGGACAGGAGGAAGGTCCATCAAGAAGTATGGACAGGAAGAACGTCCCACAAGAAGTATGGACAGGAGGAACGTCCCACAAGAAGTATGGACAGGAGGAACGTCCATCAAGAAATATGGACAGGAAGAACGTCCATCAAGAAGCATGGATAGGAGGAACGTCGCTCAAGAAATTCTTTCATAGTCAAACCAAAAATAAAATATAACGCTTCAACCTCACTGACAAAATATAATGGAAGAGACGCCAGTGATAAGGACGTGCAGCATTTCCATAAAATAGTATATGTAACAGGATAAGAAAATTTATTAATAATGAAAATACAAGGCTAGCAAATTTGATTTTCACTTCAGAAATATTTGTATTATATCGTACATGTTACTTTAAGCATAAAAATACATTTTTGAATATTATAATAATGATTGAGTTATATTATTCGATTTCATACCTGGTTGATACCTGGTTGATGGGGTTCTGGGAGTTCTCCTACTCCCCAAGCCCGGTCCGAGGCCAAGCTTGACTTGTGAGAGTTTGGTCCACTAGGCTGTTGCTTAGAGCGGCCCAGGCCCACATACCCACCACAGCCCGGTGTCCGGCTCTCCTTGGAGGAAACAATCTAGTTTCTTCTTGAAGATGTCCACGGTTGTCCGGCATATTTCTTATGCTCGCTGGGCGGGGTGGTGTTGAACATCCGAGAACCTCTGATGTTTATACAGTGTTCTCTGATTGTGCCTATGGCACCCCTGCTCTCACTGGTTCTATTCTGCATTTTTTCCATATCGTTCACTCCAGTACGCTGTTATTTTACTGTGTAGATTTGGTACTGGCCCTCCAGTATCTTCCACGTGTATATTATTTGATATCTCTCTCGCCTTCTTTCTAGTGAGTACATTTGGAGGGCTTTGTGACGATCCCAATAATTTAGGTGTTTATCGCGTCTTATGCGTGCCGATATGTTCTTTGTATTCCCCTCTATTTCAGCAATCTCTCCTGCTCTGAAGGGGGAAGTGAGTACTGAGCAGTACTCAAGACGGGACAACACAAGTGACTGGAGAGTACAACCATTGTGATGGATCCTGGATTTGAAAGTTCTCGTAATCCATCGTATCATTTTTCTGGCTGACACAATATTTGCTTGGTTATGCTCCCTAACGTTAGGTCGTAAGACATCATTATTCCAAATTCTTACATGCTGGTTCTACTATGGGCACATTTGATTGTGT
>WNGS01111181.1:32184402-32195913 GCA_020271785.1 Procambarus virginalis
CACACACACACCAAACACACACACACACCCACAGGACATACACACACTCACACACACACACACAGACACACACTCCACCACCACACACACACACGACACACACACACACACACACCACACCACACCACACACAGCACCACAAACACACAACTCATGAACTTATACACCTGTTGATTGACGGTTGAGAGGCGGGACCAAATGAGCCAGAGCTCAACCCCCCCCACCAATAAGGCTGAGTAAATTAGGTGAGTACACTAGGAAGCAGCCCGTCAAAGCACTGTCTAACTCCCAGGTACCACAGTATTTACTGTCTAGGCAACAGAGGCATCAGGGTGAAAGAAAACCTCTGCCCTTTTCGTTTCCGGCCATACAAGCGGGTGAGCGACCAGAACTTCTAGGCATTATGACAGCCCAGAGCTCTGCTCAACTCAGCTATCAGGTCCGTGTGTGGTCAATGTGTGTGTGTGGTGATGTGTGTGGTAGTTTGTTGTGATGTGTGTGGTATGACTACACCATAGCTGTCTTGCGGGGGGTTGAGCTCTGCTCTTTGGTCCCCGCCCTCCTCAAACCGCACAGCGCAAACAACGCTGTAGTGTGTGTGTGTTGTGTGTATACTCACCTATTTGTACTCACCTACTTTGTGCTTGCGGGGAGTTGAGCTTGGCTCTTTGTCCCGCCTCTCAACTGTCAATGAAACTGGGTGTACAGATTGCCCGAGCCTACTGGGCTCCTAGTCATAGCTACACTTGGAATACTGTGATGGAGTCCGGCCTCCACCACATACTGTCCAAGCATTCCCCTCCGTTAACTAGCTCTGACACTTTAGAAAAAGTTCCTTCCTAACGTCGTATCTGTGGCTCATGTGGGTACTCAGTTTCCACCTGTGTCCCCTTTGTTCGCGTCCCCCAGTGTGAAATAGTTGATCCTTGATCTACCCTTGTGTCTACATCCTTCTAGACGGATTTTGTATGTGTGATCATATCTCCCTTACTCTTCTGTCTTCCACGTGGTCGTGAGGGTGCATTCCCGCGCCTTTCCTCGTCGTAACTCATGCCCTCTTAGATTCTGGGCCTAGTCTAGTGGCATATACCTTGGACTTGTTTCCAGCATTCGTCCTTGTGCTGACAAGGTACGGGCTCCATGCTTGTGGGCCGCATACTCCAGGATTTGGTCTGACATATGTGGTGGTACACAAAGTTCGCATGATGCATTTCTACAACAGGTTCCTGAAGGCAGTTAAGATGTTAAGCACAGCCTCGCATATGCCGCAGATGATGTTATACCTTTTTATTGTGGGCCTTCAGGGGACAGTTTTGGTTGATATCAACTCCTTAGATCTTTCTCTCTGTCCGTTTCATTAAGTACTTCCATCTGGCCTATTTGATTCGCTGTGTCTGGCATCCTGTCTTGTCCCAACTTGACCTAGTTTCATTACTTTGCATTTACTCGGTTGAACTTCAACAGCCATTTGTTGGACCATTCACTCAGTCTGTCTAGGTCTTCTTGTAGCCTCCTACTATCATCCTCAGTTTCAATCCTCCTCATAATTTTTGCATCATCGGCAAACATTGAGAGAAACGATTCTATACCCTCTGGGAGATCATTTACATATATCAGAAACAGTATAGGTCCAAGGACAAGGTGTGTGTGTGTGTGTGTGTGTGCGTGTGTGCGTGCGAGTGTGTACTTACCTAGTTGTGCTTGCGGGGGTTAAGCTCTGGCTCTTTGGTCCTGCCTCTCAACGATCAATCAACTAATGTAGTTGAATGTAATGTATGGAGGCCTACTCCATAAACAGCTTCAAGTGTAGATATGATAGAGCCCAGTAGGCTCACTAACCTGTACATTAGTTGATTGACCGTTGAGAGGCGGGACCAAAGAGCCAGAGCTCAACCCCCGCAAGCACAACTAGGTAAGTACACGCTCGCACGCACACACACACACACACACACACACACACACAGCGTGTTTGCGTGCGTGCGTGCGTGCATGCGTGAGAGTGCGTGTTGTGGGCGTGTGTTTATATTTACTATTTGTATCTGCAGAATCGATCTATTAGCTATTGGACCCTGCCTTTCTAAGCAATCTATTTTTCCCTCTAAAATTAGTGCCCCGAGTGAGGATCGAACTCACGACCTTGAGATTATGAGACTCACGCGCTGCCTACTGCGCCATCGAGGCTGTAGTGAGTTTGTGTGTGTTTATATTTACAAGTTGTATTTGCTACCTGGGCCAGCAGGATTTCGCTGTTAGTTGTTGGACCCCGTTTTGCTAACTAAATATTGTCTAATGTACTGACTACTGACCTATTTTTTATACTCTGATATATATTTCTGACTCAAACATTTCCAGGTCGTAGCCTATAACATCTGTTTAGCTCCCACGTACTTATTTAGGGCTAGGAACAGACGCATCAGGTGAGTGAAATTCTGCTAAATTATTTCTCTGCCGGGAATCGAACCATGGTCCGTGGATTGTGAATCACAAACGCTGTCCCCCGCGGAGACGGAAGTATTGAGCGGTGCTGGGTCCTCGTCTCGCCTGTATTGCCTTATTCTTACCTATTTGTTGAGTAAAATAAATATAACGTGATTCAGTCGGTTCACAAGATGCGTGAACCGGACGAAGCCTGTGTTGCTATCGTGCCGCAGTCTCCCAACCCTGGTTATCTTGAGCTTATCTTGACATGATTTCGGGGCTTAGCGTCCCCGCGGCCCTGTCCTCGACCAGGCCTCCTTTTGTTTGTTACACACCCCCAGGAAGCAGCCCGTAGCAGCTGTCGAACTCCCAGGTGCCTATTTACTGCTAGGTGAGCAAGAGCATCGTGGTGAATGATACTTTTTTGCCCCTTTGTCTCCGCCTCCACCGGGCAACAATTCTATTCCATCAGTTCCGACTTATTTAGCCCAGTGATGTGCATGTTTCCAATGCTTTTAATGTGTCACGGAAAGCATTTCTTGTGTATGCTTTTATACCTAGTGTGCGTATATGATGCATTTAGTGCGAGGTCGGGTATTCAGACACATGCTTGTGGATCTCTTCTCATCTTGCATGGAAGACCCCAGGAGCAGTTATCTTCTATCATCAAACACTTCATCATCCCATAATCGAAGATTAAAAACCAATATCTTTTAGCTTCCAATGCTATCTCTTCTCTCAAATTCATTCTTGGTATATTGAATGAATTTTCATTTCTCAATAGAAACATTTTCTATTGGTATATTGAATCTCCTTTTATCAACATCACCTGTCTTTCCTATATGGTCTTGGGCATCAAAAACTCTTCCTCCAAGAGAGTAGAAATACCCTAAGCTACTTTATCTTTTGGAGGTGTATTTTATCTCAACAAACTTACTTAAACTTGTACTCTTTTCCTGTTGTGGGATCCTTCCTCCCAACAGATTAATGGTGGCTCTCACTGCCCTGTACCAGGTGACAAAGATTAAGCAAGAAAGAGAAGGCTGAGTGGACTGCATTTTCTTGGGCTGTCGGAAAGCCTCCATGATCCTCCTACAAGTCTCCTCCTTGTGTTTGCCTCCCTGCAAGGGAAGAGGTCGTGAGACTCCTCCGCCAGGTCCTTCAATCGTTCCCATGGGAGGGACAAATCCACTCCCTCATAAAATTTTCCACCAGTATGTATTTCGCAGGGAACAGGCCGGGCGTCTTTGTGTGGAGCGGGTCCCCTACAACGGGCCATTACGAACAAGTTTCTCTCATTCCGAGTCTATAAGGCACACGTACTAGTAATTTGTTATGCTGGTTTGGGAAGAATTCTCAGATTTCTTGTGTACTGGTAGGCTTATGATATTTTCCAGTGCAGATGGAATGTTTCATATAGTTTGGTCATTAACTCTGCTGAGAACGTCCTGAACTAGCAAAGACCTTCCCCATAACCATGAACTTGAACCATAACTAGAGCACTGAGTAGCCATTTGTTTTCTCAGTAGAAGTTGAAATTAGAATAGGACAAAGCGGTCACAAAACTGATGAAAGAAAATGGATCGTGAACTACATTGGTACTTTTATATTTTTTGCAGAAGTTATCGTTCAGAGTGTGTGTGTGAGAGAACCCACTCACCCTCCCACCCAACCCACCCACTCACCAACCGACCCACCTACCTGCCTGCCTGCCTGCCTGCCTGCCTGCCTGCCTGCTCACTCTGCTTTCTTTGCATCTCACATTCACAATACCGACTCTCCTCCTCCTCTGCCCTCACTTCCACTACCTCCCTGGCTTATCAGTTTCACAGTTTCATTTTCATTAAATTTATCACGAATTCAGCCACTCCATCGGGCTCAGAGATGGGCCATAGAAGCGTAACAAGCCTCCACCAGTCCACGCCAGATAATATGAGTCTCACCCAGACGGCAGCATCACCCCCAGCGGGCCGCCTGAACCCCCGCGATGCAGGGCATTTAAGGTCAACTTGCCCCATATCGCTACAGGTCTCACATCCTGCGAATATTCCTGCCTACATCCTTCTTAAAATCGAGAAGGAAATGAGATCGTGTATAGATATATTACCCAAAGGAAGCTATTGAACTCGGAGATTGGTACAAATTGGGGTTTGGCTTCGTTAGAAATGCAACTGGAAATTCGAGCTACGACAAGAGCTTCGGGAGGATACCACTTGACCTCACTGGAGGTACACCTAGACCTACCTTACCTGAGGTACACCTAGACCTACCTTACCTGAGGTACACCTAGACCTACCTTACCTGAGGTGCACCTAGACCTACCTTGCCTGACGTACACCTAGACCTACCTTACCTGAGGTACACCTAGACCTACCTTACCTGAGGTACACCTAGACCTACCTTACCTGAGGTGCACCTAGACCTACCTTGCCTGACGTACATCTAGACCTACCTTACCTGAGGTACACCTAGATCTACCTTACCTGAGGTACACATAGACCTACCTTACCCGAGGTACACCTAGACCTACCTTACCTGAGGTACACCTAGACCTACCTTACCCGAGGTACACCTAGACCTACCTTACCTGAGGTACACCTAGACCTACCTTACCCGAGGTACACCTAGACCTACCTTACCTGAGGTACACCTAGACCTACCTTACCCGAGGTACACCTAGACCTACCTTACCTGAGGTACACCTAGACCTACCTTACCTGTGGTGCACCTAGACCTACCTTACCCGAGGTACACCTAGACCTACCTTACCTGAGGTACACCTAGACCTACCTTACCTGAGGTGCACCTAGACCTACCCTTCCTGAGGTGCACTTACAGTAGGCCTACCCTACCGGAGTGCATCTACAGTAGGCCTGCCCTTCCGGAGGTGAACCTCGACCTATTTCTTACCGAAGGTTCACCTAGGCCTAACTAATCGGAGTATCATCTAGAGACCAAACTTACCAGATGTATACTTAAGCCTACCTGCCTGCTCCCTGAAAGACACTGACTCAGTATATTATAACAAATGTACTCAAAATTAAGAATATTTGACAAACAGTATTAACAAATTTCCACCATATTATTTTCTCTAAGCAAATATATAATAAAACTATTACTCAAATGCATGTTATATTCATATAAAATTCCCCTGCCTTTTCCATAGAAGCTTGAATTTCCTAATTTAAATGAATATGCCCACAGAGATCACACTAACGTGATGCATCAAATGAACAAATCCAAATCCACAAATGAAAATTCAATATCCTCGTCACGGCCCTTGTGGATTTGTTTATTTAAATGAATATGGTTCTTAAATGGCGGCCTAAACCAAGGTAATCTTGTCGAGTGGGGGCATGAGAACAGAAATATAAATTTAAGTAATGTATATAAATTTTAAATTTAATTGGAAACCAAAAAATTTTGTATGTAACGTCGTTTTCTCGACCAGCGTCACGTTACGACTACTTAATTGTGAGGTCTGTAGGACTTATGAGTTAGCAGAAGTTAGCGGGTAAAGGAGTTCTCGCTCTGCTAAGTTGACGTCCAAGTGATCCAGCTTTCTTCATAGTAATCCATCTCTATGTGACGATGTAAACTCTCGCTTCACTTCTTCCTGTTGGGAGAATGCGATGTATACTCAGCCAATATGTATATCCACTTTCCCTATGTCTCTGAAGACGGTGATGAGAGGAGCTTTAACGAAGTGATTCCTTCAACGACACAATTCGGGTTAAATAAAATTACAAAATGAACTTGGGAGAGCTTCAACTTCCTTCACAGGTGAGGAAGAACGCGCTTCAACTTCCTTCACAGGTGAGGAAGAACGCAAGAAATAAAGAGAAGATTCGTGAAAGAATATTTTATGTTACCCTCTCGGTCATATTCACTAATACACTCGCACACATACATTAATACAAACAAAATAGTATTATCTTCCTCCACTAACGTGAGAATACATTCAATACAAAGCCCGTTGATTTGTTTTGGTGCACAGGACCTGCGGTAATTGAAGAGTTTCTTTCAATAGTTCTTTCAAACCGTTACGTATTTATACTGTTGTCCCTGCTGGGAGGAGGATCATTATGTTTTCCTGACCGTTGTATTGTCCCTTTGAAAGAGAGAGATTGTTGTGGGAGGATGACTGTAATGAGATCTCTAGTCTTCGTCTGAGTACATTATTTTATTAAAGTTAAAATCAAACTGCAAAATTGATACATTAAAACGATTTAACCAAAGCCGAAATGGTAAAAGCCGAGTTAAATTAAAAATAAAAGGTATCACTTACTTGACAGAAAATATAGCAGAGTTGTGTAACACCATAAATGATTGTGTTAAATAAATTCACTGTAAGAGTAGATTTGGTTCACACACGAAATTTTGTCACCAGTCAGTCGGTTATCCAATCAGTTAATGACCGGATTAGGTTATGAATACTATCCGGTTATGCCAGTCTGTTATTAGCTATCTTAGAAAAATCTTATGGTGACTACCTTAGAGAAAAGTTAAAGTGGGCTAGCTTTGAAGTAGCAAAGGTTAGCTTCGACCAGACTTCTTTAAGTTGACTTAGAATAAGCTGGCTAAAGTCACTCTGGGTAAAATTACCTCAGGCTATGCCAACATTGCATAACTTAAGTTTGGTGAGCTTAGAGCTTAGAGCTTAGATAAAATTGTGATCTCAGGCTAAAGTGCCTTAGGTTAGCTTGGATTAGGTTAGTTCATGAATGTAACTTTACGTTAAGAGCAGCCTATTTACTCGTTCATGCTAGAACACTCTCTTACACACACTTGAGCACTCTTATACGCACTTGAGCACCCTTACACACACTTAAGCACCCTTACACACGCTAGAACACAGATTCACACCAACGATAAAGGGAACACTACAGTAGGCCTACTGTCCTATTGGAGGCAAGTCACATTTATCATAAATGATTTATCCACACGAATTACCCAAAGAAAATAAAAAAGAATCTGACATCCGAGTAAATTATAATTTGCTGATTAATATTATACTCGTAATGGTGGTCAGAAGAAACTGCTTTTTATTAATTCTTGACACTAAAGTGCCGATCAAGTCGGCGTCAATCAGCTAGTCGCTACCGGAACGATGCCTGGAGCTCCATCTGTTTATCTCCAAATAACCCAGAACCCGTTTAGAAATATGTCCAACGTATTCACAACCCTGAAGATAGGTAATAGTTGTAGAGAAAAAAGGCCCTAATGCGAGGAGTTGAAAAGAAAAGGGCACAAATATGTGGCTGAAACAAATACCCAAACCTACATGTATAAAAGTTGCGACGTTTCAGACCGTCCATGACTCATTTCACCGTCTGATAAGAGTTCAGGAAGGACCGAAACGTCTGTCAATTTCATTTCATTACATATATGGGGGGGTTGGGTTATGGTTTATTTTCCATCGATTTGGCATTATTTCGGTAATTTTACTGTATTTATCGGTACGTTAAGCTAATTGGTGAAATTCCAATTATTTTTGCCTCACATATCTGACCAATCTATTTGAAAAACGTTAAAATATACTTCTTTCTATGGGGCTATTCTGCAGTTGGTTTCAGTTCTCATTATTGCCAAACGCAATCATTATCAATATAATTTATATATATATTTTAATGTAACTAGTTCATCACTAGCGTATCACACCGGTTAAGAATGGTAAAGTCTAGTTCCTCAACCGATTAGATGACGGTAACCTTTCCGTCACCGCCCACTGGATGCTCAAATAAA
Source organism: Procambarus virginalis (assembly GCA_020271785.1). Lineage (NCBI taxonomy): Eukaryota > Metazoa > Arthropoda > Malacostraca > Decapoda > Cambaridae > Procambarus > Procambarus virginalis. Next base: position 32,192,566 of record WNGS01111181.1, read on the forward strand.
ATACAAAATGATGTTCGCCTATATCCCTTATAGTATTAAATTTAACTAACTAATTATAACTTGTTTCTATTGTTACAAGTTCAGTCTTTAGACGACTTTTTCATCACCAAACTTGTAAATAAAGGAAATTGATGACGTATCGGCCCGCCACGTCGCCTCTCGAAAAGGGAAAATACGATGCTATTAACCCATCGTCATTAGAAAGATTTCATACTTAATGCAATAAAATTGTTCTGTTTAATATGTTTTCAGGATAATTTATGTACACAGTACGGTGGCCTAAAGGACAGGACATAGTACTAAATGAGACCACGCGCGTGCAATTTAGTGTGTCATTGCCGCCTGTCTATCAATTACGTCGCGAGTAGTGGCGCTGTTGAGTACATTCACTCCGTGATGCGTTGATGCTAGGTCATCACTCGTTATTGCAACCCAGTTCCCTCTTGCAATTGGATTTAATAATATATATATACGCACTAAGGGACACGTGGGCGTGGGACACCAGTGTACACCAGCGATAATGTAAACTGAGTCACTGAGTAACTGAGATAGTGTAAACCTGGCCTGAGGCCAGGCTTGACCTGTGAGAGCTTGGTCCACCAAGCCGTTGCTTGGAGCGGCCCGCAGTCCCACATACCCACCACATCCCGGTTGGTCCGGCACGTTTTTTAGAAAACAGTCTAGTTTTCTCTTAAAGATGTCCACGGTTGTTCCGGCATCACGTTCCGGCATCACAGCGACGCTGTATCAGTGTCACTGTATCGCAGCGTCGTTGTATTACAGCGTCACTGCGTCATTGTATAGCATTGCTCCGTAAACATGATTACATTTAGGAGACAACCACATCACATATTTTGCACTTGTCGACGGAGATTTGCCTGTCCCCTTCAACCATCCGGTTATTTCTCACTTTCTCTGTTAATATTTATCTTTCTCTTCCTCTCCTCCCTACCTATCAAGCTACCTACCTCAATTTCTCTCTCTCCATCCTTCACTCTCTCTCTCTCTCACTTCCTCCCTCTTTAATTCCACCTCTCTCCATCTCGACCTCTCAGGTGTCTGGGATTAGCACCGGGAAGGGTAGAGGGGACAGACAGGAGGGAGGGGTGGTGGAGGCCATTATTTTTTGTGGTCAATTCGTGTTTAAGTTGATCCTTTAAGAACAGAAGTGAACAATGTCATGGCTGTCACCCGTCCAGCGCCTCCACCGTGAGGGATAATAAGGAATGACCAGAAAGCATTAATGCAAATAATAATATGGATAATAATGATGGTAATACAGCCAATAATAATAATAATTAATAATCATATACGTAAAAATACTAGTAATAATAATTCAATAAAATGAGCACCAACATTCCTAGGAACCTTACACTATTTTAATCAACTAACGCCTGTCCAAGACGAGATGAGGGAAAATAATCACGTTTCTGTTACCTAGTCACCCGTAACCGTGACCAGGTTAACACCAACTGCAAACAAAAAAAAGGAAAAAGAAGCGAAAATCCAGATGTTATTTGATGCACTTCCCAGAGCCTGTTTGTCTACAAATATACGAGACAGGAAAATGCCGATCGCCTATTCACTGGACTGTAAACAGACGTCAGATTACCAGGAATTGGAGGAAAAACGATCGAGAAAGAAATCCCCACTGAAACCTGATCCAATTTTAATTTTCTTTCAAGTCAAAAACTGCGGAGAGACAGAGCTCAGAGCTGCGGCAGCTCTCAGAGGCTTAAACCGCAAGCGGTTGCATCTGGTCGACTGGCCCGTGAAGACCTCCTGAGTGGCTAATCCCGTCTACAGTCCTGTAAGTCGTTTCCAGGTGCTGTAGGTGGTGCACATGTGATGAGGTGGTGCACAGGTGAGATACGGTGAAACATAAGTGATGTGGGTGGTGAGTTTGGTGGTGGGTTGTGAGGTAATGTGGTGGTGAACAGGTGATGTTGTGCTTCAACAGGTGCTGGTTCTGCACCGCTGCTTTGCGTGGTGCGCAGGTAGTGTTAGAGGCGCAAAGGTGATGAGGTAGTTCACAAATGGTGTTGTGGTGAGCAGTTGATGTAGTGTGAAGTGGCGATGTGCATCACCACTTTACTTTCACCACTTTTTTTTTTCTCTTTCTCTCTCTCTCTCTCTCCTATCTCTCATCTCTCTCTCTCATCTCTCCTCTCCTCTCTCTCTCTCTCTCTCTCTCCTCTCTCTCTCTCCTCTCTCTCTCTCTCTCTCTCTCAAGCAAGCAAGCAAAGATTTAGTTGCCTCGCAAGTTATCTTAGTAGGAACAAAAGGTGAATCACATGAGACTATAATGAGCAGTATGGGATATGGAGAGGACTCAAGCATCAGGTACTCAGCAGGTGAGTCTTAAGGCTTAGATACTTATCGGGTAAACCAGCTACAGGATGCAGCAGCTCAGCAAGTGTAGACTGTTCACAAAGTAAACAAAAGTACTGCAGAATAAGAATTACTGGAAGCGAAGATTATTTTTTATTCCATCTGCTTCTGTACTTATCATAAGCTATTAAAAATGCAGCTGTGGAGGATCAACGGTTCATCACCCATCTCGTTTTTTCAGACTCTCAAGTGTTCGGGGGGATCATTTTCACGTCTCCAGGGCATACGGACCAGTTGTAGGTCCCACGTGCACCTCCATCAAGTCCCGAGGTCCCGAGGGGCACCCCCTTTTTTCAAGTTCCCAGGGGCCGTGGATCATTTTCAAGTTAACGAAGCCCGTAGATCACTTCCACATACCGAGCCCAGCGGATCGCTTTAAACTTCCCGGTGCGTAAGGATTACCTTTTTCGAGTACCCACGGAACACCATCTGGGACTTAAGTACCCCAAGGATCAACAAAACAAATAGAGGGTCACCAGCATCGGGTCCCGACAGATTTACCTGTGGCTAATCCCCAGGTAACATCACCAGGTCGCGTCTGTGACCACGGCCCTGACGTAGACACCTGGGCGAGGCGAAGAGGGAGGGGGCAGTATGAGGGATGCAGCACCATCCTCCTCATGAAGGTAGTAGAGGGGAGGAGATACAGAAGATGTGGATACCAGATAAACTAACGATGGGAACGGGTGACTATTCGCGAGGGACAAGCAAGTTGGCGTAAACATAGAGATAATGAGGACAGGTAGGAAAAACATATTTAGGGGAAGGAAAAGAGATGGAATTAGGCAAAGGTGGTTTGCTCGACATCCTGATACTTTCCCTGATACTGAGAACGTCAGTGTGTGCGCTCCTCGTACTTCCCTCTGTCCTGTCTGTCTTTCTCTCTCTATCTCTGGTGGTGGATCACACTTACAGTCATGGTAGTAAAGATAAGTGGCGCTTATCTAATGACCGACG
>WNGS01111181.1:32212000-32231727 GCA_020271785.1 Procambarus virginalis
TAAATCTATGACCTCTTGTCTTAAAGTTCCCGGTCTCAGGAAATCTTCCCTATCGATTTTATCAATTCCTGTTACTATTTTGCATGTAGTGATCATATCACCTCTTTTCTTCTGTCTTCTAGTTTTGGCATATTAATGCCTCTAACCTCTCCTCGTAGCTCTTGCCCTTCAGTTCTGGGAGCCACTTAGTAGCGTGCCCTTGCACCTTTTCCAGTTTGTTGATGTGCGTCTTAAGATATGGACACCACACAACCGCTACATATTCTAGCTTTGGCCTAACAAAGTCGTGAACAATTTCTTTAGTATGTCGCCATCCATGTATTTAATAGCAATTCTGAAGTTAGAAAGCGTGGCATAGGCTCCTCGCACAATATTCCTTATGTGGTCCTCAGGTGATAGTTTTCTATCTAGCCACCCCCTAGATCTCTTTCTTTATCAGAATTCTTTAAAGATTTCTCACATAATATATAGGTTATGTGGGGTCTGTGTTCTCCTATTCCACATTCCATAACATAGCATTTATTAACATTAAATTCCATTTGCCAGTGATGCTCCATATACTTATTTTGTCCAGGTCATCTTGATGGCATGACAATCATCTAAGTTTCTTATCCTTCCTATTATCTTAGCATCATCAGCAAACATGTTCATATAATTCTGTATACCAACTGGTAGATCATTTATGTAGACAATAAACATTACAGGTGTAAGAACTGAACCCTGTGATTCAGTTCCTGTGTGTGTGTGTGTGTGTGTGTGTGTGTGTGTGTGGTGTGTGTGTGTGGTGTGTGTGTGTGTGTGTGTGTGTGTGTGTGTGTGTGTGTGTGTGTGTGTGTGTGTGCGTGTGTGCGTGTGTGCGCGCGTGCTCGCGAGTGTATGTGTATGCGTGTACTCACACGTACTCACCAAAATGCACTTGCAAGGCTAAGCTATCTATTGCTGTTGTTATTACTAATACAAAATGGTTTACCAATATGTTACAACACAAATTGTAAACTTTTTCTATTTTTTTTTAAATTCAACTAGATTTGTAACATTTTATGTAAAAAAAAACATTTTATGTTGTTATGAACAAAGTTGTCAAATCTAACCTAATTAGCACCTAACTGATGCCAATACCTTCACAGAAATGCAAATTTCCTTACGAATTTACCTGCAACAACTTTCACATGTCTAGCAAAGAAAATATTCTCATCAATCTCCTTGTCTAATATATTAACTGATTAATTATATAGTAATTTTTTTATCACTTATGATTTGGCTGATATTTGGTGCTATCGTGATATAACTATAATTTTTCTTGGATATTAGTAACTCAATTAACAACGTGGACCCAAAATATATTAAGTGTATAGTTTTCCTTTGAATGATTTGTTTTCTCTTCCACGCATTCTCTGTAATTAACATTATTATATCATCCAATGTATATGTTTCATAATGTTCGTTGATTACATTACCTATCAACACGAAGTCGCTGTAGCTTACGCGTCAAATGTAGTTACAATGTAGCTACAAACGCGTCAAATGTAGTTACAAAGTAGTTACTTACGCGTCAATGTAGTTACAATGTACATTGTACATTGTACAATGTACAATGTACAATGTAGCTTACATTGTGCCACACCCAATCAAATGCTAAAGTAATGCCCAGGGCTATGATATATGTATCCTCTCAATAATCAAGACTTGTTCCATTATGCAGTCATCTGTAGTAACAGGTCTGATGGGCTTCTATTATTTATCAAACCAAATCGCTTGTTAGTATATATTTTATTAACCAAGATAATTGTATAGTTTCTCAACAAGGATTGTTTTCGAAGATCTTCCCAATAATTAAAGTTAAGATATTGATATAGAATTTTGACTGATGTATTTTTTTTTGTGGTAAACAGCTTTAACCCTGACCTTCTTCAAGACAAGTAACCACGTTTGCTGGTTAATTCTTGTCTCGATGAAGGCTGCAAGGGAAGCTGCTAGTGGATGTAAGGACTTACACAGTTTGGTTCTAAGAGCTTGGAAGCATGTGAGTCGAGGATGAGTCTCTTTATATTATTCTTTTGTAGATTAGAGGAAATTGGTAAGGGAAGGCAAGACTGGGGGGGAGAGCATCCTGGCTCCCAAAGTGTCTTCTTGCATGCAAAGTGAGAAGCAAGTGGCCGAGTGACTTCATCAGATTTCCTAAGTTGTAGTATAAACTCATCACTTACTATTTGACGAGGAGTCACAATAACGTGGCTGAAAAATGTTCACCAAACCACACACTAGAAAGTGAAGGGACGACGACGTTTCGGTCCGTCCTGGACCATTCTCAAGTCGATTGTGAAAATGTATTCTCACCATTCTCACAATCGACTTGAGAATGGTCCTTGGAAGGACCGAAACGTCATCGTCCCTTCACTTTCTAGTGTGTGTTTGGTCAACACTTACTAGTCCTTACTGCTATTTTATTATACCCTGCAACAAGTTTTACTCCAAAATCCGTAGTAGTAATTTTTTTCAAATCCTCGTGCTTCCTATCAATAGTCCAATGTAATATGACACACATGTCATATTGTGTACATGACATGACACACATTGTGTAATATGACAAAATATGAGACACACTTGTCATACAGTTTATTGAAGTGTTATAGATAACATTATTTCTTGGTTGTGACTTCGTTTTCGATTATAGCGATTCAAGACATTATACGTCACATCAGCAGCAGTTTCTTTTTCAACACGGATACTTAATCCAGCGCCAACCAACGGGTATTTCTAAACTCTTTGGGAATAGTATATGCATTCTGTGCCAATGATATTTGGTAAGTAAGCTATTCAGCATGCATATTAACATATATATATCTGAATACCATTTCAGCTTTTAATCCGAAAGGAATTGCTCAATCACTGCTCATCCGCCTGGTACCGGAGCCTGGTAGCCCGTCATGGGGTACCATCTCTAGCAGTCTCCATGTTGCTGTTAGTGCTTACTGCTTGGCGGCCCCCTTTGTACCAGCTTAACACTTAATGACTACTATTGAAAAGGTTACTATTACTAATGACAGTAATTATAAAGGTTACAATTACCTAAATTATTATTAGTAGTAGTATTGAGATAATTAGTAGGAACCATAAGGAGGATTCGAACCCGCTCGTTTGGTACTCAAAAGCTAACGCTTACACCACGGCAGTACAACACGGTCAAAATGAATGAAATCTGGAATTCACGGGAACCTACTTTTTGACCATGTCGTGGCGTAGTCGTCTAGGACGCTAGCTTGGGAGTACCAAGTGTGCAAGTTCGAATCCTCCTCACGGCTCCAGCTGATTTTTTAATCATTGATACATCACGTTAACTATTCTATCCCTTTGAGATGTATTTTATTGTCTCAATAAACGTACTTGAACTTGATCACGTTAACAACCTGATTTCATTGTGCACTATTATAATTATTATAATTATTATTATTATTATTATTATTATTATTATTATTATTATTATTATTATTATTATTTTATTATTATTATCATCATTATTACATATTGCTCCATCTACTATTCCCTCCACTGATTACCGGGCCGGTTGCCGGGCCAGTTACCGGGGCCGGTTACGGGGTGGTTACCGGGCCGGTTACCGGGGCCGGTTACCGGGGCCGGTTACCGGGTGGTTACCGGGGCCGGTTACCGGGGCCGGTTACCGGGTGGTTGCCGGGCCAGTTACCGGGGCCGGTTGCCGGGGCCAGTTACCGGGGCCGGTTACCGGGGTGTTACCGGGGCCGGTTACCGGGGTGGTTACCGGGGCCGGTTCAACCTGGTCCTCCAAGAGCAGTTTCCCCTTCACAGGCCGGCACTCAGGCAGCTTTAACGCGCCACCACCGCCACCACCTCCTCCATCACCATCCCCCGGCCACCACTTCCGGGACTATCGCCACCCTCCCACTCCCACCACCACCCACATCACCATCTCAACATCCGGTGTCTCCCAAGACACCGCTTTCCCAGCCAGCGCCACCTACGTTATCACCACCACTCACAACAGCCTGGCCACCATCATTCCCACCCACAACGTATCCGCCACCCCCTTTACACCCCCCCCCCATCCCTCCCCACCGCAACACCCACTACCTCCACCCTAAAATCCACCAGTCCCTCCCCGCTCCTACCACCATCCGCGCCACTAACATCGCAGAGAACATATTTGCTGACACCTCTTGTAATAACGAGCCTTTATGCTGACACGTCCACTAATAACGAAAGGAATTACTGACACCTCTCCTGCCAGTAGCCCAGGTGCTGACAAAGCTTTCAACAGGACACCCAGCTGGCGGCGCTGTGATCGTAGTGGGCGTGAGACGTCCTAAGTCACGGATGAGCACAAGATATCGCAAGTCCGGGGTGGCGTAAATGTAGTGTGCACCTGATATCGTAAGTCTGGGGTGTTGTATATGTAGTGGCCCCGAGACGTCGTAAGTCAAAGGGTGCTGTAGTTGTAGTGGGCACAACACGTAAATCAGGGGTCTTGTTAGTGTGGTTGACGCCTTCAATTACATCCCTGACAGTGTGACTGACATACAAAATTCCTATCAGCCTAGTGGACACCCTTAACAGGCTGACTAAGCATACGGAAGCACAAATCAACACTCATGTAAGTTAGTCTTCCTTTAATCTTTAGTCTAATTTGTCACGCCGATTAAGGACGCTTTCAATTTAGTTTTCTTTCGAAAAACTTTCGAAATTTCGTTTTGAAATAGACTGAAGCCAATATTGTGAGAGCAGGTTAATTCCTCAGTTACATTACCCACTAATTACCCAATTTAACAGAGGTAAATCGCTTGAGTCCAATGATGCCATTCTTTATCGTTCCACAGTCATCCGCGACAAATTAAGATATAAGTTGTCCACATACTCTCATGGTGACAATGAACTCTAAGCTGCAGTCACTTGAAGGAAGCAATTTTCCCTCCAAGGGACCGTCAGATGACTTACAACTTGACAGGTATCGGGCTCTACTTTCAATTTCCTTGAAGGATGTAGTCACAGACTGCATCAGAAGAACGCCAACATCGAAGTAATTGTCAGTCATAATATAGGAGGTAATGACAGTCGTGAAAAGGAATTCTTCAGTACCCCAAAAATAATATATTTTTTTCCAGATTTCCAAGAATGATGTTACACTTCTTGTGATACTTGTAATAATGGTAATAATGATGAGATGGTTCTTAGTATTGTTCAGCTCTAATGATAATTTGGCTAAGTTACTCTCTATCAAATTATGCTAATTATTAAACAAGTGAGGAAGTAATTAAATACTTATGCAACACTAAAACGACGATCAGGACAGGTAATCACACTCACAGTTGTTATTATTTTGCAGTACAAAATATACATATACAGTATATATATAGGGGGTACCACCTCTGGTGCAATTCTAGGGAGCCACAGCCTCAAAGAAGGGAACACAGAGCATTCAGACAAAAACTTGCCATATAACTCTGAATACGTAAGAGTGTTCGCTACTCCTACCACCCCCCTTTTATTATGATGTACACTTTATTATGCAAGGTTATACAGTTACATATCTGATTTGATACAAAAAATTACATTCAGAGGACACGAGAAAAAGTTCGCTTACTAGAGGCTGTAGACTTCCTCGAACTCCTCCGACGCCGGGCAGGAACCGAGGACGCAGCGGGCATTCCCGACTCTGAGGCGCTGAAAGAGAAAACTTGCCGCTCTAGGGTCTCTTGTGGTGTCAATGAGCTTGGAACCAAGATCCTTAAGAAACCTTCTTGCACTCTCTCCCCATGGGCATAGGGTCTCAGACCCTATTGGAACGAAGTTGTACAGTTAAAAAAGTTATTGGTTACAAAATATGAACTTTAATTAAAGAGAAAAAAATCCTTCTTAAAGACTTCAATAGGTAAAATTACATGCAATAACGCCTGTATCATAAATGCAAGCTTTTGTTACAAAAATTTCCGCCGAACATTGTTTTTACGTGATAAATATTATAATTTTAATAATATTTCCCCACTGATAATAATCTTTACTTACACCAGCTTGTTACTACTGCCCAGTACTATCAAACTGGAGCAATGGTTGCTGGCTGAGAATGACCATTCTTCAAACCCAACTACCCTACCTTGACGTCACCTTGAGGTGCTTCCGGGGCTCAGCGTCCCCGCGGCCCGGTCGTCGACCAGTCCTCCTCCCTAACCTAGACCAAAGGCTCATTTGACTCCCTCGAACACGTAGTCAAATGATAAAAAAATGCTTTTTCTAACAAGTTGATAACGACGGCGAGCAGAGAAAACCAAAAAAAATCGCCAAAATCACACCCTATCCCTCCCTCCCCTCCTCAACTGCCGTAATGTAAAGCCTTATCTAATTAACGCGGGTGACATAAGTGCCGGCATTTAAAGGCCACCTGGTAATTATCTAATCAGAACTCATTAACCGCACGACGAGAGGAAGGTGGAAGTTTGCTGGTCAGAGCAAATTAGTCGTCACCACTATATTATTTTAAAATGATTGTTGTTTTTATAATNGTTAATTGGATCTGTTTTAATAATGCAATTAATACAAGCAAATTAACTACAATGTGTGCCCGAGGAAAGGATATTTTGTAAATTTACGTATAGTTTTGTATACTAATGTATATTTTAATATATACATAATTTCATCAAGTAACAAAGCATTATACACTATTTATTGGAGGTTTTACCAGCGTTGATAGGGGGTTATGATTGGCCACATCTCCATCACTGTAACCATCTTTTAACACACATCATCATCACTGTATCCATCAACACTACACACAATCTTCATCACTGTAATCATCTTAACTTTCAATACTGTAAACCATTACACTACACTACGCTCGCTCCTCCTCATCACTGTAAGCTTTTCCACTTCTTGGGAATGCAAGTTACCCAATCTACAAAGTCATCATTTCTACCTTCCCTCTTATCACCACCTTACCCCTCCTTACACACCCTCCCTGTTCACCACCTTCTCTACCCTTCACTGTCTTCCCTTCACTTCGCACCCTTCCCTATATTTCAATACCTTCCAAACCTTTCACTACCTACCTTACGATTCACACCTTCCTTACCTTGCACATTCTACCTTACCCTCCACTACCTTCCCTACCCTTCACCACCTTCCCTACCCCTTCCCCCATCTTCCCTCCTCTTCTTTACCCTTTCCTTCCCTTCATCACTGTAACCATCTTCAATATACATGGCCTTCAGCAACGAATAAACTATATTAGAGAAGCAAACGTTCAACCATTAAGGACAAATATGCCTGTTGAATCTTAGCGACGACGAAGTCTAGTATTTAGCGAGATTGCAAATTGTATTATTTGTCATTTCATGCAAGGGAAGTCACGGGAGGGTCGACCTGAAGATATGAGAGCTATATCTATTATCTATGAGAGATAAGATGAGGAGACGAAGACGTTTCGGTCCATCCCAGACCACAATCGACTTGATAATGGTCCAGGACGGACCGACCGAAACGTCGTCGTCTCCTCATTTTCTTGTGTGGGGTTTAGTTTTTATATATATATAATATATATTATATATATATATATATATATATATATATATATATATATATTATATATATATATTATATATATATATATATATATATATATTAGTGTTAACATAAATCAATATAACCTTCTACATAGCGTTAAAACCTCAAAACCTCACTGAGTAAGAACTGAACAATTAATCTACATCACAGCTATTTATCGTTGATTGACAAGCGAATTAAGGCTTAAATTTACAAGGCAATTTCAAAATAATTAGAAATACCAACACGCGCCGTCAGTCCAGTGAACGAAATCTTTCTATCAGCACAGAGTTACTCCACACTGACTTATAAGGCAAAATCCGATACATCTCCTGTTAATTAATGGCGAAGATGAAAATCCTTGTACCAAACGCAGCAGTGCTCGACAGACTTACTGACTCGGCTTTCGTTAAGAACATCACAATTAAGAGGACTATGAGGGTAATATATGAAATGAAGATATGTGCTGAAGTTCCAGAGATCTTCGCCCGAGCGAGAGAACTCTGGTTCCGAAACGAACTGAGGGGATTTCTTTTCTTTTCTTTTTTTTTTTTTCTCTCTGGTTAATGCTTGATGGGTGAGGGTAGTGACTACAGCATCGAGAGACCTTTGATCAGTCAGTCAGTGAAGCAATTATCCAGGCTGGAATGACAGGGTAAGAGAGAGAGAAAACACATTCACAAAGAGAACAGAAAGGTGCATAAACAGTTCCCTGGGGCTTGTATCTTACGAATTTCTGATCTGCAGAAACAGGGACAATTTAGGTACTTGTTCTCTTAATATATTTATGAGGGATATCTGGTGCAGTATCCATTATTTGTTTATGCTGTTTAGTTAAAACTTTCCTAGAAGAGTAAAACTATATATGGGGCTAATCAGCCCCTACGACAACCTGTATCTGCCATGTCTAAAATACTCCCCGCTACGTTAGCGGTACACGAGAGATGGGTCTCTTCCAAATACACGTAATAAGATCAGACGTAGCATATAAATTAAGTTTACTACGACTTATTGTTCAGGAGCAGTGCCTGCATTCATAAGTCACACGGCATTATACAAAGAAAGAACACAAACATCTTTCCTTTATTTTCCACATTTGAAGCGTAACCTGGGAACAATGTACATTACTGGATTACCGCATCATGTCCCCAGATGATACATGTCATCAACGATTCCGTGTCAACTCCAGGGCGGAGTGCATGGCTGCCTTGAACCAGACAGCAGATAACAAACACACAGAAGGAAATCACATCATTTCTCTCGCTTTCATTTTGTTGACAAGGCGTGGAAACTGCGTCATCTCTACCAGCACCTACGCGTGGGTCTCTGGGCGGACTCCACCCGCGTCTACCACCCAGGAATTCCGTGAAGTGCCCGGGGCTTGTTTGAACGTGGCCAGGACCTATCCCAGACCTCTCGTGCCTCCAGATTTGAAACTCATGGCCCATATTTCATCACAATTAACGTCACTAACGCTGATATACAGTTCCGAGAGCTACTGCGGAGTAATTCTCTATCCTTTGGTAATCGCTGTAAATTGCGCGAGCGGAGGAAAGACGTTTCTGTCAAGAAATAAAATAGTTGTGATCGAGCAAGCGGCAACTTAGCTGCTAAGCTGAAAGGGGTCCTGGCCACGGACTTTTGTGATTACCTGTTCCACCACCATGTCGTTCTCTTTGAGATTTACAGCGCGCTCGATTCGCTGCGAGTATTTCCAGGCCCCCGCGTAGAGGCATTAGAGAGCTATGATAAAAGCAGTCACCGACGCCCATGAAGGTTAGGCTCCTCTTATCCCGCCGCCAGTCACCGGCCACTTCGTACATATTACGGTGCGCCAATCGTTTTTATGTCGCATTAAAGACTACCAAACCTGACCCAACTTAATCTAACCCAAGCAAAACTAAAGCAACATGCCCCAACGCAACCTAGCATATCCTAATTAAGCATAACAATTTAAAAACGAGGCTTTTGCGTAATAACTGTGTGCGACGTGACCTCTTCCTGCTCTCGTAAGTTGCAAGACGGAGGGAAGGAGCGGGGAAGATGCCATAATGATGCCAGTGCAAGTGGCTGAAATATTGTTACGAGTATTGGTAGCGTTATATCATCAATAAAACCGTATCGATGCCACAGTGTTAATGGTAAATGAGCTTCAAACGTGGCATGAATACCACGACGTCACAGTGCGGTTAAAGCTGAACGAGGGTCATTCCATATTTCAGCGAAGGTGTTCGCTGTTACATCACGTGTCTGGCGTCTCGTGAGATATCACTAATGACACATACAGTATTCCGATATTGAATTGGGTGTTGGGTAAATGTCGTGTCAGTAATCCTAAAGTAAAACATTAACAGCAAATGAAGTGTGGCGCAAGTGCGTCCGGCGGATCACTGTAACATGGCTGCGACGTAGGATAGCGGCGCCTGACAGCTGAGTGGACAGCGCTTCGGATTCGTAGACCTGAGGTTCCGGGTTTGATCCCTGGTGGAGGCGGAGACAAATGGGCAAAAAGTTCCTTTCATCCTGATGCCCCTATTCACCTATCAGTAAATAGGTACCTGGGAGTTAGACAGCTGCTACGAGCTGCCCCCCTGGGGGTGTGTAACAAAAAAGGAGGCCTGGTCGAGGACCGGCCGTGGGGACGTTAAGCCCCGAAATCATCTCAAGATAACCTCAAGATAGGTGTGCCAGGTGTGCCTCATGAGGTGTGCCTCATGAAAATAAGAACATTGTAGGAGGCGTCTGCCTAGCCTGGCGTTCTGCGTTAGCCCGCAAGATGAAGCAACTTCTCCAAGTTTTTTATGGTACCAGGAGACAGGGCTATCTAACGCAGCATACTGGATCTTGACCTGCAGATATAGTATACATATATATATTGTTATGATAACTACACTAAGATATTTACGTTTACATATTTGCAGGTGTTTGCACTATGCGACACGCTTAAAAACACTTAATTTCCCACATCAAACTAAATGTTGCAGACGTACGAAAATCTTACAAGACGATTATTGTTAGTCCATACAAATTGTTAATTTATAAAATTTAAAACCATTGTTGCAAGCATTCTGGTAGCGTTCTGGTTTTCAATGCCTTTATGCTTAATTATCACTTTTATTGATCTCCTTTGTTTTATCCGACAATAATAGCACATTTTCACCTAATATTCCCAAATGTATGAAATCTTGGTTTACTCGATCAAACTATAATGTTTTATTCCACATACGTATTTACGATGGTTGGTTCAAAATGGTTCGAACACATTAGGCGAGTGTAAACTTCGTTGACATATATTACGAGAGTGCATTATGTTAGCTGGTGTCCAGCAAGTAGAAAAATTTAGCTTAATATGGACTAGACTAGAATACATTAGAATTTTGTATTCACAAGCTTCGCAAACAAGGCTCAGTGTATATATTGTATGAACATTAGAGGTTCACGGTGTTCAATATTCTATCCCAGTAAAAATAAGAAATATTTCCGGAATAAAAGTGGAAGTATTAAATAAAATTGGACAGCTTCTTGCAATAACCGGGCTGTGGTGTATATGCGGGCCTGCGGGCCGCTCCAAGCAACAGCCTGTTGGACCAAGCTCTCACAAGTCAAGCCTGGCCCTGGGCCGGGCTTGGCAAGTAGACACACCCAGAACCCCATCCGGTAAAATCCAGGTACGATTTAGGTTAGAATTCATNGCGCGGGTGATACAGTGAATAGCCCAGTCTGAAACTCTCGTTATGAGCGAGATAGGCACGAGATAATGTCGATAACAGTGGGAAAATGTCTATACGAGTGAGATAATGTCGATAGAGGTGGGGAAAATGTTTATAGGCGTGGGAGAATATCGGCAGGAATTGGGAAATGTGTATTGAATAGGATACTCACGATAGGACTGCAAAATGTTGAGGATAAAAAAAATGGTGTGTGGTAATATGAATAGGAGTGGGACAATGTTGTTAGAAGTGGAACGGTTTCGAGAGACGTGGGATATTGTCGACAGACTCTGTATAATGTCAATAAAAGTTGAAATTTTGTTGATGAAACTGCTCCCCCCCCCCCAAATAAAAAACATTGAGAATACCCAAAACCGCTTCGACTCATTTCTACTAATGAGTATAATATTTTTTTTATGTAGAACTACAGTATAACGACAAACGAAAAAATACAGGACATGAAACATGAAGAATACACTACAAGAAGCAGGAAAAATACAATACGAGGAACTACAAAAGCCTTAACACGAAAACGTGACACAAAAATACAAAAATAAATTTCATCGAGAAACAATCAATGAAAAATACAGAAAAGCCGCAAAAGATATTAAACAATACCGCACATTAGGAAGACGAATCATCCTGAACTGTGCACGGGGTTAAGCTGAGTCAAGTCACACGCGTTTAGTTTACTTTAGTAAACGAAAAAATACAAGAAAAAATACATTTAAAATGCATCCCCCATACCCATACTGTGGGCTGTAGTGGGAAGGGTTACAGAAACCCCTTAATGGGTTCAGGAACTGAACCTCCCAGTTCATTTAGCTAAGCAAGTAACAGTCTTCTGAAGCTAGTTACAAAATTTTTAATATACATATAAGTACAAATAAATACATGCATACAAACACATGCAAATGCATATACATATATAAATTTTCTTTTCTATAAAAAGTGGTTCAAGAAGTGACTTACAACAGTACCTATAAACAGCAATAAAGATCTGCAGTTAGTTACAAATTTACTAATCTTGCTCCACACACCCACCCAACTGGGCGGCAGTAAGTATAGGCAGCATTCATTACTTACAGGAAGCAAACTTTGGATACTTGACTATGATTTCAACTTGCACATCATTATGAATGAAGTGCTTACACATTTCTTCAACACCATAGACAAAGTTATTTCTGAATTCCGCGATTTCTTCGCATTCGATTTTATGCGCATAAAGTGACGCAAAGTATATGAATAGTTCTGTTGACAGAGTTTACATTTAGTCGAGTCTACGTAAGCAGGTGATGCACACTCCCATAGGTACTTGTATTCAAGTCTAATCCTAGCATGAGTAACGTCTAGAAGTCTGCTAAACTTATTGAATGATCGTAGATCGTAGATTGTTGTTCTTAATGCACAATTGAGTAACGAAATGTGCTACACATGCGGACGGACGAGTATATACACAAAGATGTTTGCCCCATTTCTCGGTGAATATAAACTCAAGAGTTTACTTTCTGGATTACATTCAGGACTAAAATGCAATTCCGTTTATACAAGGTCAGTAAGTTATTAAGGAGGCCTTACTAATCCTTCCGTGGTTGATAGGTCATAAGCCCAACAAGAAATTATAGAAGCTTGGGGAAACACCTCTTGATATGAAGCACAGAAGGGACGTCAGACCCATTTCAAACGGTGAATCCGCATCCCATCATCATCGCCAGCCCAGCGAAAATGTGGTTAAATTGCAACACGCAAAGCGGAGCATATATGTTGTTCAAACTCTCACATGTATTGCTGGTTATTCATATCGCACCTGCGTCTCACGAACCCTATGATCCAGCATATTCGTCTTGAGGGCTTGATGCTCTCTCAGATGAGTAGTATAAGGTGAAAGTTGAAAAAATAATTACGATGATTCTTTTATATTCATAATTTAGGTGTCTGAATTCACGTAAAACAGCTGAAAAAATGCTGATATGGAGCACTTAACATGGTCTGGACAGGACGATGCCTCGCACAGTATACTTGTTAAATTAAACGAAGTTTAGAATAATGCCGAGGACATATTTAGGCCTCTATAGATATCTGAAAAAAATCTTACCAAAGCTGATAAATGCATTAGATAACAATACTACAATAGGTATTTCTTTAATCACTTCCCACGTGTGTTGAAGCGCCGGCGAACTGCGCTAACACGGCGAGTGGCCGTAACTGTGAGACTGGCGTAGCCAGTGTTGATGGAGGGAGGGAGGGAGAAGGATGGATGGCCCGCCCTAACACCCATCCTGCCACTACCACCATATTCCCTCTTTTTAACTCGCAGTTTCCCCCATACATATTTTTGTCCTGGAGAAGCGATTATTTTGGGTTCGATAATACTATCTGCGATGTCGAATATCTGGAATGATAGTTTAACAGAGGCGTATAGCGTCATTTTACTTTAATAATGATGAAGGTAGAGTCTGGGCATCACCTCATGCCCACATTGCCAACACACCCACCACCTCCATCCTCTCTGTTCTGCCAAGGTTTGAATATATTAAAATTTACCTTAATATTATGTAAACTCATATAGCATGTTGAGAATGCATAGCGTTGCTCTGTTGTTGCAGAATGAAGAACAGAGACATAATAATAAAAATATAAATTATTAGCTTTGCTGGGTTTCGGTAAGCATTGCATTCACTAACTTCATGCGTCATGAAGCGCATTTATCATATACAATTTTAAGACAGTATCCTGGAAAGAGGTTTCTGCTTATCATAAAGAAATTTACTGCCTCGAAGACTGTGGAAGTATTTCCCTTCCAAATACAAAAAAAAAATCATCTTGGCAGGAGCGTAGCCCAAGCTTGGCTCCTCCCCTTGACCCTCACGCTCTCGACTAGTGGCGCCGCTCTGGTGGCTGACGTTAAAACGAACAATGTATAATTTGGTGTATATTTCAGCAGCATAAAAATAATATGAAGAAATTCTTTAAGCATAAGAAACAATAAACGAAAACAATGCACTGAAATTTAAGTTAACGCAGTTTCCAGGACTTAACTTGCGCGAGAGCTGCTGGCGAAGTTAAGGCGCCTTGTGAGTGGCGGCAACTGCCCGGGTCGCGAGCCAAGTTACAAGTACGGGTGGTAGCGTGGTCCAGCGGTTAGTTTATATCTCGATCTGTCGGAGGGAGGATGTACCACTTCACTCCCGTGGTCACTCGTGAACTCTGCTGACATGACCGAGATGTGCTAGCACAAAACCTTATACACGAACTTTAGTGCAATTTTGGTACCCATCACCCACCACGAAAATGAAGTTTACTGTGGCATTATTCGTGTTTGCAATTGTTTTTGTAGCACGTTCCATGGCATTTGTTTACAATGCTCCCGAAA
This sequence comes from Procambarus virginalis, assembly GCA_020271785.1. Taxonomy (NCBI): domain Eukaryota; kingdom Metazoa; phylum Arthropoda; class Malacostraca; order Decapoda; family Cambaridae; genus Procambarus; species Procambarus virginalis. Next base: position 32,226,650 of record WNGS01111181.1, read on the forward strand.
ACTGTGACTGGAGATTGCGTGACTCTGAACGTGAGGAAGTGGCTCTGTCCTGCAGTTTGCGGACCATTGGAAGTGACTTTTCCGGTAGCAACTTTACGATTTCTCAAAGTGAACATATTTCTGAGCTGGAAATTCTCTGCAGTGATGTGTTATTCTTCCAGTCCTCCCTCCAGCCTCGTGTGTTCCAGCGCCTCTACAACTTGGACACAATCGTCATCGAATTCTGCAAGCTGACGAGTCTACCTCCTGGAGCTTTCTTGGGTTTGGATGCCATGAAGCGACTAACAGTGAGGACCCACAACAGTGACTGGAGCGCCATGGCTCTGGAACTGACTCCTGACAGTCTGGTCGGCATGCCTCATCTGGAACGCCTCGACTTGGGTCAAAACAATATATGGAACTTGCCCGAGCGTGTGTTTTGCCCCTTGCCTGCCCTGCGGCACCTTAACCTGACTTGGAATCGCCTGCAGGATGTGTCTGAGGTAGGCGTGACAGGAAGCTGCGGGGCCCACCTGGTCACCCTGGACCTGTCTGGCAACGACTTGGTTGTGCTGCCCGAGTCAGGCCTAGCGGGGCTGCAGTCCCTCCGTGAGTTATATTTGCAGTACAACGACGTATCCATGTTGGCTGATGGCGCTTTCCTGGGGCTCACCGCGCTTAATGTGCTCAACATCTCCAGCAACCGCTTGGTGGCGCTCCCGCCGGAGGTGTTCAATGAAACTCTGGGCCTGACGGAGCTCTATATGCAGAATAACAGTGTGAGCGTGTTAGCTCCGGGGCTCTTCTCGGCGCTCAGTCAGCTGACCGTTTTAGATATGTCGCACAACCAGCTCACGTCGGAATGGGTGACAGTGGACACCTTCCGTGGCCTCCTGAGGCTGGTGGTGCTCAATCTCAGCCACAACCGCCTCACTCAGGTCACCCTCGACATGTTCCGCGACTTGTCCACGCTGCAGGTACTCGAGCTGAGCCACAACGACTTGACGGTGGTGAGTGACATGACTTTCTCTCCTCTAGCCAATCTTCACCGATTGGACTTGAGCTACAACCATTTGCTAGCTGTAGAGACACGTAGCCTCTCGGGGCTGCACGTGCTGTCATCTCTCTCTGTGTCCCATAACAACATCTCAAGGATCGCCTCCGAGGCGTTCGACAACTGTACCAACCTTCGTGACATCCGTCTCGAGTACAACGTCCTTCAGGAGATCCCAGAGGCCGTGCGTGAGGCGGTTTCTTTGCGAACTCTCAGGATCAGCCACAACCAACTGTCCAGTGTGTTGCAGGATGACCTTACCAGCCTCTCGGCTCTCCGGCATCTTGACCTGTCAAATAACCTTCTGCGAGGATTGTGCAAGAGCTGTCTTGCTGGCCTCGCAGACCTTGAAGTCTTGGATCTTTCCCGGAACGAGCTGGGGTCAGTGCCACACGGGGTCTTCGACACCAACACTGGACTCAAGTTACTGCGTATGGACGGCAACAAGATGAGTGATATTAACGGATTGTTCGCATCTCTCCCAAATTTACTGTGGCTCAATGTGTCTGACAACAGAATTACTTGGTTCGATTATGCTCTCATTCCTAATCAGCTCCAGTATCTCGACCTTCACAACAACAGAATTGGTGATTTAGGAAATTATTTCAGTATTGAGAGTAAGTTAGAACTTCGTACCCTTGACGCAAGTCATAATCAATTAGAAACTCTGACAGGTGCTTCCGTGCCGAACAGTGTTGAACTTCTATTTGTGAATAGCAACAGAATTACACGCATCGGTGCTGGAACATTCTCTGAGAAGCATAACTTGTCTATGGTGGATTTATTTGACAACCTTCTCAGCAAACTTGACCTAAATTCAATCAGCCTTCCCCCAGTTGCCGAGGACCGTGACCTTCCCGAGTTCTACATCGGTGGGAACCCCATCTTCTGTGACTGCAACATGGAGTGGATGCACCGCGTTCACCAGATCAGTGGTTTGAGACAACACCCTCGTGTTATGGACCTTGACAAGGTGATTTGCACGCTTCCTTACCCGCGATCTGAGGAGAATCGAATCTCATTTTTGGAGACACAACCCTCCCAGTTCCTCTGCCCCTACACGTCTCACTGCTTCGCTCTTTGTCAGTGCTGTGACTTCATCGCCTGTGACTGTCAGATGACGTGCCCTCAAGGCTGTTCCTGCTACCACGACGAGACGTGGGCGACCAACATCGTCGACTGCTCTGCCAGAAATCACCACCACCTTCCCGACGATATTCCAATGGATGCTACTGTCGTGTTTATGGACAACAACGAGATGCCCGTTCTCGATGCCCATCAGCTCATCGGTCGTAAGAACATGATGGCGCTCTATCTCAATAGCTCCCGAATTGAAAGAATCCAGAATAGAACATTTCATGGTCTGTCATCCCTCAAACAGCTTCACCTTCATGACAATATTCTGGTCGAACTCGAGGGTTTCGAGTTTGAGCATCTTGAACATCTCCGTGAGCTCTATCTTCAAAACAATCGTCTGAAAGTGATCAACAATGCAACTTTTGCGGGCTTGAAATCGCTTGAATTCCTCAGACTGGATGGAAACTTTCTGTTTGATTTTCCTGTTTGGCACTTGAAGCTCAACAAGGGCTTGAAGGACGTGACCCTTGGCGTCAACCTGTGGTCGTGCCAGTGCCAGTACATGGTAGACTTCAAGAACTGGCTCATCCGGGAAACTGACGTTGTGAAGGATGCAAAGACAATATTTTGTGTGTCTAATTCTTCAGGAGATCCTGGTCCCTATGTTCTCGAGAGCTCCTACTCCTGTGAGAATTTCGTAGCGACATCCATTGTGCAGGAGAAGCTAGAGAACGACTTCCTGCAGCCTGTTCTGATCACTTTAGGTATCTTCTTCGTCGTGCTGGTGCTCGGCGTGGTGTTCGCTGTGTTCAGAGTGCGCCTGCAAGCCAGCGTGTCAAAGAAATGTGGCTTGAAGTGCTTCCCATCCCAGCCTGCACCAGCCAAGGAGGAAGACAGGAACATGATCTATGATGCCTTCGTCAGCTATAGTGAAGTGGACGCTCCCTTTGTGACGGAAGTGTTTGCCTCGGAACTTGAGAACGGTGACACTTCCTATAAATTGTGCCTTGCCTCAAGAGACTATCAAACCGTTGGAACATATGTGGGGGATTTTATTGTTCATTCGATAGAGTCGAGTCAAAAGATCATTCTAGTCCTTACTAAAAACTTTGTCGATCATGACTGGTGTAAATTTTCCTTCAAGGCAGCTCATTTAGAGGCATTGAAAAATGTAAAAAATCGTGTGATTATCGTAATGTGTGGTGAAGTGAGCGAGAGTGATATGGACTCTGATCTCGCAGCCATTGTGAAAAGTGCCACTAAACTGAAGTACGAGGACAAGTCCTTCTGGAGTAAGCTCCACGCAGCTTTACCGGGAGGGGCCAACAAGAACCAGCAGTGCTTCATCACCGACACTAACTACATAATGAGGAACAGCGTGTCGGCGCTAACCCCGTCCAACACCCTCACCAAGCAGAGCCAGCTGGTGCCCAACATGGTGCTGACCAACTCTGTCAAGACCCCCGTCTCACACTACCACCAGCAGCATCACCACTACCATCACCAACAGCCGTCCATAAACAGTGACCCAGGCGAGCTCGACAAGACCTTCGTCAGTGTGGAGACGGCCCAGTCCAGCCTCGCCCCTAGTCTTAACCACTCTTACATGTCCATCGACTACGCCGCCGCCCGCAACTCTCACATCTATGCCTCTATTGACGAAACAACGCCGGCGCTGCCACCGTCCACGCTGCCGTCGGTACATAATCTCCACCACCACCTCCGCCAGCAGCAGCAACAACTGGAGCGACGCCAGTACCTCCCACAGGAGTTACACTGTAGTAGTCAACAACGACGGCCCCTCTCCGGCACCACGTTACAGACATTCGACCAGCCAGCAGTCAGTGCGTCCTATTTCATATAACTATGTGTTAAAAATCTTTGAGAGAACAAAATATATATCTATATGTATATATATATATCTTATTACTGTTAAGGTTCGTGCGAGAGACCCCTTGTTGACTGCGGTTGCTTGAGGACAAGGTGAAGAGGAGTGTAGACGAGTTAAGAGAAAGTGAGAGAGAGCGCGTCATATGTTTGTGTCTAGTCAACACTTGTGTGAGAGGTGGTCTAGTGCCTTCACAATACGGCCTTTGTTGTAGCGACGTGGCTGACTTTGCTGTAGCTTGTGTAGCGCGCTCTTTACCCAATTTGCTGTCTTACCTGTACATAATGTAATATAAATGATTTTATGTATAAATCGTGATATCTATGGCCAAAGTGTGATAATATTAGCTGTTACATTGAGCTCAAGTCATGAGTAATAACGGGTATTTTTATAAAATCAAATAATTACAAAAAATAAAAGGATGATTTGTTATATATGTCTATTTTTACGACCTTGAATTAAAATGAATGTTTCTAACACATGTTCAGAGGATGAGTGGCGCTGCCCAATAAACTCGCCCCTCGGGGCAAAATTTAAACAATGTTTATATGAATTGTGAAGGAACAGCTAAAACCAATTAACATGTTATAAAGAGCCTAAACATCCTAGCATTCAAAACAGTAAGATGACGGAAAATATATATCACCTAAAAACAATGTCTAAATATATGCAGGAAAAATCTTAAAAATATATATACTTGGCTGAGATTTATCGATTTTTGTAATTAAAATTTTAATTCCTTTCAGCAGCGTAAATTTTATAAAAAAAAAAATAGAGAGGGAAGTCTAAAGAAAGCTGTTAATCAGAGATGAAAGAAAATTGTTACCTTAAAATAACTGAAATGCTGGAATTATTTAACATACTGGAAACCACGTAAATGGAACGCCCTTCAAATGTCAATTGAATCTTAATGTCTTGCATAAACTAAAGCCAGAAAGTTCAGCAGAAAAGAGAGAGAAAAAAACTGTTCTGAAAAGCTACTAAAATATGCACAATTAAAACTGAGATACTTATCTGTATGTTGAAAATAGCCAATTATAGCCTAACAAAATATTAATGAATGCAGGACGAAAATAACAT
>WNGS01111181.1:32280725-32297096 GCA_020271785.1 Procambarus virginalis
TTTACTATAAAACCAAGAAAACTGCCAACCTACTCATGAGAAACTCTCCAGACACAAAGCAGAACGCTTTGTAAAGAGACCAATGTCGTCTATGCCTTCAAATGCCCACTTGGGGACTGTAAGCCCCAAAGAACTCAATATATAGGCAAGACAACAACATCTCTTTCCAGGCGATTAACGATGCATAAGCAACAGGCCTCTATCAAGGAACATATAATCTCTTCCCACAACCAAACCATCACCAGAGAAATCTTAACAAACAACACAGAAATCATTGATAGATACAGCGACAACAGGCGGCACTACACATCAAGAACTGCGAGGCACTACACATCAAGAAGTCAACACCAGCAATCAACAGCCAATTAACGCACTACTATATTCTACCCACTTCAAGACTCCGCTCCAATATAGAAACATCAAGAAATACGGGCCAATAGGCCTTCTGCAGTTACAGATCTATTCTTCCCTTATACCCATTGTTTCGTGTTCTGTGTTTGTTCTCACCTCACCCCAAACCATTGTAACATGTCACCTCACCCAAATGCAGGTATTTAAACTCTGTTCAGTTATAGACGTTCTGTGTGTGTGTAACTAAAGTCTTTGAAAATGTAATAAGTTTTACGAAACGCGCTCAAGTGTCGCGTCAGACTAAGAAATAAAGAATGAATTTTGGAGAATTGATTTTTAATTTACCGTCATCAGTAAAAACAAACATAAGGAAAATTGAGAAAATTCGTGTTAGAATTATTAATCTTACTTTTTCGGTCATATTTAATAACATATGTCTACAGGAAAGACTGCTACCAAAAAAAAATATACAATTATTTTATAATTATTTACTTATAATATTTATGTTTATAGTATATTTATACCAACTATAACTTTTATACTAAATATAAGTATATAATGTATATATATATATATATATATATATATAGTATATATATATATAGTATATATATATATAGTAGTATATATATATATATATATATATATATATATATATATATATATATATCCACCCTGGCTGACACCTATGTACACTTCGGAGCTGATCAAGCAGGTGGGGCGGCCAACCACAGGGAAACAGCAAAAATCTCTCAAATACAGGCGACTGGCAGGTCAATTCCTCTTTGTTCCCATAGCGTCTGAGACGCATGGCCCCTGGGGAAGAGTGTGCCTTGGGATTTCTCAAGGAATTGGGTTCCAAGCTCATCGACGTCACCAGAGACCCAAGGGCTTGCAGTTTTTTGTTTCAGCGCCTCAGTGTGGCGATCCAGAGGGGAAATGCTTGCTGCGTCCTCGGTTCCTGTCCGGAAGCGGAGGAGCTTCAAGAGAGATCCATAACCTTTAGGCATTTGTCTTGTATGCTTTTGTAACCTTTAAATACACAATAAAGCATAAAAAAAGGAAGGGGGTGGTAGGAGAAAAGCACACAGAAACTGAATTGGAGGGGACCTACATTCCCTCCAATGCGTTATGTGTGATTTCCTCCGAGGTCCTCTATGGGTCCCCCTTCTTCCAGCCAGAGGTGGTACTCCCTTCCATTTTTTTCTAAATATATATATATATATATATATATATATATAATATATATATATATATATATATATATATATATATATATATATATCACTAAGAACTCTTAAAAATTTGACCCGGCCAGGATTCGAACCCATGCCGTCCAGGATCAACTCTAAACGTACCGTGACCACCGCACCGCACCAATGATCGTCTATAAGGATTGGCCAGTCTTGGTGCTTATTAAGTAAGCTCCCTGACTGATCAACCCCCGACGACACTCATGGATCCATTTGGGTACAGTTTTTCATCAAATTCTGGCGCATGCACGGGCCGCACTGAGTCTAACATGTGTGTGAGAAAGCTGCATAAACGCGCAAGCCATAGATCACTAAGAACTCTTAAAAATTTGACCCGGCCAGGATTCGAACCCATATATATGGCTTCACATCAATCAAGAATAGCTCAGCTCTTAATAATGACTCGTGTGGGGTGAGAGCTAGCCATGTCCGGCCGCTCGGAAAAATTCGTCCCTCAATGACTCTTTCTTATCTGTTATTTAGAAACGATCTTATCTCCTGCACAGTCTCTCTTGTGACTCTAGCTTGTTTCTCCAGCTTGTGCACACATCTCATGAGGTACGTCACCAGAGATTTTCCTGAAGTCAAAAATATGCAGTCGTTCTATTCTTATCTGTCCTCTCTGATTTCCGTTGTCCTTGCATGGATTTCAATCAGGTTTGTGAAACAGGATTTGCTGTAGTTGTGTGTACCTGTTAATGTGAATATGTGCGTGTGTTCGTGTGTGTGTCTCTTCGTGTTCATGATTGTGCATTCTCGCGTGCGTGATTGTGTGTGTGTGTGCGCGTGTGTGTATGCGCGCGCGTGTGTGTGTGCGCGCGCGCGTGTGTGTGTGTGTGTGTGCTTGTTCATTTATGAGGCGTGATCACCTGTGCTTGCCTTCTTGCAAGCATGCTTGCCTCCTGCCTGCCATCTTCATTGCTGTCTGCTTGCCTGCTGGGTTCCTCAACCCCACCATTACTGAACTTCGCTGCGACTGTTGATAACCGAGCCAGTTAAAGAGTGTCTGCACAAGCAGACCAAGAAGCTGCAGTAGCTGTATCGTAGTGAGAATCATTGTATACACTACCGAGGAAATGACAGGCTGATTGCAGGGGCTCCGTTGTTGCTCTTTGTCTCTTATATATACTATATTCATTTTATGGTTGAGGTATTTAGAGGAAGCAAAAAAGTGTGGTTAGTGCGCATAAAGCGTGAAATAGCATCGTCTTGAGAAAATTGTTAAATTATGAATACAATACCACGAATATCTTAACAAAATAGCTTGCAATATTAAAATTTAGTAATAAAACATGTATACACATCTAATACCGTTGTCCCGTTTCAGAATTTCATGGGTTAGAAAGGAATCAACACTATGAAGAAAAACTTGCAATTACAGTAAAATTGACGCTCCCTAGTCTTCATAAGACCAGGTGTAGAGTGCTCTCGTGCAGCATCACACTCTGGTATTCATCCACAGCATCACACTCTGGTATTCATCCAGAGCATCACACTCTGGTATTCATCCAGAGCATCACCTCTGGTATTCATCCACAGCATCACACTCTGGTATTCATCCACAGCATCACACTCTGGTATTCATCCACAGCATCGCACTCTGGTATTCATCCACAGCATCACACTCTGGTATTCATCCACAGCATCACACTCTGGTATTCATCCACAGCATCACACTCTGGTATTCATCCACAGCATCACACTCTGGTATTCATCCACAGCATCACACTCTGGTATTCTTCAACAGCATCACACTCTGGTATTCATCCACAGCATCACACTCTGGTATTCATCCACAGCATCGCACTCTGGTATTCATCCACAGCATCGCACTCTGGTATTCATCCACAGCATCACACTCTGGTATTCATCCACAGCATCACACTCTGGTATTCATCCACAGCATCACACTCTGGTATTCATCCACAGCATCGCACTCTGGTATTCATCCACAGTATCGCACTCTGGTATTCATCCACAGCATCACACTCTGGTATTCATCCACAGCACCACACTCTGGTATTCATCCACAGCACCACACTCTGGTATTCATCCACAGCATCACACTCTGGTATTCATCCACAGCATCACACTCTGGTATTCATCCACAGCATCACACTCTGGTATTCATCCACAGCATCACACTCTGGTATTCATCCACAGCATCACACTCTGGTATTCATCCACAGCATCACACTCTGGTATTCATCCACAGCATCACACTCTGGTATTCATCCACAGCATCACACTCTGGTATTCATCCACAGCATCCCACTCTTGCTTCATAAGTCCAGGCGTTCTGTGTTCCTCGTGCACTGCCTTAAACATTATATGCAAACGCATTTACTCCCTTCTTACAAGCCACCTCAATCTAGCCTTATACTTCCCTTATAATTCAATATTACCTTATACTTTAATACTAGCCTCATATTTCAATCCTTACCATATACCGTGCTGTAGTTGATCACACTCAATGCCGGCTATTTTATTTAAATTACTATTCCAACCCTCAGATTTTATTGGATACACACTCTTCTCCAGTCTTCAGTCATACAGCTGCTCAACTTGCCTAAACCATTAAAGGATGTTCTACCGAATCTTGCGTAGTTTTTTCTTTTGCGTGGGCCATGTTATTATCACTCTTACTCTATCTACTCTTCTGCCATCAGACGTACTTCTCGGATTTTCCCTTTCTGCAGCTTTCATTCTTAATGTTTCAGGTTCATTCCACATTATTATCTCACAATAAAACCCAAGAGTTGGCACAACACCACCTTCATGCAGACGATTGGTTGCACCTATTCCAATGTTAGAGTTCCTTACGAAGACTTCGATTGCAACATCCAATTTTATACCCCTGACTAACCCTACTCTCAACTTCGATTTTATAAATTCTTCTTTTGGCTGTCACACGTCCTTAAGGTGTATAAACATTTGGTTAAAATGAATCAGAAATATTGACTGAAATCATAATGATTTTTTAGACAGTCTGCAACGTTGCCTGATGTCATTCCGATGGATCGCTTCAGTAATCATTTATGCATCTGGTTACTGAATTAAAAGAGTGGAACATATTTGATTTGTTGTTTATGGTGATAAGTACCAGCGCTACCACCCCCAGACACACACACACACACACACACACACAACACACACACCACACACCACACACACACACACACACACACACACACACCACACACACACACACACACACACACGCACACACACACACACACACACACACACACACACACACACACACACTACGAGGCCCCTAATACAGGGGCCTCGTAGCCTGGTGGATAGCTCGCAGGACTCGTAATTCTGTGGAGCGGGTTCGATTCCCGCACGAGGCAGAAACAAATGGGCAAAGTTTCTTTCACCATGAATGCCCTGTTACCTAGCAGTAAATAGGTACTTGGGAGTTAGTCAGCTGTCACGGGTTGCTTCTTGGGGTGTGTGTGTGTGTGTGTGTGGTGTGGGGAAAAAAAGTAGTTAGTAAACAATTGATTGACAGTTGAGAGGCGGGCCGAAAGAGCAAAGCTCAACCCCCGCAAACACAACTACGTGAATACAACTAGGTGAATACACACACACACACACACACACACACACACACACACAACACACACACACACTCTCAGTGACACTCAGATACAGAGATATTAGGAAGTATTCTTTTACCGTGAGAGCAGTGGAAAATGGAATGCACTTGGGGAGCAGGTTGTGGCAGCAAACTCTGTTCATAATTTTAAAACTAGATATGATACGGAAATGGGACAGGAGTCATTGCTGTAAATATCCGATGGCTAGAAAGGCGGGATCCAAGAGTCAATGCTCGATCTTGCAGGCACAAATAGGTGAGTACATATACTTACAGACATTCATACACAAACATAAGCACAGATGCAAACAAAAATCTCCGCGTGCGAGTACGTGCTAATAAAGACACTGTGCATGTAGAAGAATCAACAAAAACAACAGTTTACTGCCAATAAACAAGTCTGTGTTCAAGATGCGGCACAGCACAAGGCACCAATTAACAAACACCAGCCACGGGAACAAGCAGCCGGCAATTAAGGTGTTCCATACGGACACAGTCACCAGCACAGACAGCATTACAGGCTGCATCAACCCAGAAACTCTAGTTTGTGTTCAGTTTTTCGCTCCGGTAATTGCAACGGAGGCAGGACCCGACAGGACCTGACTTACGAGGCAATAGGGTGACTCCAGGCGGTGTAGCTGGGAGCTGAAGGCTTGTCCGCCGCCCTGGTAATATCTGTCCACAGTGATTGGCCCAGATGTCGGCTTGTGGACCGCAGAAAAGCTCCATTTTATTAGCTGGGTAAACAGGGGGGAAGCGTGTCTGGAAGGGGGGAGGAGGGGAGGAAAGGAGGGGTTGAGCAGAAGTAGGGAGAGGAGAAAATCAGTGACTAATGGAGACAGAGAAACAAGGATAGAGAGAGAGAGAGAGAGAGAGAGAAGAGAGAGAGAGAGAGAGAGAGGAGAGAGAGAGAGGAGAGAGAGAGAGAGAGAGAAGAGAGAGAGAGAGAGAGAGAGGAGAGAGAGAGAGAGAGAGAGAAAATATCATAAAAACGAGAAAACTAATAAAGACAGAGGGAGAAGCACATAATGGCATGTCATTACCTGGTCGTGTGTCTATCTCGGGTAAGGAAGTGATTAGTACCTTCAGTATTACGAAGCGCTTCGTATCAGCCCAAACGAAGACTTCCATCCATTTCCGCTATCGATCTTCGATCTGTTATTGAGACTTTCTTACCTACCCGTCCATCCCATGCTCATCATCCCTCTCTCCTATCCTTCCAATCAGCGAGTTCACGGCTAAGCGAACTCAGTCCGTGGCTCCGAGTCCTTCAAGCTCTGCTCATCAAATCCCTTCGAACGTTGTGGCCTCCGTTTCAAACCTCACTCCAGATATCTCGGTATCTGTGTAAATAGTCTCATGTCTCTTATCCAATTTCCTCGTGCTCCCTCATTCTATTTCCTCCTGGTTCCCAATTCCCATCGTCTATGCACTATTCATCGTCTTCATTCTATTTTCTTTCCACTACCACCCATACTCGCCACGACAATGCAACGGCGCTTTGACACTCATTTAGAAATATTTCTACTCTTCCTCGTCAGCACCACGACGTGCTATCTCGCGAGAGGAAATATTCCTACCTAGGGAGGATATTCCTCCCTTAGGGAGCCGGTGGCTGAGCGGACAGAACACTGGACGCGTGATCTTGTGGTCCCGGGTACGATTCCGGGCGCCGGCGAGAAACAATGGGTAGAGTTTCTTTCACCCTAATGCCTCTGTTACCTAGCAGTAAATAGGTACCTGGGAGTTAGTCAGCTGTCACGGGCAGTTTCCTGTGGGTGGAGGCCTGTTCGAGGACCGGGCCGCGGGGACACTAAGCCCTGAAATCATCTCAAGTTAACCTCAAGATAACCCTTCTTCATCAGCACCACGACGTGCTATCTACTATTACACGCTCACTGAACAGTTGTGGGGTGCATGAGACGCAAATGAAAACTATATGCAATTAGTTCACTCCAAAAAAGAGTACGCATATATTAAGTCACAATAACGGGGCTGAAAATTAGACACCCAACCCACGAGTCTGAAAATAAAAGAATTTACGACGCTTCGTTCCGTCTAGACCATTATCAAGCTGAAAGTAAATTTCTTAATTAACGATCATTAGTGTTCTGTACTTGAACCCATTATGGTACAATAAACTAGTTAAACTAACTAAAAATCTCATTCGTGTTACGACCTCTTGGAACCACGGTAACGTTTGTTCCATAAACTCTGATTAGACGGTTTATGCATATGATAACAAATTAATGTAACTAGCTCATCAGTACTGTAACTTGCTTAGCAAAACTAATTTTGGCGTCAGATTCTAAGACCATTACGTGCTTATAAACTATTCCCGGGACGCGTATGGGATCAACTACATTTCTTACGATGCGTATGGCCTTACCTTGGATACCTTGAGGTGCTTCCGGGGCTTATCGTCCCCGCGGCCCGGTCATCGACCAGGCCTCCTGGTTGCTGGACTGATCAACCAGGCTGTTGGACGCGGCTGCTCGCAGCCTGACGTATGAGTCACAGCCTGGTTGATCAGGTATCCTTTGGAGGTGCTTATCCAGTTCTCTCTTGAACACTGTGAGGGGTTTGCCAGTTATGTCCCTTATGTGTAGTGGAAGCGTGTTGAACAGTCTCGGGCCTCTGATGTTGATAGAGTTCTCTCTCAGAGTACCAGTTGCACCTCTGCTTTTCAACGGGGGTATTCTGCACATCCTGCCATGTCTTCTGGTCTCATGTGATGTTATTTCTGTGTGCAGGTTTGGGACCAGCCCCTCTAATATTTTCCACGTGTAAATTATTATGTATCTCTCCCGCCTGCGCTCAAGGGAATACAGATTTAGGCTCTTTAGTCGGTCCCAATAGTTTAGATGTTTTACCGAGTGGATTCTAGCAGTAAAGGATCTCTGCACGCTCTCCAGGTCAGCAATTTCACCCGCAGTGAAAGGGGCTGTCATTGTGCAGCAGTACTCCACTCTAGAGAGCACAAGCGTTTTGAAAAGTGTCATCATCGGTATAGCATCTCTAGTGTGAAAAGTTCTTGTTATCCAACCTGTCATTTTTCTTGCAGTTGTGACGGCTACTTTATTGTGTTCTTTAAAGGTAAGGTCTTCCGACATGAGGACACCCAGATCCTTTACATTGCCTTTTCGTTCTATGTTATGATTTGCCTGAGTTTTGTACGTGGTTTCAGTTTTTATATTTTCATTTTTTCCATAGCGCATGAGCTGGAACTTGTCTTCGTTAAACACCATATTATTTTCTGTAGCCCATAGAAAGACCTGATCTACATCTGACTGGAGGTTCGCCGTGTCCTCTATGTTGCCTACTCTCATGAAGATCCTAGTGTCATCTGCAAAGGATGATACAGTGCTATAGGTTGTGTTCTTGTCTATGTCCGATATAAGAATGAGAAAAAGTACTGGAGCAAGCACAGTACCCTGGGGGACTGAGCTCTTAACGGTTGACGGGTTGGATTTTATTTTGTTGACTATTACACATTGGGTTCTGTTAGTCAGGAAATTGTAGATCCATCTGCCTACTTTTCCGGTAATTCCTTTTGAGCGCATTTTATGGGCAATAACACCATGGTCACATTTATCAAAAGCTTTTGCAAAATCTGTGTAAATTACATCAGCGTTTTGTTTGTCTTCCATAGCATCTAATGCCATATCATAGTGGTCCAGCAACTGCGACAGGCAAGAGCGCCCTGTTCTGAAACCATGTTGTCCGGGGTTATGGAGATGCTGTGATTCCATGTATTTTGTGATCTTACTTCTTAGCACTCTCTCAAAAATTTTTATGATGTGCGATGTTAGTGCTATCGGTCTGTAATTTTTTTTGGCGTCCATTTCCGCTCACAGGATGCGTTAGGGAAGGATCCACTACCGTTCTTAGCATGGGAATAAGGAGCCTTTTACATGACAAACTAAAACAAAACGTCATTGCAAATTTGCTGATTAAATCAGTAGTCAACATCTAACCCGTACAACCTCCTGCGACTATGNATTTGTTGGACCATTCACTCAGTCTATCTAGGTCATCTTGTAGCCTCCTACTATCATCCTCTGTTTCAATCCTCCTCATAATTTTTGCATCGTCGGCAAACATTGAGAGGAACAAACATTGTGTGTGTGTGTGTGTGTGTGTGTGTGTGTGTGTGTGTGTGTGTGTGTGTGTGTGTGTGGTGTGTGTGTGTGTGTGTGTGTGTGTGTGTGTGTGTGTGTGTGTGTGTGTGTGTACTCACCTATTTTCACTCACCTATTTTTACTTGCAGGATCGAGTATTGACTCTTGGATCCCGCCTTTTAAGCATCGGTTGTTTACAGCAATGACTCCTGTCTCATTTCCCTATCATATCTAGTTTTAAAATTATGAATAGAGTTTGCTTCTACAATATGCTCCTTAAGTACATTCCATTTTCCCACTACTCTCACGCTAAAAGAAAACTTCCTAACATCTCTGTGACTCATCTGAGTTTCCAGCTTCCATCCATGTCCCCTCGTTCTGTTACTATTACGTGTGAACATTTCATCTATTTCCACTTTGTCAATTTCCCTGAGTATTTTATATGTTCCTATCATAACCCCCCCCCCCCTCTCCCTTCATTTTTTCTAGTGTCGTAAGGCTCAGTTCCTTCAGGCGCTCTTCATATCCCATCCCTCGTAACTCTGGGACAAGCCTCGTCGCAAACTTCTGAACCTTTTCCAGTTTCCTTATGTGTTTCTTCAAGTGGGGACTCCATGATGGCGCGGCATACTCTAAGACTGGTCTCATGTAGGCAGTGTAAAGTGCCCTAAATGCCTCGTCACTTAGGTTTCTGAATGATGTTCTAACTTTTTCCAGTGTAGAGTACGCTGCTGTCGTTATTCTATTTATACGTGCGTCAGGAGTTAGATTAGGTGTTACGTCCACTCTCAGGTTTCTTTCTCGAATTGTCACAGGAAGGCAGTTTCTCTTCATTGTGTACTGTCTCTTTGACCTCTTATCACCTGACCCCATTTCCATAACTTTACATTTACGCGTGTTGAACTCCAGTAGCCATTTCTCTGACCATCTCTGCAACCTGTCCAGGTCCTCTTGGAGGCTCTTACAGTCCTCATCTGTCACAACTCTTCTCATTAATTTTGCGTCATCCGCAGACATTGATATGTAGGACTCTACTCCTGTAAACATATCATTTACGTAAATTAGAAAGAGGATTGGTCCCAGCACCGATCCTTGAGGTACTCCACTCGTTACTGTTCGCCAGTCTGACTTCTCGCCCCTTACCATTACTCTCTGGTTCCTTCCTGTTAGGTAGTTCCTTGCCAATGCTAGAGCCGTTCCGCTTACTCCTGCCTGCCTCTCAAGTTTGAATAGCAGTCTCATATGCAGTATTGTATCAAAGGCCTTTTGGCAGTCAAGAAATATACAGTCTGCCCAACTTTCTCTGTTCTGCCTTATCCTTGTTACTTTATCATAGAATTCCAAAAGGTTTGTTAGGCATGATTTCCTTGTCTAGAACCCATGTTGGTGTTTGTTTACAAACCTAATGCTCTCCACGTGTGCAACCAGTCGTAGTCTAATTATTTTTTTCAAGAATTTTGCAGTGGATGCTTGTCAGTGATACGGGTCTGTAATTAAGTGACACCTCCCTATCTCCTTTCTTGAAAATCGGTACGACATTTGCCATCTTCCAGCAACTGGGCAATTCTCCCGACATAAGCGACTCATTAAAGATCATTGCCAGAGGCTCCATGAGGGCTGCACTGCCTCTTTTAGTATCCACGGTGATACTTTGTCTGGTCCAACTGCTTTAATTGCATCCAGTGTTGTCAACTGTTTCATTACCTACTCTGCTGTCACCTCTATATCTGATAGTCTTTCATCTAGGGTAATCACTTCTAACAATGGGTGTATACACTCATTGTTAGAAGAGAGTTTTAGCGTGTGTGTGGTGTGTTTGTGTGTGTGTGTGTGTATTCTCCTAGTTGTATTCACCTAGTTGTGCTTGCGGGGGTTGAGCTCTGCTCTTTCGCCCGTCTCTCAACTGTCAATCAACCGTTTCTACTACTACTATTTTTTTTCACACCACACACACACACCAGGAAGCAGCCCGTGACAGCTGACTAACTCCCAGGTGCCTATATACTGCTAAGTAACAGGGCCATAGGGTGAAAGAAATTCTGCCCATCGTTTCTCGCCGGCGCCCGGGATTGAACCCGGGACCACAGGATCACGTGTCCAGCATGCTGTCCGCTCGGCCACCGGCTCCCATCGTGTGTGTGTGCGTGTGTGTGTGTGTGTGTGTGTGTGTGTGTGTGTGTGTGTGTGTGTGTGTGTGTGTGTGTGTGTGTGTGTGTGTGTGTGTGTGTGTGTGTGTGTGTGTGTGTGTGTGTGTGTGGTAATAGCATGCCTCGGGCGAGTAATCTTGGGTCGTGTGACATCTGCCTCTGTGGTCTAATGCGTCATTCAATGGACATCAACTAGCCTAGGAGTGTCAGCTGCACATCGAGACCGGATAACTGTGCGACCCTATGACTAGCACCGGCTAGTTAATGGTACAACTACAAGCAGAAAGATTAAAACATAGAATTAGTTGGGGAAAAAACGTCCACCACGACAGAACTCATCATAGTAGGAATTATAACCAAGTGGTTCAGGGCTGAAGAACAGCTTCACCTGCAGCACGTCTCAAGGTAATAACAAAACGTTATGAAGATCAGATAAATTACACAACAATTGTGTAGTTCAGATACAACTTATAGAAGAGCTGTTCAGTTGGTCCAAATGAAAAAATTATTTAATCCTGACAGCAAATATGGAGATCAGATGACGGCATTTATTAAGATTAGATGAAAGAGATAGCGGGAGTTTGCTCCTATTAACCACTTGATTTGCGACCCAACATTTGGAACAGTTTGTGTTAAGCTGGGTTAGGTTTGAGTTGATCATACATATGTTATCGCATTAGGTGAGGTTTGGTTAAGACGGGTTAAGCTAGGTTGGGTCAGGTGAGGTTATAATAAATATTTTGTTTTTTTGCTCATGGTGTTTCATAGTGCACAACCCATCGGTGCACAGAGACCACTCCAGCAGTGAATAGCGACAACCATGGTAGTGCATGCAGGGCCATCCCAGTGGTATACAGAGATCACCCCGCCGTGCATACAGACTACCATATCGGTGCATAGATCCCACCCTGATGGTACAAAGTGGCTGGATACTCACTCGGTAATTGTGAAGATCAGACGAACGACAGAAATGGCCACAGCCGCCTCACAGCTCAAAAAATATTAATCATTAGACAAATTTGTATTTGGAGAAATTGCCATGATCAGAACCGCTGTAACGAGGCTCTGGTAATAACAGCAGCAGCAGCATAATGATTTAGAGACTGAAAATGAACTGAAACTGTAAACTATAGTTCATAGTTTCTGAAACTCAAACTATAACGTGAACAATACGAACCGGAGCTAAAGAAACATTGTCAGCTGCAGAAAGAACAAGAATAGCAGCTGCATCATGTAATACAAGCGAAAATATAAAGGACAGCAACTGAATATTTTTTTTGCCACAGGCAACGATAAAATACACACGCACGCACGCGCACACGCAAAAGCGAGAGTGGCGGGGCCAAAGAGCCGAAGCTTAACCCCGCAAGCCATCTAGGTGATTACATACGGGCACATGACAGGTACATAAAGAATATCAATGTTAACAAAAGCATTCTATTAGTCTTCCGCAAGCAAAAACAAATACAGAATGTAAAAAAAAGTGTTTATCAGTGAAGCAATCCACCGTCCGGTTGAATGAATAAAAAATGAAATATATTAGGGGTACCACCTCTGGTGCAATTGCAGGGACCCACATCCTCGAAGAAGAAAAACAAGAGCATTCAGAGATCTTGTGGATTCTCACTGAATACTTAATTCTTTTCTTCTCCTACCACCCCTATTATTTTTTTGTATGTTTTGTTTTATCTTATTTTATTGCAATGCTACAGTTTACAGAGAACACACACACACACACAAATATATAACAATTAAACAATCAGCGTTCGAAGACCTCGTCCAGCTCCTCGGAGGTTGGGTGCGTACCCAGGATACAGCACGCATTTCCCCTCTGCACTGCAACACTGAGGCGCTGGAACAGGAAACTGGCTGCTCGTGGGTCTCTAGTTTTCCCAATGAGTTTCTCACCAACCTCCTTTAAAAACTTGAGAGCACATTTACCACAGGCGCCCAGAGTCTCTGAGCCTATCGGCACGAACCTGTAACAACGTTCTAGTCTCTGTACTTGTGGATTTTCTGGGCCTCCCTGAAGGTGGCTGCCCCACCTCCCTCCGGTGAGCTGTAACGTAAATAGGTATCAGCAAATGTAGATGCACAGGTGTAATCCCATACGACCTGTTTACCTTCCCTCCATGGCTGCAGGGTGACTCCATCTGGGCGTTTTTGGCTGTTGTCAGGTCTGCACAACTGGGGTTCCCTTTGTGCTGGACACCCAGCTGTAGCCAAACTTCTCTTGATGATGTCATTGACTGCCTCGTGTCTGGCAATCTTTCACTGTGCCCTACGACAGATGAGACCATGGCTGCCGTATTGGTCTGCCCGTGCCTGGCCGCAAATACACCGGTGCTCGGTGGAGATAGGGGCGGCAAGGCGCAGAGCAACACCATACTTAGGGCCCGATGATCCAGGCGGGTGCCCAAGGCAGAATTAGGGACTGCCAACAGGAAGTCCCCAGCATGGGGGGCTTGCACAGCTAGGAGACGCGCTCTGTCCTTCTGAGAAGCAACGTCCAGCAATGCTTTGGCGATGTTCTCCACTATGGGGCTATCCCATTTGGCCTGTTTACCGTCGTTTGGACAAGTTGGTCGGGTGTGTGAATTGGCGAGTGTGTCCCACCGACCAGCTCCGTCCACAAATTTGGGACCACGAATCCCAATGGAGTTCCTTAGGTATTCTGGTAGTATTTCCTTCACTAATTCACTTGTAGCACTGGTCGAGGATAAGAATGCCGGCAATGCTAACTGTGTCGCCTTGCTAATACCTATACTATTCGCCTTGCGAATACCTATATATTTATATATATATATATATATATATATATATATATATATATATATATATATATATATATATATATAATATATATATATATATATATATATATATATATATATATATATATATATATATATATATATATATATATATATTATATATTATCGTCTTAGTTGATTTTCTGACAGTGAAGTTGCCATGGGTTGGTAAAATGTTAATGGCCAATAATTAATAAAGGCCTGTAAAAAGAGGTCTTGCAGTTTGCATAGACACGTCTTAAATATTTTCTCCTTCATATTTAGCGCACCGAGGTGAGGATGTCGCAGGTCCATAGTCCACACCCATGCAAACCGAGACATTGACTGTTAAATAACTTTACTTATGACTAGGTTTCAACTTAATTTACTAATTAATATTCATCAAAGCTTAATAAGTGCTTTTCCCGAGGAAAAAGACAGATTAAAAGGAAGTTGTGTTTAATGTGAAACATTAACCTGCTGAGTATCATACCTCTCCAGAAATCAGCACACAGAGGATGTCACAGAAATGGGTTAGAAAAATTGTGAACTTGCTTGGGGTATAATTATTACCGGTCTCTGTGTCCAGTTTCAGTATAGGACTATTACGGCAGCTCAGACAGTGCTCCCAACTTGTCGAACTCAGGACAAGGTGTCAGGATAAGAAAAGGTGACAACGTCGGTTGTCTACGAGGTTATTTTAAGAATTATATTGGGTGGTTTGGGCCTGTGACCTAAAGCCCCGCGGTATATTCCTATATAATGCAAGCGATCATACCATTCAAATTCCGGTAATTCTATGTCATTTAAAGCATATCAAATTTACGCGGCCTCGGATTAGATAGCTTTTTCGTACACTTCTGGTCAACTATTCCACTTTAAATGGACGCTTGTCAAATCGTGAAAAAGGGAAGGAAGTAAATAATTCAGGAGAAAGTGCCAAGCCTTTACGATTATGTTGCACAAAGAAGGGATCAGGATAAAGGATTTGGGTTAGGACCGGAGGAAGGAATGGTGCCTAATAACTTGGACGGTCGGGGGATTGAACGCCAACTTGCAAGAAAGCGAGACCGTCGCTCTACCATCCTGCCCCAAGTGGTTGGACAGTGAAAAAGGGAAGAGCACACGTGTTCGGTGCTCATATTCGTTGTAGTGAGAACTATTGGAAACATTCTAGTGTCTCTAATACTCTTAAAAGATGAGTTACTAAACTTAACGCTATGATATCCGCTAAAAGTCTAAATGTCTGAAAGTCTTGATGTCTAGAAGCACAAGACTTTTACTCACTATGGCTGCACTTGGCTCTTTTACCGAAGAGGAGAACCACTTCCTATAGTCCGGAGAAAAGTGGTAGACACACCCATAACGAAATTATTTCACTTCTACTATATAATATATCATAACCTAAACTACTATTGTACCGACTAGCGAACTTCCACGACCATTGTACCGACCAGCGAACTTCCACGTGCATTGTACCGACCAGCGAACTTTCCACGTGCATTGTCAAGATTAGCAAACTTATGCGTGAATTGCACCGACTAGTGAACTTTGACACGCATTGTCCCAACTAGCGAACTTCCTCACGCATTTATTATTTTC
Organism: Procambarus virginalis; assembly: GCA_020271785.1. Taxonomy (NCBI): domain Eukaryota; kingdom Metazoa; phylum Arthropoda; class Malacostraca; order Decapoda; family Cambaridae; genus Procambarus; species Procambarus virginalis. The sequence goes on from WNGS01111181.1 coordinate 32,296,599, forward strand.
CTCCACGGAAACTCCTCAGAGACCGATATACAATAACCCTCACTGAGGCGTCGCGACCAACTCACCTTCCCTCGTGGTGAGAACTGAGGCAGACAAACAAGAGGACGAAAGCTGTGTTGGCGGAGTGATGGGAGTGTGAAGGAGGAGGAGGAGGAGGACGATAAATGGGAAGAGAAGGATGGAAGAAGGTAGTGGAGGATGGTAGGGTTAAGGAGGTAGGATGGTAGGGTGCATTGGAGGAAAGAGGAGTTGAATTGGGTTTGGGGTGTGCAGAGCTTGTATAACAATAGGGTCGTACAAATGGCAACAGAAGCTTGAGGTCTGCGTTAGTATTCGACAAGTCTGCTCAGATTGTTGACGATTCTGTTGTGTGTTGAGCAAGGGAAGATTTGGGTTTTGCTCATTAGGTTAATTTCTCATTTTTCTTCTCTCTCTATCCATCACGCTCATTCCCTGCTCTTTTCCATTAATGGGGAAAATATTAGTGGAGTTACACGC
>WNGS01111181.1:32298545-32314036 GCA_020271785.1 Procambarus virginalis
GCGAAATGGGATTGAATAATACAAGACAGACGATATGCTTGCGTGTACTTGTCCTGATGCGCTTGCATAGTCGTAAATCGGCTCCCAAGCCACGCCTTTCAATCTTCAGTAGTTATATTTAATGGCTGTTCACTCCTTTATTTTACCATATTACCTTTAAAATAATTTTTTGTGGGAAAAATAAGTTCCTTCATATATTTCTGTAGCATATTTGTGCTTCTCACTTCAATTGTCTCCTCGTTTCTGTCTGTTCATCGCTTTAAAAAGACTTCTCTCTCTACTTGGTGAAGCTAGAAATTTTATGTGTTTTTATCGTATTTCTAAAATCTTTTTTTCTTCAGTGTGGTTGAGTACAGATACCCCAGAATTTTTTCATATTTCAGTCTCCTTAGCTCAAGAAAAATGATTGCAGGGTCTTGTTTCAAAGTTGGCCTAGTTCTCTTGTGCGTGGCCTTGGTCTTGGCCAAGTCTTGAACCTTGGTCTTGAACCTTGGTCATGGTTCATGGTCTTGGCCTTGCTCTCTTGTTCAATTGCAGTTGGGCTTATAAGCAACGCACGAAAATTAAGTGTATCCACATATAACCTGTTTTGGAATAGAAAGCTGTCGACGATTACGTACTTTCTTACGCTTTTGTAGAACACAATTTACCAAGGATGTGTACTGTCGGTGCCTTATCATTTTATTAGTGTTTCCCTGTAAATTAAATTAACGTATTGTATTCAGTTAAAAAAAATGTAAAAAGAAATTATTTATCAACATCCTAGCGGCATAAATCATATTCGATAATGATATGGTTACACCTCATCTTGTTGTGTATTTCCCCATTTCTCATTCTCTACCCTGCCCTCCCTCCTACGCCACTTTCTCATTATCTGCTCTTTCCATTCCCCCTTCCAATCTCTAGCCCCTCCCTACCTCTACCAGCCCCTTCCCTCTTTACCACTACTCATGACGGCCTCCACCCCTCATATTTCATATTCGTGGGGCGGAGGGGCAAGAGCAGCTAGGAACCACCACAAAAACCCACCAGCATCCATCAGGGCATCGGCTGCATGGTAACATCTCCATCAACTGATGGCGCTTCGGTGACCGCTGTCTCCGACGGACTCTACAGAGAGCTTTAGTGGCGATATCAGTATTCCTCCGACTAGCTTCACTAGTCGCTACCAGTCCTCCTGTGACGATGAAGCGTTTATGACGCTAGTCTTTCTCCGATGGACTCTAAAAGGGAATGATTGTAGTGCTGGCCTTCCTCCGACGTTCGCTAAACCCAGCTTTAAATTTATTTGGAGACGCTGCAAATAATTCCACTGATCCTGGAAACTTGTTGAACTACAGTTTTATTATTTGTTTAATAACTTTCCTCATTGGTAACCAATAATTTGTCCTCTTTACTAACCTCCATAAATTCTATCAGCTGTAGTTAATTTATCGAGATCTTTAGATTATATTATACTTAAATGCTTTATAGAATACCACCTATTTCATGGTCATTATCAGCGACTTGACCTGTATTAATTGTTAATGTCCCACTTGTTTAACCTAATCATATTATCTCATATCTCTGAAAGAACACGTCGGGATTTGACTTTGCCTGCTCTGCTATGCGTATTTTTTTACACATATTTTAGGTTCATCTCCTTTATCATACTCTAGATAGATAAACCTTCTCATTCTTAATTCTCTAGCAACTAGCTGTTTTCGAAAAGGTTCTATTGCCTGTTGTTAATTATAAGTCATTAGTATTTCACCTTTAATTATATACTATTTATATTTTTAACGTAATCCTGTGTTAAATAACCCTTGACCATGCCAGTGTGCCCAGACTCTGACGAAGTCCCAACACCTTGAGAGTGTGCCCAGACCCTGCCAGTGTCCCCAGACCTAAACAGTGTCCTCTGGCCACATACCCCGTGGGGGGCAGGGGCACAACACGTTCCCAGCTCTAGTGATCGATCAAGTGGGAGGAACCTATAAGTCAGGTACGCCTGGAATTCGTCCATTGTTGTGTGTGTGGTGTGCGCGCGAGTGTGTGTGTGCGATTTGGGAATGTGTATGTGTGTATGTGTGTGTGGAGGCAGGGGGGGGGGGTCCAGTGAGAGCGGTCTGAGCCATTAATTACTCAAACTGCTTGCGTTTATCTCTGATTGCCAGTCGTTGATGGGACTTAGGAAGCTAAATACGACCATATATAATTCCTCGCCGTCTGATATTGTGAGTGTGAGATTATTAAGGGGACAATATGAATATGTGATAGTGCATTAATTAATATCAGTGGGTGTAGTTGTGACAGTATAAGGAGAAGGTATGAGAATATAAGGGAGAGATGTGAGAGTATAAGCGGGAGGTGTGAGTATAAATTAATAGTGTTAAGGTGTATAAAGCTGACAAAATTAGGATATAATAGTTCAAAGTAGATAGGGGAAAGATTGAGGGTGTATGAGACGCAAGGTGTGAGTGCATGTAAAAAGGATATGTGAGTGGATGCATGAGGTTGAGAGCTCGTCCGGGTGAAGTTTTAAGAGATGTGTACTATTAAATTTTATTCTGTGTCCCTTAAATCCACTAGTGTTCCACTAATTTTGTGAATTTTCTCATTAATATATCACGAATAAATACTGTGATTTCTCTGTGTAATGAAAGAGGTTAGAGGTCGAATTACTAGACGACAGAGGCAGAGTGCATGGGGGAAGTGCATGAAACATTGGTTGGGCTTCAGTGGAAGCCTCGGGAATCCTCGAGGGTGTTCTCTCGATTAGAAAGATTGAATAACTACCGCAGAGGTAATTCTCCGGACAAAATGTTCCCTCCATCACTGTGTTAATAGACTCTTATAAAAAAAACTAATTAACTTACGCAAACCAAATACAACCTAACCCAATTTAATCAGATTAACCACAACTCAATCTCTAACCCCCTTACTTTTCCAAACCTAACTTTAACCTTTTCCAAACCTAATTTAACTTAGCCTAACTGAATAGGGTGTGTTAGAGAAGAAAACAAATAGGAGTTTGACACACCGATCGGTGTTCTGATCAAACTTTTGTGTACCCATCTTGGTAAGTGTCCTTACCCCTTCGAAAAAGTAGCAACAGTCACTGTTATGAGTTTTCGCATAAGCTAAAAAAAATAAAAGGTACGAACAGAACAGGAATTTTCCTATAACTGCTAAATTTGCTAAAATTAACTATTGGGTTCGACCTGGAACTGCTTGAGCTACACACAATAACTGATTGGGAGGTTATGTTTAACACACACACACCCACACACACACACACACACACACACACACACACACACACACACACACACACACACCACACACACACACACACACACACACACACACACACACAAGAACACAAAAGGTTCAAAGGTTTGCCACCAGACTAGTACCCGAGCTGAGAGGTATGAGCTACGAGGAGCGACTGCAGGAATTAAACCTCACTTCGTTGGAAGACAGAAGAGTTAGGGGGGACATGATCACCACATTCAAGATTCTCAGGGGAATCGACAGGGTTGATAAAGACAGGCTGTTTAACACAAGGGGCACACGCACTAGGGGACACAGGTGGAAGCTGAGTGCCCAAATGAGCCACAGAGATATTAGAAAGAACTTTTTTAGTGTCAGAGTGGTTGACAAATGGAATGCATTAGGAAGCGATGTGGTGGAGGCTGACTCCATACACAGTTTCAAATGTAGATATGATAGAGCCCATTAGGCTCAGGAAACTGTACACCTGTTGATTGACGGTTGAGAGGCGGGACCAAAGAGCCAGAGCTCAACCCCCGCAAGCACAACTAGGTGAGTACAACTAGGTGAGTACACACACACACACACACACACACACACACACACACACACACACACACACACACACACAGCCTACCTGTAACGATTCGAGAAAGAGATCTGGGAGTGGATGTGACACCTAATCTAACTCCTGAGGCACATAAATAGGATAACGACAGCAGCGTACTCTACACTGGCGAAAATTAGAACTTCATTCAGAAACCTAAATGAGGAGGCTTTTAGGGCGCTTTACACTGCATACGTGAGACCCGTCTTAGAGTATGNCTATAAGTCTGTCTGAAGTAAAGTTAATGTTCTTGATCCAATCCATGCAAACATGCAGACTCTCCAACACAGAAGGGATGTGGCTAGTCTGTTTGCATTTTCCAAAGTTAAACAAAAACAAACCAATCCCATTTAACCTTTCTGCTAGTCCCTCCCTCATTAACCAACTACCAAACGCAACGTGCGATATGTGACTACCAAGTAGATGTTGACTTTACATGAACAGAGCAATTTCCACACTCGCATTGGAAAGCATTTTGGCAAGAGACTGGTGATTTAGCCAAGGGTTTTTAACCATTTTAAAACTTGTAAATAAATATCTAGGAACACACAATAGTATTCAATAAAAATATATAATTCCAACATTGCTACAGAAAAAAATAGTGCAGTTCTAGCTTGCAAAATCTCAAAATAACCCTAATGACATAAAAAATAATATCATTGGTTGTTAAAAGTAATATTAATGAATATTGTATAATATAATAATATTATAATGTTATTAATAACATTAATGAGGGTAATAAAATTAATGAATATAACAAAATCAAATTAAGGAAAATTATTCTTAATAATTATGAGAAAAAACAAAGACTTTGCAAAAGGACAAAAGGACAGACAGTGATTCTATACAAATTTCCCCCTGGAAACAATGACTTAAAAAGGGGGATTCTATGAATATATTTCCACCCAATCAAAACTTTTCAGTTCCAGCAGCACATATTGTGCCCGTCCTTACGTCTAATAACGTTCTATTTTCTACGTTATGCTCTCCAACATATAAATTACAGAGAGCTGTGAGCAGTTGCGAATCATAAACATTCAGGTTTCTATGCATGGAAAGCATGGAAAGCTTTTCTATGCTATGGTAGGTTAGGTTAGATTTTATGTTTTTTTTTTGTGTTCGTAAATTTCTAGTTAGGTTGAAACATTTTATTTTGAACGTTGTGTCAGATCAAGAGGAGAATGGGTTCTCTTGATCTGCTTGCGTGTCAAGCCCAGTCTTCTATAATGTACAGAGTAAGCATGTGGCAGGATTGATGACTTCAAGGTTGTCGTATGGATAATCTAAATGTCTATTATTGGTGATCTTAGTGTGCTGGTATGGGTAGCTTAAGTGTGGTGGGAAGGTCGAATAAAGTATGCATAACTAAAGTGTGTCAGAATCTGTTCAGTATAGCATAACACCGCTTCTCGCTACCATGTTCTTCACTGTGAAATATAAAATATTCTTGAAAGGTGAACATGCTTTGTTCGCCTAAGGTAAGCAAACAATGGGTTTTTCAGAAAATCACCTTAAATGTTCTTCAGAGATAAACATACAATGATCTTTAAAAGTAAACAGTGAATGTTCTTCAAAAGTAAAGATACAATATTCTTAAACAGTAAACAATGTTCTTCAACGGTAATCAATTTTTTATGATCATATATCAAAGAAATATTTTCAGTGTTCATCTCGATCTTCTGTAACTCAAATTAAATATAATTATTCACAAACAACTGCAGAGTCATTATAAACTTTGTCAAGAATTATCAAATACAAGATTTACTTCTACCTGCTGGATAAATATTTATATTTCAGTTTACTATATATTTAATATTTATTTATTATATATATAGAAAAAAAGAAAGTACCAAAAGCAATTAGAACATAATACAGACTGATATTGCCATAAAACATATGCAATACCTGCAGCACATGGCAGCATTATTACACTAAATCCACATATTAGAAATGGGAATGTGTCGCCGTTTAGTTCCTTCATGGATCATTGACAGGTCCGTCCTGAATCACTGGCAGGTCCGTACTGGCCCATTGACAGAGCCGTTCTAGATTACTATCATTTCGGGATAATAGTCCACCACGGACGGAAACGGTACCACTTTCCCGTTACTAACATGTCAGTTCAGTGTTTATTTGTTCCAACCCTCCGTTACTCTCTTTTGTAACCGAATTTATAGACATAATGTACAAAACAGGAGACAAACAGCTATTATTCTACGATGCCATCTGCCTTTTATTGGAAGGCAACGCGTTCACAGAGTAATAAAATATCATGGCCTGTTGATAGGAGGCGAGAGGTCTTGAGATATATATTATCAGATCGCTCGGTGAGGCAGTAAAGTTTGATGGCGCATTATAAAAGAGCAATAAGAACTAGCATCTGATGACTCTATACCACCGCTTAGTCATATAGAGGAGGCCGAATAACTTGCATTTTGCTCGCTTGATGGGGAAACGAAGGCCACTATATCTAATATAAGTGCAGTTCTTCCTTCTCCATCCTCTCTATCTTCTCCCTCCTTTCCCTTCCATCCCCACAAAAAAAATGATCCTCGGCAAAGATTTTTGTAAGCACTGAACCTCCATCCAAAATACTTAAAATGACGGAACAAACAAAACGTACAACACTTCAAAACATTGAAATGAGTTGCATTTAAATTAACAGACGATGGTACCCAAAAAACTTTAAGTATACCCACATGGCTGCAGATGAGGCGGAGGTGCAACTTACAGCGAGCAAGTAGGTGTGAGGTGTGACAGAACTAGCTATGTAACGCAATAATAAAACAGAACCAATATTATGACAAGGTTTTCTCCTTGGATTTTAATATTTTTACTTTCACCTTGACTCGCTACAGTAGATTCATTAGTTTTGGTTGTGAGTCAGTTATAGTTATGGTGAAATATTGGTATTTTCAAGGTAATTCACACGAGATTTTACAAGTAAATCTTGCGCTGAGATTTAAAAGTTATTTATCTGGAATTTTAAAGCCAATTCTGTGACATTAAATAAATAAATTTCGTATGTAAATAGAAACTTGTTAGAATTTTTACATACACTATTTCATTTAAAATTATAATAAGTTGTATGTTGGCCAGACAGGTAAACCTCTTGACCAGAGAATAAAAGAACATAAATATAGAATAGGAACAGGTCAAGAGTACAATGCATTATTTGTTCATTTAAGAGATTGTAACCATTCAGTTGACTGGACTAATTCATGCAAAATTGAGGAATATAAATCAGTTACTGAAAGAAATAATACTGAATAACAATTAGTGAGTTAGTAAATATTAATGCAAGTCCAGGCTAATATAAATTTAATAACTTTATTATTAGTAAGACTTGTGATAGATGTGTGTGTGTGTGTATTCACCTAGTTGTATTCACCTAGTTGTGCTTGCGGGGGTTGAGCTCTTTCGGCCCGCCTCTCAACTGTCAGTCAACTGTTTCTACTACTACCACTATTTTTTTCCACACCACACCCACACCATGAAGCAACCCGTGACAGCTGACTAACTCCCAGGTACCTATTTACTGCTAGGTAACAGGGTTTATGGTGAAAGAAACTCTGCCCATCGTTTCTCGCCGGCGCCCGGGATCGAATCCGGGACCAAAGGATCACGTGTCCAGCGTGCTGTCCGCTCGGTCACCGGCTCCGTGTGTGTGTGTGCTCACCTATTTGTGCTTGCGTGGGTTGAGCTTTGGCTCTTTGGTCCCGCCTCTCAACTGTCAATCAACTGGTGTACAGATTCCTGAGCCTACTGGGCTCTGTCAGTAGGCTATCTTGTGTGTGTGTGTGTGTGTGTGTGTGTGTGTGTGTATGTGTGTGTACTCACCTAGTTGTGTTTGCGGGGGTTGAGCTCTGGCTCTTTGGTCCCGCCTCTCAACCGTCAATCAGCAGGTGTACAGGTTCCTGAGCTTATTGAGCTCTATCATATCTACACTTGAAACTGTGTATGGAGTCAGCCTCCACCACATTACTTCCTAATGCATTCCATTTGGATGTGTGTGTGTGTGTGTGTGTGTGTGTGTGTGTGTGTGTGTGTGTGTGTGTGTGTGTGTGTACTCACCTAGTTGTACTCACCTAGTTGTGCTTGCGGGGGTTGAGCTCTGGCTCTTTGGTCCCGCCTCTCAACCGTCAATCAACAGGTGTACAGTTTCCTGAGCCTAATGGGCTCTATCATATCTACATTTGAAACTGTGTATGGAGTCAGCCTCCACCACATCGCTTCCTAATGCATTCCATTTGTCAACCACTCTGACACTAAAAAAGTTCTTTCTAATATCTCTGTGGCTCATTTGGGCACTCAGCTTCCACCTGTGTCCCCTAGTGCGTGTGCCCCTTGTGTTAAACAGCCTGTCTTTATCAACCCTGTCGATTCCCCTGAGAATCTTGAATGTGGTGATCATGTCCCCCCTAACTCTTCTGTCTTCCAACGAAGAGATGAATGTGTGTGTGTGTGTGTGTGTGTGTGTGGTGTGTGTGTTGTTGTGTGTGTGTGTGTGTGTGTGTGTGTGTGTGTGTTAGTGTCTCCGTGCTTTGTGTGTGTTGAAATGGACAGCGAAATTCTGTCTTAACGTCAGCGAGTCATATTTCTGTAAGTGGATTTGCCGGTGAGACTGTGATCGCTTTGTTGCCTGAACGGCTTTCTGGGTTTGGATGAAAATTACACCTTTGTTCTATCATAATATGTGATTTACAGTTGATTTCAGCCCACGTATGTTTGTGTGTTTTGAACTAGAGCAATCATGACCCCCCTTCTCAGGTCACCTTCTGAACAAGATAGTTCAAATGATTTAGTTGATTTGATCAAAATAACATGATATTTTTTCGAGTTTCATTCAATTCGTATTTTCGTAAATTATAGAAGTGCCATGTGAAAGGAAGGGTGACGTTCCCATTGTATTTTTAGACCAAGTAGCTTAGAAAGTCAGATGTGGACCGTTCTGAACCAACAACAAACGTTTCGTCAAAAACTCCCGACCATAGCCTTTTCTAGTTTTTAGGTTACACCAGCCTGCCTTGAAAGTCTCTAGGGAGACTCCAGATTCATAGATGAAACACGCAATTGAGACGTTACTCAACATTCGAGAGATTTATTCCTGGGAGGAGACGCTCATTATAGATGGAACTGTTTTGGCCTTTAAGCATATAGATTGACATCAGTTGAAAAGCGCCATAAAAGCGGCCTTATCTGCGCCATAAACAAAACAGAAATATAGCTGTTACTAGCCAGTCGACGGATCGTTTAGTTTGCTACAATATGAGATTGATGTAGAGACAAACGAGTGGGAGAGTACTAGAGGCTGGCAATTGCTTAGATAACACATACCAGATGCTGAATCAGTAAGGTCTGTCCAACAAGATTATTAATAAAGGTCTTGGAAGTTTGACAGTCGGTAAAGTTTTCTTACTCTTTAGCGCTGAAACCTAAACTTCGTCTAATGCAAGGCGCACCTTCGCCACGTATGACCCAGCCTCGAGATTTTTTACACCCTTGGGCCTTCCAAAAGTGTAAATACAAACGGTGCGCCCGACGTATTACGCTCGCCCGGGGTGGCCGCCAGCTAGGGAACTTATCATTAGCTTCTCGTGGTTGTGATGGAGCACTTTCTTGCTCTGTCGATCCTTGTCGATCAGGGAGTCTTTTGCGAGTGTTACTGCTCCTGCCCGGCATCATCAGAGGCGTAATTACAGCGTTTTGCCTCGATGATATGAGGTGCTGGCATGAGGGCGCCCTCCCAGGCGCTCGCCATTATGCTCAGGTGCAGACTGCTAGGTGGAGACTGTGTTTATGGAGACGGAGCCTCAGGCCAGCGCCTCGCTAACCCCCTACCAATATATCATGAAGATTATGCCCAGAAAACATATTATAGTCAATCTCCTTGATAGAAAGCTAATACAATGGAGTTTACAGGACATGGTCTATAATCCGAAGGGAGTTCTTGGCTACTTTACGATGGCTATCTTAGATTCATTGATTTAACTAGGTTTCTTGCCTTTACTATAACCGCTCCCAACAAGAATTTACGAAGAGATGAATATAATCGAATACCTCTCCCCCCCCCCCCACACACACACCCCCACCCTAGTCCTCCGCTCCTCTTCCTATCTCCACGCTTTTCAATTAAGGGTTTGTCTGTTCGTATTTTTGATCCAACCCTTAAGTAAAGGGCATTTGCAGACCATATCATCGTTTCTCTGATTGTAGGTTTAACGAGAATTATTTCGGCTGCTTAGATGCACCCCTGATGAAGGGGAACCTGCGCCTTTCATCGCTGCATATGTAAGTAGACACGAGATGCTCCCAGACTAGTATCCAGCTCCTGCAACAAGACAAAAACTTTATATTGAACTGGGTTCTTCCTGTTCGTATTATTTATTTTTTTTTGTAGTCAATACCTTCTTGGAAAATATACCATCCATGCCTTATGTGTTTCCATAATTCGCATCTCTTGCGTAGAGTTCTTTTTCATTTGTGCATTTTTTTATTTCAGAAGATTTCCGATTTTTATTTCTGATTTCCGTTGCGTGTTTACTCACATAATTATACTTGCAAAAGTTGAGTTCCTGTTCATTAGTCCGCTTCTCGAATTTCAGTCGACAGGTGTAAGAGTCTATCTTCACCATCGCATTCATCATTGCATTCCATTTAATCACTATTCTAACACTGATCTAACAATGATTCTAACAATGATTTGTAATATCTTCGTTGCTTGGGGGTACTCAGTTTCCACCTGGGCCCTCTTGTTCAGGTATCATCCCTGACATTATATCCATAGGACAATTTTGACATGCTTATTATGAGTGTGTGTGTATGTGTGTGTGTGTGTGTGTATTCACCTAGTTGTATTCACCTAGTTGTGTTTGCGGGGGGTTGAACTTTGCTCTTTCGGCCCGCCTCTCAACTGTCAATCAAGTGTTTACTAACTACTTTTTTTCTTTTTCTCCACACCACACACACACACACACACACACACACACACACACACACACACACACACACACACACACACACACACACACACACACACACACACCAAGAAGCAGCCCGTGACAGCTGACTAACTCCCAGGTACCTATTTACTGCTAGGTAACAGGGGCATTTAGGGTGAAAGAAACTTTGCCCATTTGTTTCTGCCTCGTGCGGGAATCGAACCCGCGCCACAGAATTACGAGTCCTGCGCGCTATCTACCAGGCTACGAGGCCCGTAGTGTGTGTGTGTGTGTGTGTGTGTGTGTGTGTGTGTGTGTGTGTGTGTGTGTGTGTGTGTGTGTGTGTGTGTGTGTGTGTGTGTGTCCTCTATCTAACAGTATATCTCTCTTTCTTCGGTGCATGCATAGGACAAATAGTTAGTATCTCATTTCTATTATAATAAATTGTTCCTTTAAACGTTATCAACCTACGAGAAAATGTCTTCTTCATTTAAATGCGTCTCTCGCGTCTTTTCTGAGTGCCTCCTGTATGTCCTCATTGAGACCCTTATAATTCATGAGGGCCTCGTGAAATATCTCTGTCTCTCAAGTCCATACCTCGTCTCTGTATCGTAGAGAGACCTGATTTTCTTCTTTGTTGAATTAAATCCATTGTTTTTGTGGCATATTGTTTAATTTGTTATTAGTAATGATTTCATTAAGGACTCGACTGTTTTCTAAGAGCAAATCTTAACTGGCTGTTTAGAGTGTTGAGTGCTGTCTTAACGTTGAGTAGCTTCTACGATCAATAAACCTTTCACTGACATGTATCCAGCTTCCTCGTTGTCTTCAGCGACTATTCCTGGAGTGAATTAACCGGGAACCTCTGCATTAGACTAAGTGGGAACCTGGAATATGTTTTCAGCGAACCTCCTAGGAACCGATCGACTGCTGTTTCCAAGTGCATTCATTGAGCGCTTCGAGTGCCTTTGCAGAGAGAGACGGCACTTCGACATCGACTTTATTGTGCATACTTTGAATACCAGGACTTTGTCTTCAGAATGCCTACTATAAGTAAATGGAATCTTCAAAATACTGGCTTTTGAGTTCTTCAAACTAGTATTAGATTCTTCTTTTGCATCCCAGTTATGCACTCTCGCAGTGCCTTCTTTGAATTCCTCAAATTTGTATTCGGAGTGCCTATACTGAGCGCCTCAACAGATCCTTTATTCCCCCTTTAAATAACGTCTTAGAGTATACGCCTCTCGGGGCTAACTACGAAGTCCCTAACCCATCATTATCAACGTGTTTTTTTCCTCTTGGACGAGAAAAATGATGACTAAAGAACTGGATCTGGATTAACGATTCTCCCGGAGACGGTTATTGCTTAACCGGCAGAGCGGCTGAAAGAACGACCAGGCTGTACGTGTAGTTGTTGGAAAGGCCAGGCTGAACGCGAAGCTCTTAGAACGCTCAGGTCGAGCATGCGATTGTTAAAGTGCCTGAACGTTAGTTGGGGATTTGAGGATATATATATATATATATATATATATATATATATATATATATATATATATATATATAATGTTCATTCATTCAGATAAAAAAAAGTGGCGAAAGAAGGTGAGATAATTTTAAGTGAAAGGATAGGGATATATGGAGTGAGGGAAGGAGATAGAGGAAAATGTAGATAACAGAGTGAGAAGATAAGCCTTAGTAACAAAATGAGGGGAAGCCCTGGTCACAGTAAGAAGGGGAAGCCCAAGACAGAGGGGAGGAAGGGAATTATCAGTGGAAAGCACCAAGCCACAACGACTACATAGCACTTTCAAGGGGTCAGGATAAGTACTTGGGATGGGACGGGGGGGGGAAGGAATGGTGCCCAACCTCTAGGACGGTCCGGGATTGAACGCCGACATGCATGAAGCGAAATCGTCGCTCTACCGTCCAGCCCAAATGATTGGACAGAAGACAGAGTGTAAGCGGAAGCCTTGGCTTAAGAAGAGGGGCAATCCAAGAAGAGGGACACCGAAGGTAAGAGAGGATGTTGGATTGATGGAAAAAAAAATTCAGAGGCAATCTGAGAAAAAGAAATCAGCGAAATAAAAATCAAATTAAAATATATATTCAGATTAAAACCAATACAGCGATAAATTTAAGCCTACATAAAATCCAACTACATAGAAGCTTACATTGACTGTGATGAATCTGTGTAGATTCTACACAGAATCAGATTAACGCCTATAAAAGATCAAATTAATATTCACAAAATCAGCTTAAAGTCCACAAAAAATCAAATATAGATCGAATTATATTAAAAAAATATCAGTCATAAGTAATCCAGGAAAATATTCAGCCAACCAAATAAGACTGACAAGTGAGCACTAAGTCCACACATCAGGCGAGCTCCTGCATGAATCACTTCGTAGAAACCCAGGTCATAAGAGTGCCTCGAGAGTTACTGCCACGACACTGTCATTTGGACCCCAGCCTGTGCCTACCCGGGTCCAGGTTCGGACCGTAACTTGCGTCTACCCACCAACTAGTTGGCATCTTCAAGAGGGAGAGGAGGAGCGAAGAAGAGATCAGCTGGGATCTAATAACTGTTGTGTTCGAGGCAGTGAATCAATGGATTGAGGGATGGGGGGAGGGCAGTGGGTATGAGGATCGATGGGGGAGGGCTCTGGGTATCTGGAAACGGATGGGGGCACGTGGTGGGTTTTTTTTTTTTTGTAGTGGCGTCGGTGATAATGCAATCGATAGTATTACAGTTATCGTCATCCCGTGCTATTATAATACCAGGCTTTCTCTCGAAAATTAAACCATATTCATCGTGTATTTAAAACAAAATAAAAAAATACAGCTTTTGCAATATTCATAATAGCCTACCCTGTAAAGCCCCAAAAATATTATTTTACTTGCAGAATTCAACATTAATTCTAATTTGGGGGGGCTAACTCATGTTACTAACAAATATGGTCATACATTTTCAACAAATAATAACTAATTCTAAAACAAATTGGCTTTTAGACCGAATTACAGAATCTAATTACGAAGTGAATATTTTCCCCACTTAATTATTATTAAAAAACTTCTGGGAACAATTTCACGAAGTTGCGAAGTAATTGGGGGTAAAAAAATAATTCACATATATTCATGCATAATGAAATCACAGGAACGCGGGTGTCTATAAAGGAGTCCTATGATGCGAATGGATCCAATTGCATGACTCAATATTTTTCTCATGAATATTCATTGCAAATAAACGAATATATGAAATGATTTCGTCATATGTTCTAACGAGCATCGGCATTGTTAGTGGCGGCTGTGTAGTTCTTTGTCAATGTGATGCAAGTAAAAATCTGTAACTATACGCAGAAAGTTGTGATTACTCAAAAGAACCGCGAAGCCTTTCAGTTTCTGAGAGGCGTCTTGATGAAGGTAGTTAGGCAGCTGTTGTGGCTGTGTGTCGCTCTGTCTACACCAGGCAGCCGTCTGAGGCATTCCTTCCCCGGTACTACACATTCTACTAAGTTATAGACATTCTACTAAGTTATAAGACATTTTGCCAAGTTATAAGACATTTTGCCAAGTTATAAGACATTTTGCTAAGATACAAGACATTCTACTAAATTAGTGATCCAGTCACTTCCACCACCACCCTCTACCCACTGATTTATCTGGGTATACGTCGTGCTGTAATATTAATCAATGTTGATAAAGTTGATCGTCTGTTACTGAGCGTCATCTAAGCGCGTTCTGTCCGGGGTTGTATGGCATAAGGCGTTGTTTTTCTACGTTGAATACTTATCAACTTGAATATATGCCATCTACATATAACAAATGTTATTCTTCCACAAATTCGATTGAATATTATTTGTTCCAACGTAATGTTTTAAGAAAATGAGAACATTAGAGCATAGAAAACTAAAATAAGGTCTGATTGCCCTAGGGAAGCAATACCGGTATTTGTCCTTGGGAAGTATTACCCATATATACCCTTAACAAGTAATACCCGTATATGCTCAGTCGTTCCTTCTCATATATGTGTCAACCTCTGTTTGAAACATTTACTTTGGATTTACTTCACTGAGGTTATTTAGTGAGCCCTATTTCCAAACTAATGTTGAGCAATTACACAAAGAATCACAATTGCGTGATGCATCAAATGAACAAATTCACAAGTGCCGTGACGAGGATTCGAACCTGCGTCCGAGAGCATCCCAGATGCTGCCTAATCGACTGAGCTACGACATGCTTAAAAGGAGTTGAAATGTTGAGCAATATATTGGTCTAAATCTATAATTCTCCGGTGTAGTCCATTGTTCCACGTTATGTCTTGGTTGATATTGTAAACATCATAACACGGAGGGGATATAAATAAACAATATCAGGAAAAAGCATACAGCCATTACGACTATATATCACTTGCAAGGGGATATGAAGATAAGGATTTAGGATAGGACGGAGAAAAGGAATGGTGCCTAAACGCTTTGACGGTTAGGGTTGTTATAGAATATGGACGTTCTGAAAAAATATTGAATTTTTCCACTGATTCGGCAGTTGAGGTCTTAACCATTGTTAACTGAAGCATGAATAAAATAGAGCTAATCATCAACCCTTTAAAGAACAAAGATTTAAGATAAGTCTTAAACTATTGAAGATAAGTCTTAAAGTTTAAGTCTCTGTAGAGCAATCTTATTATTTTC
>WNGS01111181.1:32315999-32338045 GCA_020271785.1 Procambarus virginalis
TCCCTACAGACAAAAATCAGAAGATACAATTGACGATTTACTATAAAACCAAGAAAACTGCCAACCTACTCATGAGAAACTCTCCAGACACAAAGCAGAACGCTTTGAAAGAGACCAATGTCGTCTATGCCTTCAAATGCCCACTTGGGGACTGTAAGCCCCAAAGAACTCAATATATAGGCAAGACAACAACATCTCTTTCCAGGCGATTAACGATGCATAAGCAACAGGGCTCTATCAAGGAACATATAATCTCTTCCCACAACCAAACCATCACCAGAGAAATCTTAACAAACAACACAGAAATCATTGATAGATACAGCGACAACAGGCGGCTTGACATCTGCGAGGCACTACACATCAAGAAGTCAACACCAGCAATCAACAGCCAATTAACGCACAACTATATTCTACCCACTTCAAGACTCCGCTCCAATATAGAAACATCAAGAAATACGGGCCAATAGGCCTTCTGCAGTTACAGATCTATTCTTCCCTTTAGCTTATACCCATTGTTTCGTGTTCTGTGTTTGTTCTCACCTCACCCCAAACCATTGTAACATGTCACCTCACCCAAATGCAGGTATAAAAAGAAAAGCTGTTTAAACTCTGTTCAGTTATAGTTGTTCTGTGTGTGTGTAACTAAAGTCTTTGAAAATGTAATAAGTTTTACGAAACGCGCTCAAGTGTCGCGTCAGACTAAGAAATAAAGAATGAATTTTGGAGAATTGATTTTTCATTTACCGTCATCAGTAAAAACAAACATAAGGAAAATTGAGAAAATTCGTGTTAGAATTATTAATCTTACTTTTTCGGTCATATTTAATAACATATATATATATATATATATATATATATATATATATATATATATATATATATATATATATATATATATATATATATATATATATATATATATATACCCGCTAACACACACTGAGTTTCTGGTCTCTGTTTAAGTATTTACAGGAATTAGAAAATCACATAAAATTCCTCCTTCCGCTTTGAATGGGATCTCCCAATTTAAAACATTAGTTATTTACCCATTTTTCTGTTTTCTAAGTGCCTCTCTCTGGCTACCTCATTTCTCTCCCCCCTTTCTTTTCAATTTAAAAATAAGACATCAAATTAGGAAAATGCTTTATTGGTTAGTTATGCATCACTTGCAAAGAGGCAATAACATAATTCTTTTAATTAAACAGCGTCAACCAATAATCAACATTAATTCTATTGATTAGTAACATTACTGAATAATAATATATAAAACAATATTACTATTTCAGAATAATATTAATAGCAAAGGCTAGAGACTATGCAGATGAGTGTGCATTAGTTCATGAAATAAGAAAAAATGTAATTCACATTCGTAAAGTCTAAAACTACTTTCTCATGGTGACTACCGTAGCAATTTGTTATTGTCCAGATATTTCCAAACTGACGGCTATCTTGTGGAGGCACTAAATTGGTCGTCCTAAAACTAAATAAGAAAACACTGATATTCAACCAAATCAATCAGTATATTAGTATATTAAATCAATTAGTATATTAGACGTGGTAGTTGGTGAAAATATGTCCTTTACTAGACACGTGACATTTTTTCAGTGAGCAAGGAAACTGTCTTATTATGGTAGGTTATGCATCACCTAGCTCCTGAGGAAGTATAATCTCTGCAACTCCCAAATCTATATCAATGATAGAGTACTGATCACTATCTCCACCAAAGACAACATTCACCCCAAACATCTATCACCTACGGGCTACTCATGCCCGTGCCACCTCTTGTGGTGGCTTAATCTTCATCAATCAATCAACCAATGATCATTATTTCGAATTTTCTGTTTTATCTTAGATGTTGGTCAATATTCAAAAAAGGCCTATAAGTCTGGTCTGAAGTAAAGTTAATGTTCTTGATCCAATCCATGCAAACATGCAGACTCTCCAACACAGAAGGGATGTGGCTAGTCTGTTTGCATTTTCCAAAGTTAAACAAAAACAAACCATATCCCCATTTAACCTTTCTGCTAGTCCCTCCCTCATTAACCAACTACCAAACGCAACGTGCGATATGTGACTACCCAAGTAGATGTTGACTTTATATGAACAGAGCAATTTCCACACTCGTATTGGAAAGCATTTTGGCAAGAGACTGGTTATTTAGCCAAGGGTTTTTAACCATTTTGAACCTTGTAAATATATATCTAAGAACACACAATAGTATTCAATAAAAATTTATAATTCCCGCATTGCTACAGAAAAAATAATGCAGTTCTAGCTTGCAAAATCTCAAAATAACACTAATGACATAAAAAAATAATATCATTGGTTGTTAATAGTAATATTAATGAATATTGTATAATATAATAATATTATAATGTTATTAATAGCATTAATGAGGGTAATAAAATTACTGAATATAACAAAATCAAATTAAGGAAAATTATTCTTAATAATTATGAGAAAGAACAAAGACTTTGCAAAAGGACAAAAGGACAGACAGTGATTCTATACAAATTTCCCCCTGGAAACAATGACTTAAAAAGGGGGATTCTATGAATATATTTCCACCCAATCAAAACTTTTCAGTTCCAGCAGCACATATTGTGCCCGTCCTTACGTCTAATAACGTTCTATTTTCTACGTTATGCTCTCCAACATATAAATTACAGAGAGCTGTGAACAGTTGCGAATCATAAACATTCAGGTTTTCTATGCATGGAAACATGGAAAGCTTTTCTATGCTATGGTAGGTTAGGTTAGATTTTATGTTTTTTTTTTTTTGTGTTCGTAAATTTCTAGTTAGGTTGAAACATTTTATTTTGAACGTTGTGTCAGATCAAGAGGAAAATGGGTTTTCTTGATCTGCTTGAGTGTCAAGCCCAGTCTTCTATAATGTACAGAGTAAGCATGTGGCAGGATTGATGACTTCAAGGTTGTCGTACGGATAACCTAAATGTGTATTATTGGTGATCTTAGTGTGCTGGTATGGGTAGCTTAAGTGTGGTGGGAAGATCGAATAAAGTATGCATAACTAAAGTGTGTCAGAATCTGTTCAGTATAGCATAACACCGCTTCTCGCTACCACGTTCTTCACTATGAAATATAAAATATTCTTGAAAGGTGAACATGCTTTGTTCGCCTAAGGTAAGCATACAATGGGTTTTTTCAGAAAATCACCTTACAAGTGTTCTTCAGAGATAAACATGCAATGTTCTTAAAAGTAAACAGTGAATGTTCTTCAAAAGTAAAGATACAATATTCTTCAACAGTAAACAATGTTCTTCAACGGTAATCATTTTTTTATGATCATACATCAAAGAAATATTTTCAATATTCATCTCGATCTTCTGTAACTCAAATTAAATATAATTATTCACAAACAACTGCAGAGTCATTATAAACTTTGTCAAGAATTATCAAATACAAGATTTACTTCTACCTGATGAGTAAAATATAGTTATATATATATATATATATATATATATATATATATATATATATATATATATATATATATATATATATATATAGATATTATAATATAGAAAAAAGTACCAAAAGCAATTAGTACATAATACAGACTGATATTGCAATAAAAACATATGCAATAACTGCCACACAAATATGGCAGCATTATTACACTAAATCCACATATTAGAAATGGGAACGTGTCGCCGTTTAGTTCCTTCATGGATCATTGACAGGTCCGTCGTGAATCACTGGCTGGTCCGTACTGGCCCATTGACAGAGCCGTTCTAGATTACTATCATTTCGGGATAATAGTCCACCACGGACGGAAACGGTACCACTTTCCCGTTACTAACATGTCAGTTCAGTGTTTATTTGTTCCAACCCTCCGTTACTCTCTTTTGTAACCGAATTTATAGACAT
This sequence comes from Procambarus virginalis, assembly GCA_020271785.1. Classification (NCBI taxonomy): domain Eukaryota; kingdom Metazoa; phylum Arthropoda; class Malacostraca; order Decapoda; family Cambaridae; genus Procambarus; species Procambarus virginalis. The sequence continues at coordinate 32,319,891 of WNGS01111181.1, forward strand.
AATGTACAAAACAGGAGACAAACAGCTATTATTCTACGATGCCATCTGCCTTTTATTGGAAGGCAACGCGTTCACAGAGTAATAAAATATCATGGCCTGTTGATAGGAGGCGAGAGGTCTTGAGATATATATTATCAGATCGCTCGGTGAGGCAGTAAAGTTTGATGGCGCATTATAAAAGAGCAATAAGAACTAGCATCTGATGACTCTATACCACCGCTTAGTCATATAGAGGAGGCCGAATAACTTGCATTTTGCTCGCATGATGGGGAAACGAAGGCCACTATATCTAATATAAGTGCAGTTCTTCCTTCTCCATCCTCTCTATCTTCTCTCTCCTTTCCCTTCCATCCCCACAAAAAAAATGATCCTCGGCAAAGATTTTTGTAAGCACTGAACCTCCATCCAAAATACTTAAAATGACGGAACAAACAAAACGTACAACACTTCAAAACAATTGAAATGAGTTGCATTTAAATTAACCGACGATGGTACCCAAACAATTTTAAGTATACCCACATGGCTGCAGATGAGGCGGAGGTGCAACTTACAGCGAGCTAGTAGCCAAGATGTGAGGTGTGACAGAACTAGCTATGTAACGCAATAATAAAACAGAACAAATATTATGACAAGGTTTTCTCCTTGGATTTTAATATTTTTACTTTCACCTTCACTCGCTAGAGTAGATTCATTAGTTTTGGTTGTGAGTCAGTTATAGTTATGGTGAAATATTGGTATTTTCAAGGTAATTCACACGAGATTTTACAAGTAAATCTTGCTCGGAGATTTAAAAGTTATTTATCTGGAATTTTAAAGCCAATTCTGTGAAATTAAATACATAAATTTCGTATATAAATAGAAACTTGTTAGAATTTTTACATACACTATTTCATTTAAAATTATAATAAGTTGTATGTTGGCCAAACAGGTAAACCTCTTGACCAGAGAATAAAAGAACATAAATATAGAATAGGAACAGGTCAAGAGTACAATGCATTATTTGTTCATTTAAGAGATTGTAACCATTCAGTTGACTGGACTAATTCATGCAAAATTGAGGAATATAAATCAGTAACTGAAAGAAATAATACTGAATAACAAGTAGTGAGTTAGATAATAATTATGCAAGTCCAGGCTAATATAAATTTAATAACTTTATTATTGGTAAGACTTGTGATAGATGTGTGATAGATGTGTGTGTGTGTGTATTCACCTAGTTGTATTCACCTAGTTGTGCTTGCGGGGGTTGAGCTCTTTCCGCTCGCCTCTCAACTGTCAGTCAACTGTTTCTACTACTACCACTATTTTTGTCCACACCACACACACACCATGAAGCAACCCGTGACAGCTGACTAACTCCCAGGTACCTATTTACTGCTAGGTAACAGGGGCTTATGGTGAAAGAAACTCTGCCCATCGTTTCTCGCCGGCGCCCAGGATCGAATCCGGGACCACAGGATCACGTGGCCAGCGTGCTGTCCGCTCGGCCACCGGCTCCGTGTGTGTGTGTGTGTGTGCTCACCTAGTTGTGCTTGCGTGGGTTGAGTTTTGGCTCTTTGGTCCCGCCTCTCAACTGTAAATCAACTGGTGTACAGATTCCTGAGCCTACTGGGCTCTATCAGTAGGCTATCATGTGTGTGTGTGTGTTTGTATGTGTGTGTGTACTCACCTAGTTGTGTTTGCGGGGGTTGAGCTCTGGCTCTTTGGTCCCGCCTTTCAACCGTCAATCAACAGGTGTACAGGTTCCTGAGCCTATTGAGCTCTATCATATCTACATTTGAAACTGTGTATGGAGTCAGCCTCCACCACATTACTTCCTAATGCATTCCATTTGGATGTGTGTGTATGTGTGTGTGTGTGTGTGTGTGTGTGTGTGTGTGTGTACTCACCTAATCACCTAATTGTGCTTGCGGGGGTTGAGCTTTGGCTCTTCGGTCCCGCCTCTCAACTGTCAATCCGCCTCTCAACTGTGTGTGTGTGTGTGTGTGTGTGTGTGTGTGTGTGTGTGTGTGTGTGTGTGTGTGTGTGTGTGTGTGTGTGTGTGTGTGTGTGTGTGTGTGTGTGTGTGTGTGTGTGTGTGTGTGTGTCTCCGTGCATTTGTGTGTGTTGAAATGGACAGCGAAATTCTGTCTTAACGTCAGCGAGTCAATATTTCTGTAAGTGGATTTGCCGGTGAAACTGTGATCGCTTTGTTGCCTGAACGGCTTTCTGGGTTAGGAAGAAAATTACACCTTTATTCTATCATAATATGTGATTTACAGTTGATTTCAGCCCACGTATGTTTGTGTGTTTTGAGCTAGAGCGATCATGACCCCCCTTCTCAGGTCACCTTCTGAACAAGACAGTTCAAATGATATAGTTGATTTGATCAAATAACATGATATTTTTTCCAGTTTCATTCAGTTCATATTTTTCGTAAATTATAGAAGTGCCATGTGAAAGGAAAGGTGACGTTCCCATTGTATTTTTAGACGAAAGTAGCTTAGAAAGTCAGATGTGGACCGTTCTGAACCAACAACAAACGTATCGACAAAAACTCCCGACCAGAGCCTTTTCTAGTTTTCAGGTTACACCAGCCTGCCTTGAAAGTCTCTAGGAAGACTCCAGATTCATAGATGAAACACGCAATTGAGACGTTACTCAACATTCAAGAGATTTATTCCTGAGAGGAGACGCTCATTAGAGATGGAACTGTTTTGGCCTTTAAGCATATAGATTGACATCAGTTGAAAAGCGCCATAAAAGCGGCCTTATCTGCGCCATAAACAAAACAGAAATATAGCTGTTACTAGCCAGTCGACGGATCGTTTAGTTTGCTACAATATGAGATTGATGTAGAGACAAACGAGTGGGAGAGTACTAGAGGCTGGCAATTGCTTAGATAACACATACCAGATGCTGAATCAGTAAGGTCTGTCCAACAAGATTATTAATAAAGGTCTTGGAAGTTTGACAGTCGCTAAAGTTTTCTTACTCTTTAGCGCTGAAACCTAAACTTCGTCTAATGCAAGGCGCACCTTCGCCACGTATGACCCAGCCTCGAGATTTTTTACACCCTTGGGCCTTCCAAAAGTGTAAATACAAACGGTGCGCCCGACGTATTACGCTCGCCCGGGGTGGCCGCCAGCTAGGGAACTTATCATTAGCTTCTCGTGGCTGTGATGGAGCGCTTTCTTGCTCTGTCGATCCTTGTCGATCAGGGAGTCTTTTGCGAGTGTTACTGCTCCTGCCCGGCATCATCAGAGGCGTAATTACAGCGTTTTGCCTCGATGATATGAGGTGCTGGCATGAGGGCGCCCTCCCAGGCGCTCGCCATTATGCTCAGGTGCAGACTGCTAGGTGGAGACTGTGTTTATGGAGACGGAGCCTCAGGCCAGCGCCTCGCTAACCCCCTACCAATATATCATGAAGATTATGCCCAGAAAACATATTATAGTCAATCTCCTTGATAGAAAGCTAATACAATGGAGTTTACAGGACATGGTCTATAATCCGAAGGGAGTTCTTGGCTACTTTACGATGGCTATCTTAGATTCATTGATTTAACTAGGTTTCTTGCCTTTACTATAACCGCTCCCAACAAGAATTTACGAAGAGATGAATATAATCGAATACCTCTCCCCCCCCCCCCACCCACAAACACACACCCACCCTAGTCCTCCGCTCCTCTTCCTATCTCCACGCTTTTCAATTAAGGGTTTGTCTGTTCGTATTTTGATCCAACCCTTAAGTAAAGGGCATTTGCAGACCATATCATCGTTTCTGTGATTGTAGGTTTAACGAGAATTATTTCGGCTGCTTAGATGCACCCCTGATGAAGGGGAACCTGCGCCTTTCATCGCTGCATATGTAAGTAGACGCGAGAGGCTCCCAGACTAGTATCCAGCTCCTGCAACAAGACAAAAACTTTATATTGAACTGGGTTCTTCCTGTTCGTATTATTTTTTTGTTGTTGTCAATACCTTCTTGGAAAATATACCAACCATGCCTTATGTGTTTCCATAATTCGCATCTCTTGCGTAGAGTTCTTTTTCTTTTGTGCATTTTTTTATTTCAGAAGTATAATTTGTCGAATATTTCTGATTCCCGTTGCGTGTTTACTCACATAATTATACTTGCAAAAGTTGAGTTCCTGTTCATTAGTCCGCTTCTCAAAGTTCAGTCGACAGGTGTAAGAGTTTACCTTCACCATCGCATTCATCATTGCATTCCATTTAATCACTATTCTAACACTGATCCAATGATTTGTAATATCTTCGTTGCTTTGGGGGTACTCAGTTTCCATCTGGGTCCTCGTGTTCAAATATCATCCCTGACATTATGTCCATAGAGCAATTTTAACATGCTTATTATGAGAGAGAGAGTGTGTGTGTGTGTGTGTGTGGTGTGTGTGTGTGGTGTGTGTGTGGTGTGTGTGTGTGTGTGTGTGGGTGGTGTGTGTGTGTGTGTGTGTATTCACCTAGTTGTGTTTGCGGGGGTTGAGCTTGCTCTTTCGGCCCGCCTCTCAACTGTCAATCAACTGTTTACTAACTACTCTTTACTACTCTACTCTACTTTTTTCTTTTTCTCCACACCACACACACAACACAACACACACACACACACCAGGAAGCAGCCCGTGACAGCTGACTAACTCCCAGGTACCTATTTACTGCTAGGTAGCAGGGGCATTCAGGGTGAAAGAAACTTTGCCCATTTGTTTCTGCCTTGTGCAGGAATCGAACCCGCGCCACAGAATTACGAGTCCTGCGCGCAATCCACCAGGCTACGAGCCCCCCCCCCCCAATCGTTGTGTGTGTGTGTGTGTGTGGTGTGTACCCTCTATCTAACAGTATCTCTCTCTTCTTCGGTGCATGCATAGGACAAATAGTTCGTATCTCATTTCTTTTATAATAAATTGTTCCTTTAAACGTTAACAACCTACGAGAAAACGTCTTCTTCATTTAAATGCGTCTCTCGCTTCTTTTCTGAGTGCCTCCTGTATGTCCTCATTGAGACCCTTATAATTCATGAGGGCCTCATGAAATATCTCTGTCTCTCATGTCCATATCTCGTCTCTGTATCGTAGAGAGAACTGATTTCTTCTTTGTTGAATTAAATCCATTGTTTTTGTGGCATATTGTTTAATTTGTTATTAGTAATGATTTCATTAAGGGCTCGACTGTTTTCTAAGAGCAAATCTTAACTGGCTGTATAGAGTGTTGAGTGCTGTCTTAACGTTGAGTAGCTTCTAAGATCAATAAACCTTTCACCGACATGTATCCAGCTTCCTCGTTGTCTTCAGCCAGTATTCCTGGAGTGAATTAACCGGGAACCTCTGCATTAGACTAAGTGGGAACCTCGATTATGTTTTCAGCGAACCTCCTAGGAACCGATCGACTGCTGTTTCCAAGTGCATTCATTGAGCGCTTCAAGTGCCTTTGCAGAGAGAATCGGCACTTCGACATCGACTTTATTGTGCATACTTTGAATACCAGGACTTTGTCTTCAGAATGCCTACTATAAGTAAATGGAATCTTCAAAATACTGGCTTTTGAATTCTTCAAACTAGTAATTAGATTCTTCTTTTGCATCCCAGTTATGCACTCTCGCAGTGCCTTCTTTGAATTCCTCAAATTTGTATTCGGAGTGCCTCTCCTGAGCGCTTCAACAGATCCTTTATTCCCCCTTTAAATAACGTCTTAGAGTATACGCCTCTTGGGGCTAACTACGAAGTCCCTAACCCATCATTATCAACGTGTTTTTTTCCTCTTGGACGAGAAAAATGATGACTAAAGAACTGGATCTGGATTAACGATTCCCCCGGAGACGGTTATTGCTTATCCGGCAGAGCGGCTGAAAGAACGACCAGGCTGTACGTGTAGTTGTTGGAAAGGCCAGGCTGAACGCGAAGCTCTTAGAACGCTCAGGTCGAACGTGCGATTGTTAAAGTGTCTGAACGTTAGTTGGGGATTAGAGGATATATATATATATATATATATATATATATATATATATATATATATATATATATATATATATATATTATATATATATATATATATATATATATATATATATATATATATATATATATATATATATATATATATATATATATTCATTCAGATAAAAAAAAGTGGCGAAAGGAGGCGAGATAATTTTAGATGAATAGATAGGGATATATGGAGTGAGGGAAGGAGACAGAGAGGAAAATGTAGATAACAGAGTGAGAAGATAAGCCTTAGTAACAAAATGAGGGGAAGCCCTGGTCACAGTAAGAAGGGGAAGCCCAAGACAGAGGGGAGGAAGGGAATTATCAGTGGAAAGCACCAAGCCATAACGACTACATAGCACTTTCAAGGGGTCAGGATAAGTACTTGGGATGGGACGGGGGGGGGGGGAAGGAATGGTGCCCAACCTCTAGGACGGTCCGGGATTGAACGCCGACATGCATGAAGCGAAATCGTCGCTCTACCGTCCAGCCCAAATGGTTGGACAGAAGACAGAGTGTAAGCGGAAGCCTTGGCTTAAGAAGAGGGGCAATCCAAGAAGAGGGACACCGAAGGTAAGAGAGGATGTTGGATTGATGGAAAAAAAAATTCAGAGGCAATCTGAGAAAAAGAAATCAGCGAAATAAAAATCAAATTAAAATATATATTCAGATTAAAACCAATACAGCGATAAATTTAAGCCTACATAAAATCCAACTACATAGAAGCTTACATAGACTGTGATGAATCTGTGTAGATTCTACACAGAATCAGATTAACGCCTATAAAAGATCAAATTTATTCACAAAATCAGCTTAAAGTCCACAAAAAATCAAATATAGATCGAATTATATTAAAAAAAATATCAGTCATAAGTAATCCAGGAAAATATTCAGCCAACCAAATAAGACTGACAAGTGAGCACTAAGTCCACACATCAGGCGAGCTCCTGCATGAATCACTTCGTAGAAACCCAGGTCTTAAGAGTGCCTCGAGAGTTACTACCACGACACTGTCATTTGGACCCGGCCTGTGCCTACCCGGGTCCAGGTTCGGACCGTAACTTGCGTCTACCCACTAACTAGTTGGCATCTTCAAGAGGGAGAGGAGGAGCGAAGAAGAGATCAGCTGGGATCTAATAACTGTTGTGTTCGAGGCAGTGAATCAATGGATTGAGGGATGGGGGGAGGGCAGTGGGTATTAGGATCGATGGGGGAGGGCTCTGGGTATCTGGAAACGGATGGGGGCACGTGGTGGTTTTTTTTTGTAGTGGCGTCGGTGATAATGCAATCGATAGTATTACAGTTATCGTCATCCCGTGCTATTATAATACCAGGCTTTCTCTCGAAAATTAAACCATATTCATCGTGTATTTAAAACAAAATAAAAATACAGCTTTTGCAATATTCATAATAGCCTACCCTGTAAACCCCAAAAAATATTATTTTACTTGCAGAATTCAACATTAATTCTAATTTGGGGGGGCTAACTCATGTTACTAACAAAATATGGTCATACATTTTCAACAAATAATAACTAATTCTAAAACAAATTGGCTTTTAGACCGAATTACAGAATCTAATTACGAAGTGAATATTTTCTCCCCACTTAATTATTTATTAAAAAACTTCTGGGCAACAATTTCACGAAGTTGTGAAGTAATTGGGGGTAAAAAAATAATTCACATATATTCATGCATAATGAAATCACAGGAACGCGGGTGTCTATAAAGGAGTCCTATGATGCGAATTGGATCCAATTGCATGACTCAATATTTTTCTCATGAATATTCATTGCAAATAAACGAATATATGAAATGATTTCGTCATATGTTCTAACGAGCATCGGCATTGTTAGTGGCTGGCTGTGTAGTTCTTTGTCAATGTGATGCAAGTAAAAATCTGTAACTATACCCAGAAAGTTGTGATTACTCAAAAGAACCGCGAAGCCTTTCATGTTTCTGAGAGGCGTCTTGATGAAGGTAGTTAGGCAGCTGTTGTGGCTGTGTGTCGCTCTGTCTACACCAGGCAGCCGTCTGAGGCATTCCTTCCCCGGTACTACACATTCTACTAAGTTATAAGACACTCTACTAAGTTATAAGACATTCTGCTAAGTTATGAGACATTCTACTAAGTTATAAGACATTCTACTAAGTTATATGACATTTTGCTAAGTTATATGACATTTTGCTAAGTTATAAGACATTTTGCTAAGATACAAGACATTCTACTAAATTATAAGACATTCTACAAGACGTGATCCAGTCACTTCCACCACCACCCTCTACCCACTGATTTATCTGGGTATACGTCGTTGCTGTAATATTAAATCAATGTTGATAAAGTTGATCGTCTGTTTACTGAGCGTCATCTGAGCGCGTTCTGTCCGGTGGGTTGTATGGCATAAGGCGTTGTTTTTCTACGTTGAATACTTATCAACTTGAATATATGCCATCTACATATAACAAATGTTATTCTTCCACAAATTCGATTGAATATTATTTGTTCCAACGTAATGTTTTAAGAAAATGAGAACATTAGAGCATAGAAAACTAAATATAAGGTCTGATTGCCCTAGGGAAGCAATACTGGTATTTGTCCTTGGGAAGTATTACCCATATATACCCTTAACAAGTAATACCCGTATATGCTCAGTCGTTCCTTCTCATATATGTGTCCAACCTCTGTTTGAAACATTTACTTTGGATTTACTTCACTGAGGTTATTTAGTGAGCCCTATTTACAAACTAATGTTGAGCAATTACACAAAGAAATCACAATTGCGTGATGCATCAAATGAACAAATTCACAAGTGCCGTGACGAGGATTCGAACCTGCGTCCGAGAGCATCCCAGATGCTGCCTTAATCGACTGAGCTACGACATGCTTAAAAGGAGTTGAAATGTTGAGCAATATATTGGTCTAAATCTATAATTCTCCGGTGTAGTCCATTGTTTCACGTTATGTCTTTGGTTGATATTGTAAACATCATAACACGGAGGGGATATAAATAAAACAAATATCAGGAAAAAGCATACAGCCATTACGACTATATATCACTTGCAAGGGGATATGAAGATAAGGATTTAGGATAGGACGGAGAAAAGGAATGGTGCCTAAACGCTTTGACGGTTAGGGTTTGTTATAGAAATATGGACGTTCTGAAACAATATTGAATTTTTCCACTGATTCGGCAGTTGAGGTCTTAAACCATTGTTAAACTGAAGCATAAATAAAATAGAGCTAATCATCAACCCTTTAAAGAACAAAGATTTAAGATAAGTCCATTGAAGATAAGTCTTAAAGTTTAAGTCTCTGTAGAGCAATCTTATTATTTTCAGCAAGGGTTGAAGAAATTTGCAATAAGCTTAAACTGGTTTTCAACAAGACGTGCATTATTTCCTTGAATATATTATCGATATTCCCATACATTTTCCCCATCATCAGTGCTTCAAAGCACCTTTTCTACTGTGATGAATATCATCTCCAAATCTATAGTATGGGCCATTTCAATAACCAGGGAGTTAGGTGTTCTTCTCAGCTCTATTGTAAGCCAATTCCAGAGCTGTGGCTCAAGAAGGCAAACAAAGGGTTGAAACACCCCTGCCAAAGACATAGCAAAATGTTTATGTTAATGCTGATATCGACTCTGAGTGAATAATGCATGATAAAATATATACAAGGTTAGGTCTGGAAATGGCAGTGGAGGCAATTCTAAACCACAGTGAAGGCAACTGGCATCCACATTGGAGGTAACTGGAATCCACAGTGGAGATATTTGAAATCCACAGTAGATTTTATTCTATTGGAATCCACAGCAGATTCTATTGGAATCCACAGTAGACGACACTGGAGTTCACTATTGGGATCATAGAAACCCACACAGTTTACGATTGGAATTCATTCAGGTAACGATTGGAATCAACCTAGGTAACGACAGGAATTGCCATGTCGACTATTGGAATTTACCCAGACAACGACTGGAATCCTGATTGGTACTGACCGAGACTCAGCTTGTATTATCACAATTAACATCTGGATTCCAGAAATACTGCAATGCCTTGCAACAAACATTTCTTGTAATCCAGTTTGACAACAATGTCGTAGTGCCTCACTCATACGTATATTTGAAAAATCACATATTTCGAAACAATGATATTTATTAATTGTCTCTGGGTATCGTTGTTTTCAAGACATGGTAATTCAAGTAGTGTGTCAAAATGGCATTGTTCTTCTCATATTATGTTACAAAATGATTAGGTAATTACATCATTGACAAAAATGCTAGATTAATCCCGTGTCCCTTTCACGTTCAAATGGGACTATAGAGATGCATCTAATGATACTCGCTTTTATGTGTCGTTGAGGAGAATGGGGCCGGCTGATGATGATGGGGGGGGGGGGATAGGAGGAAAGTGCTGTTGGAGATAAACGACATATGAGATAAAGAAACAAGTAGTGTATTGTGAAGACTAATAATAAACAGAAGCTACCCTGTTACGGCCACAATGGGTCGCAACCGGGTTCTTTTCTGGTGGTACTAAAGTTCTGGCATCCAACCCAAGTTAGTAGGGGCTTTCAAGGAATGAGCTCGGTAATGCAAGTAAAACACACTGGGGGAGGTGCATTGAATACTACACTTCATCAATTATCAATATATACATATATAATCACTTTTCCATCACCTCATATATAATCTTAGAAGAAGTATTACTACACATCATATGTACACAAGTGTCTCTCTCATAGGACACTAAGCGCTATTCGATGCTCAATCGATGCAGTCTTGTCAGCTGCCGTGTTTCCTCAACACACAGTACCGTCTTAACCAATACTGGGAAACACTAACGAGTCTACCCTGGCCACGGGCCAGCCAAAACACAGTCTCACTAGGTGCTCTTCGTGCACGCCCACAATCACTCTCCAGCCTGGTGCTGGCAGAGAACATCAGCCTCGCGCTGCTGGGCCTCTACACGTACAAATACAAGGGTAGTGAACCCCTGGCAGGAGCTTCTTGCAACTCGCTGGTTACACTCCTCCGTAGCATCTTAACTGTCAGTCGTCTCTTCCGTTAGCTAGTCCCGGGTACGCCTAATTCCGTCACTGCCACTTCACAGGCAGACAGTAGAACACTTCACAGTTCTTCTCCAGCGGCGGCTCACTGCTTCCGTAAAGCAGAATGGAGTAGAGAGATATTGGCTGCCCTGGGTAGACTGACTGTCCTCGTTCCACAACAGCCCTACGTCGACTCTGTGGATACAGACACGTCATCAGTACACTGGGACACTAGGAAACAACACTTACATACTCTGACATACACATACAACTCCTCCTTCAATAGATGGCGCTGATTTTCTAAGCGCCACCTCACTAGAGGTCAGCACCAGCTACCTCTCGAGCTAACTAGGACAGGAATCTAGCGCCTCTTGCTGGTATAATCCTGTCACCACTAGATGGCGTCGTCCAATTTGTGGGGGTTTCGGGAGCAGACTCACAGATGGCATTGACGTCGCTGCTCCATGCTCCAACGATGGAATCGGGATCGTAACATACCCTATGACTATCTCCACTGGTCAAACTATTATGTATTAGCGATAAGACCTACCATTAATGTATAATGACTAACTGTAAATATATAACTTTTGAAATGGCACTTTCTCTGCAACTAGCTGACATTGTAACTATAAGGTGTGAAGGATAGCTGAAATTGTTTATGTAATAATCTAAGATGAGGACTGATAAAGACCTTTTGTGCCCTCTGTAATGCTTTTTGCGCTACCGCTCACAGGATGGGTATGGGGTGCACAATAAACTAGCCGCCTCCGGCGTCAACAATAAAAAAATGATGGAGGTGCGGATGGGGCCCCTGGATATGAGCTAGGATATAGTGGGGTTTATAGTTTGGGCTTAATACATTTTTTTTAATATATTTCTATGTTCCATCCGTATGCAACATTCTGTGTACGAAAGTTTAAGAAATGTTATATTTTCATGCACAAAAAACTGACTGGAAGTAGTAGTGAACATTTTTAAGTAAAAAAAATATATACAAACTTCTATTATATAACAAACAAATCTCATTGGATAAACATTTTGCAAAAATGCTCCGCGAAAATGCTTTATCTCCAGGTCTAAAAGCATGTATCAAAAACAAATGCTAAAAGCTCTATTTATCAATGTTTTCAAATCATTAATCTTAAAGTTTTGGGCAGTAACTTAAAAAATAATACGGAATACCAGTAAAACGTTGTTTACGAAAAACAACAGTAACTAGACAGCTCTATTATAATTAAAGATTGTACATAGAAAGGCAAATACTCCCACTTCACCACTATTTCAGAAATGACTTCTATATTTGTGTGTTTAGCATTAACTTATGTGATAACAGTTCGATGAGGAATAACCACTTTAATACGTTTACTTTCAGTGATGTTCCAAGGACGCTTAACAGAACTACACTTCCATTTATATGNCGTTCTCAAATATTATTTAAATAAATTGCATATAGAGGTTAATTTATATAATATGTGAGTGGTTAAAAGTTATAGGCATTCCATAATTTATCAGAGTCCCACTTGCACTTTTAACTGAGCCCGACTGGCACTTCATGCAACTTTTTAAGTTAATATTTACATTTTAGATGTTCTATGTCCCAGCATCCAAGATTGATCTCTTATGTATATTTTACATAATTGTGGTCAAGGTAATTAATGTGATTTTTTGTAGCACCGACCTCTGCTTCAAATACATTGGAGTTTTACTGAAGTGAACTTGTAAGATATGAGCGCCCTCATGTTAATCACTGATGTAAATAATCAGTTTGTATTAAAGTATTAATGATTCGATAACAAAAGCTTAGGAGATTATGTTCGATCCTTTAAGCAGTGTAAGAATTTAATCATATAAGAATAAAAGAAATTGCGGAATGCATGTTGATCCAATCAAACCTTTTCACTATAATACATTATGCAAGGGATGGGACTGAACTTCCATCTCTGGAACACCCAGACACACGCCCCACCCACTCTACCATGATGAGCTTAAAAAATGTTTCAACCAAAAGTTTTTATTCTTATGACATTTTCTTGTCTAAATAAATACTGTACATATATTTTGAACAAAGTTATAAATGTATAACAATTTCCAGTTTTTGATTATAGATAATCATTAGAGTTTTTGATTATAGATAATCAATACAGTTTTTGATTATAGATTCGCATCTCGTGCCGATGATCAATTCGAATGAAGCTGATGTGCTCACAATCAAGGATTCATTGGTCATAAATAACCTTAGAATAACCATTCTGAGGTCAATAAAAAGCTAATCAAGGCTGCAGATGATTTATATCGAGCAATATTTGAATAACTGTTTTCGGGGTTTGTTACAGCGGGAATGGCAATGGGAAAAAAATTATTAAGGATTTTATTTAAAGTTTTTTTTTTACATTGGTGTATTTATTATTGAAAACGTTCATGCTGTCTGATTCCTCGACCAAGAGGATATATGAATTATTTTTTTCAATTATGTAAAATGAATAATCGTAATCTACTGGTCTTCTACGAGTAGAAAACCTAAGAAGTCTTGTCTTTCTAAATTGAAATTTGAACACTTAAATAAGACGGAGTGATGTGCGAAATCACTTCATTCGGGCACAAACAGTGAGCGATTAGAACGAGCCAAAATTTGAGACGTGTTTCGTTCGCAACGTCAGTGAACGGAACGTTTTGCTCTCTGCACGCCAAGAGAGCAAAACAATATTGAAGGAGGTGACCAGTGATTGAACGGCGGAACCCATGAACTAATGTTCATCCTTCAAGCGCACACACACACAGTTCGGAACATACAAACAGCATACCGAGTTTCTCTGGCTGCGAGTCTTAAACCATCATAAAGAAGATGAAGAAGAAAAAGAATAAAGAAGAACGCGCGACCAGGCGACGATCGTAAATCACTTATGCTAATTAGGTATGAGCAAGTGTGTTGGGTGTGGGGACACAGGATACGCGTAATTCATGGGAAGAAATGGCTGATGGATTAGTTTAACAGTGTAGGCAGGCAGGACGGTAGGTGGTCTGATGGAGGATGGGTTTGTACAAAGGCTGGGAGAATATATATATATATATATATATATATATATATATATATATATATATATATATATATATATATATATATAAAAGAGAGAGAGAGAGAGAGAGAGAGAGAGAGAGAGAGAGAGAGAGAGAGACAGACAGACAGACAGACAGACAGACAGACAGACAGACAGACAGACAGGACAGACAGACAGACAGACAGACAGACAGAAACAAAGATACAGAGGTAAGGAGGACGACTAGAGGAGCAAGGTAATAAGTAATTACGTTCTCATTGACAATATAAATGCGTTGCTTCCGTCCAACTGGCAGTAATTTCTTAACAACCGTACGTTAAATACCATTTTCAAAAAACTTTTATATTTGTGGTTTTCTTTCCGTGTATTGTAACGACGATAAAAGTTATTTTACGTATTATGCTTAATTTAGATAGTTTAATTCCTCAATAATCATACAATTTTTGTATTGTATTTCCTCTCTCTAATATTTATATTAATTATTTAGTCATGGTAAATAATGGCTTATTTGGTCAAGTTTTAGTCCTATCAACATAAAAAGAGTTATTAAGGTCACAACAATATCTCGTAGACAAACAACCTAGCACCAAACAAACATACAGACAAACAACTAAGAACGATCACTTAATTCTAGACTTTAACCCATGACTAATGCAAACAATCAGTGTATAAGTAAATAGAAGCTGATATACATCTCTGTATATACACTTTTTTTACCTAGTTGTGTTTGCAGGGTTGAGCTTTGCTTTTTCGGCCCGCCTCTCAACTGTCAATCAACTGTTTACTAACTACCTTTCCCCCCCCCCAACACCACACCACACACACACACACACCACATCCCAGGAAGCAGCCCGTGACAGCTGACTAACTCCCAGGTACCTATTTCTGTGGTACATGGGCAATTCAGTTGAAAGAAACTTTGCTCGTTTTGTTTCTGCCTGGTCCGGGAATCGAACCCCGCCGCAGAATTAGGAGTCCCCGCGCTATCCACCAGGCTACAGGCCTCTGTAGGGCCTCCTAGCATGAGCGGGGTGGTGTGTGTTCATGGTGTGTGTTGTTGTGTGTGTTTGTGTGGTGTGTGTGTGTGTGTGTGTGTACTCACCTATATGTACTCACCTATATGTGTCTGCAGGATCGAGCATTGACTCTTGGATCCCGCCTTTCGAGCATCAGTTGTTTACAGCAATGACTCCTGTCCCATTTCCCTATCATACCTGGTTTTAAATTATGAATAGTATTTGCTTCCACAACCTGTTCCTTAGTGCATTCCATTTTCCCACTACTCTCACGCTAAAAGAAACTTCCTAACATCTCTGTGACTCATCTGAGTTTCCAACTTCCATCCATGTCCCCTCGTTCTGTTACTATTCCGTGTGAACATTTCGTCTATGTCCACTCTGTCAATCCCTCTGAGTATTTTATACGTTCCTATCATGTCCCCCTCTCTCCCTTCTTCTTTCTAGTGTCGTAAGGCACAGTTCCCTCAGGCGCTCCTCATACCCCATCCCTCGTAGCTCAGGGACGAGTCTCGTTGCAAACCTCTGAACTTTTCCAGTTTCATTATATGCTTCTTCAGATGGGGACTCCATGATGAGGCGGCATACTCTAAGACTGGCCTCACGTAGGCAGTGTAAAGGCCCTAAATGCCTCCTTGCTTAGGTTTCTGAATGATGTTCTAACTTTTGCCAGTGTCGAGTACGCTGCTGTCGTTATCCTATTTATATGTGCCTCAGGAGATAGATTAGGTGTTACGTCCACACCCAGGTCTCTTTCGCGCGTCGTCACAGGTAGCTGTTCCCCTTCATTGTGTACTGACCCTTTGGTCTCCTATCTCCTAGTCCCATTTCCATAACTTTACATTTGCTCGTGTTGAATTCCAGTAGCCATTTCTCTGACCATCTCTGCAACCTGTTCAGGTCCTCTTGGAGGATCCTGCAATCCTCATCTGTCACAACTCTTCTCATCAACTTTGCGTCATCCGCAAACATCGACATGTAGGACTCTACACCCGTAAACAATCGTTAACATATACAAGAAATAGAATTGGTCCCAGTACCGATCCTTGTGGTACTCCACTTGTTACTGTTCGCCAGTCCGACTTCTCGCCCCTTACCGTAACTCTTTGGCTCCTTCCTGTTAGGTAGTTCCTATCCATGCTAGGACCTTTCCCCCTACCCCCGCCTGCCTCTCGAGTTTGAACAGCAGTCTCATGTGCGGTACTGTATCAAAGGCTTTTTGGCAGTCCAGAAATATGCAGTCTGCCCAACCATCTCTGTCCTGTCTTATCCTCGTTATTTTATCATAGAATTCCAGAAGGTTTGTTAGGCACGATTTCCCTGTCCAGACCCATGTTGATGTTTGTTCACAAACCTAACGTTCTCCAGGTGCGCAACCAGTCGTAGCCTAATTATTCTTTCCAGTATTTTACAGGGGATGCTTGTCAGTGATACAGGTCTATAGTTAAGTGCCTCCTCCCTATCGCCTTTCTTGAAGATCGGCACGACATTTGCCTTCCCAGCAACTGGGCAATTCTCCCGACATAAGTGACTCATTAAAGATCATCGCCAGAGGCACGCTGAGGGCCTGCGCCGCTTCTTTTAGTATCCACGGTGATACTTTGTCTGGTCCTACTGCTTTAGATGCATCTAGAGTTGTCAACTGTTCATTACCTCTCTGCTGTCACCTCTATATCTGATAGTCTTTCATCTAGGGTAACCCCTTCCAACAATGGGAGCTGCTCGGGCTCGGTAGTGAACACTCCATGGAACTGGCATTCAGTGCCTCACAGATTTCCTTGTCATTTTCAGTATATGCCCCCTCTGGCCTTCCTTAGCCTTGTCATTGTCTGCGACAGGCACACGTCTGTATCCGCAGGAGCTCCGTATTGCAGTCGCTCTCCGTCTTGCTGCCCCTATCCCCTCTGTTCATAGGTGTATTTGCGGCGAGGCAGATGGTGACGAATATGGATTGCATGGCCTGCACTGTGGAAATCTGGTGGTTGGCACACTAGGACCGACGAGGTAAACGACATCATTAAAAGAAGCCTTGCCTCTGCCCAGTGTCCAGCGGAGAGAGAGAGCCCCTCAACCTTCTGAACCGTGACTCTATTAGCTTTGCAGGCCGACCAGACGGAATCACACTGCGTCCGTGGAGGGTGGCAGCCAGTTGGCATGGGACTATACTTGCGTATCCACCCCTGGCAACCACATACATCAACCTCTCTGCCGGCACAGCAGGAGCCGCGGCGGACGACAACAGAGAAAGAGACAAGTCAGCCAAGTATAGGCAATTCGATCATCGGTACAACTTCGTTCCAATAGGGTCTGAGACCCTATGGAGAGAGTGCAATGTGAAGGTGTTCTACAAGGATCTTGGTTCCCAAGCTCATTGACACCACAGAGACCCCTAGAGCGGCAAGTTTTCTGCTTCAGCGCCTGTCAGTGGTCGACGCATACCATGAGGGTATTGGCCGATCTCGCCACTGCCATCTCGGTTCCTGCCCACGTCGAGGAGTTCGAGGAAAATCTACAGCCTCTAGGAAGCGACTATTTTTGTGTCCTCTTAATGCTCATTTTTTTGATACAATCAGATATGTAACTGTATAACCTTGCTTAATAAAGTGTACACCATAAAAAGGGGGTGGTAGGAGACAGCGAATCACCACTCATCGTATTCAGAGTTAAATGGCAGTTTTCCCCTGAATGCTCGATGTTCCCTTCTTGAGTGCCTGGTGGGTCCCTATAATTGCACCAGAGCGGTGGTACCACCCCTATATTATATATATAAGCTACTATATAGATATATATGAGTATGATATATATATACTAATATAATATATATAGTATATACGCTATATATATATCATGATATATATAGAAGATATATATATATTTAAATATATATACTACATGACTAATAAGATAATACATATACATATATAATATATATATATAGATATTATAGATATATATATATTATAATATATATATGATATATATATATATATATATATATATATATATATATATATATATATATATATATGATAAACTTTATAAAACGTCTCCAAAGAT
>WNGS01111181.1:32368621-32381121 GCA_020271785.1 Procambarus virginalis
GGGAGTGGTACTGCTGCTGGTGGCTGTTTGGAGCATAGAGGGTGAAAACACGACTTCGATACCATCGTCTCCCAGTGGGGGTCGCACCGTGATGGGGGGAGTTGAGCTGAGGCCGGATCGGTAAAGGGGACAGACAGTTTCGTGTTATTGGGGAGTGTGGAGATGGTATTAGGGCTCGTGCTGGGATAGTTATGGAGGGGGGGGGGGGAGTGAGGGAGGAATAAGAGAGGGAATAAGTAGAAGGGCAGAATAGAGTACGTACTCATGTCAGCGGAAAGGGGTTTGTGCGGTGTTGGGGATGATTTGACTCACGAGGGAAGGGAGAGGTAAGAAGCTATCATCACAGAGATGGAGCAAATGATGAAGGACGTGAGGAGAGTATTAGGGAAGAAAATATATGGGATAATAGCATTCTGTAGGTGAGCCATAATAAATGATAATACATGAATTATTAAAATGAAAAAGAGATAAGACCTTAGATAACACGAAAAAGCACTAAAGGTAAAATAAAAAGATATGTTGTAAAATTAGGAAATAACTGATAAATGAACAAATCAAGAGATAAATATGGCATGAGTTTACAAAAATGTGATGATAGGAGAGTGGAAACGAGGGAATGCGAATGTAGGAACGCGGTATGGACGAGAGATAGCGCAGCTCCACTGAGTGATTGAAGAAGCATCCACGGGTGACCTAATGTTTACTTCCAAACAGGAGGAGGAGCACTGAGTGCAGTGTTTGGTTCTCAGCTCAGATCAGCAACAGCTCAGATCAAATCGAAAAGTAAAGAATACTCTGATAATTTAAGGGCTTGACCATCATCTATATTTACATTAATAAAGCCCCAAATACTGAGGCTACGATGGAATTGGTGCTGATCTTCACAGTTCTTCTCACACCAGAGTTGACATTTTTCACATTACCATGCTGCTCTAGTTTCTGTAATTGTCATTTGGCATTATTTGTTATTTTGTTTAATTTCTAATTAATTTTTGGTTTGATTCCAAGCTTGTCCTTGCTCTTTCTGTTCATTCTCTTCATTTCTGTCTGTCTGTGAGTCTTTCTTGCTTCCTCTTGCACGCATGCTCACACACAGACAAGTGTAAATTAATGAATTTATGGGATTGATATCACGCTAGAGCTGTCTCCTGAAGCCCATAGGAAGGGGATATCATCAGCGGCATATGCTATGTTGGAAAACATAAGAACAGACCTTTTAATTTGTGTAAGGAATCATTTAGAACCATATATATATATATATATAACATATGTTGACCAATCCTGGGATATGCAATGCCAGCGTGGAGTCCGTATTTAGACAAGTACTAGTCCATAGTCCGTAAGTCAAGTCCGTATCTAAACTGGAGATGGTTTAAAGGTTTGCAACCAGACTAGTACTCGAGCTGAGGGGTATGAGGTAAGAGGAAAGAATATTGTAACTAAACCGCCCTTCGGTAGAAACAAATGGGTCGAATTTCTTTCACTTGGTTTCCTGTTCACCTAGCAGCAAATAGGTACCTGGGAGCTAGTTAGCTGCTGCGAGTTGCATCCTTGGGATGTGTGAGGGAAAGAGACAATTTAAGTAGTAGATATGAGAGAGCAAATATAGGAAGTCAGAACATTAGACAAACGATGGTTAGAAAGGTTGTGTCCATGAGCTTGCAGTCGACCCTGCAGCCAGAAACAGTAAATACACGCACACACGCATTTAAGGGTACTTTACAATAACCTTGAGCACCTTCCATGGATTAGGCATGATCGTCGGGCTAATTCTCAGACCTCTCTCCACGTTCCTTCCTCTAAATCCCTCCCTCCCTCCATCAACTTTCCCTCCCGCTAATGATCTGTCCCACCACTCCCTCCCCCAAACACCTCAAGATCGCCATCCTGTGAGTGCAATAGTGAAACTACGGCCCTTAAGTTTTCTATATATTTATTGTTGCACTTCTCTAGCCCACAAGTTCAGTGGTATCGGCGCTGTGGTGAGCCTTTATGGTGCCCCAAACGTTATGGAATTTGATGACAACAAAATCTTGCTGGAAGAGTAAGCAAATATCACACTTTTTTATAATAATTCAAGTATTATTATTTAAACTTTTGCTATTAATGCTACTACCAAAATTTTTTAAATGTAACTATACCAGTAATAGTAATATTGATAATATTTGTATTACTCTACAAAGAAATCACGTTAACTTGATGTATCAATGGGGATGACGTATCAATTATTATTATTACAATATGCGGCTAGATGTTTACGTAAAAGTAGTGTAGTAGTGCACTACTTTTATACAAGGTCCCGAGGCGATTGTGAAGTATGAACGTCAACAATCCCTTTTGTGTCAAAACGGAGATTCTGCTACAGAGAGACACAATCAACGTGGACACAATTACCCACTGAGATTCCGGGTGGAAACAACTGATGACCATGAGAGGTGTTGACCACTACCTGAGTGTGCCCCCACCTAAGAAACGTTACAAATATGAGTGGAATAATAAATCCCACATTGTTTCAACTAAGAGAAATACTATGCGTGATATAGATGTAGGTCTTTAAAGTTTCCACTAATTTACACATGCAAAATAGCTAAAGTTTAAGAGTTGGTAAGTGTTGCATATTAAGTGCTTAGTGGATGGGGGGGGGAGTCTCACCAATAGAAGGATAGAAGCTTGAGAAACATGTAAAACATATGAAAAAAATAGTATGAAAATATTTGCAGAATATGTGAAGAATCTCTGCATATGAAGAATGTAATGAACTAAACGACACGGGAGACATCTCCTGTCCACGAGGCTAACCATAGCCCGTGCTTCTTGCCCAGCTCCTGTGCCAGGTAAGTTACGGGCTCACCGTAGCCCGTGCTACTTGGAACTTGTTCCGAGTAGCTGAATCTATAACAACAACAACAAACTAAACGAGCAGGTTGTATGGGCAAAGTTCCTTCATAATTTAAAAAGTATATAGGAAAGAAAATAGTCTGGAAGTCACCGCATTAGCTAATTTTTTTCATCTGATTCACTAAATAAATACCTGGGAGTTAGGCAACTTTTCCAGGCTGCATCCTGGGAATGTGCGTGCGCGCGCGTGTGTGTGTGTGTAATTACCTAGTTATAGATATATAGTTGTGTGTATGTGTGTGTGTGTGTGTGTGTGTGTGTGTGTGTGTGTGTGTGTGTGTGTGTGTGTGTGTGTGTGTGTGTGTGTGTGTGTGTGTGTGTGTGTGTGTGTGTGTGTGTGTGTGTGTGTGTGTGTGTGTGTGTGTGTGTGTAATAAAAGTTCACGCAGACATGCTTCACAAAAGTTGGACTCTATGGATACTGAAATCAAAACAATTAAGATAAAATGTGCCGCGGTTTTTCAAGCAAATCCATATTTTGAACAGCAATTTACAAGAAAAACTCCTTCATTCCATGATTGTATAGAGATGTTCAGTGATTATATTATGTCTGATGTTTACTCTTCACGAGGCATACTAATATCTCTGGACCAGCTCAGAGCTTCATTAATAACTTTGCTGCTGAGGGCTTCTCGCCTGTGTTTATCCACGTGAACATGCGTTTATTTACGTTTAAATAAGGCCGAAGAGAGATTTGTTTGTAAAGAATATACAATTATGATTAATTTGGTGTGTGTTTGTGTGTGGTTACTCTTAAGCTCCGACTCTCAGTCTCCAGTCGCCTGTTGCAAAGGCTGTTTACTTACTGTTCGTGTTATAAGTTAATTTTTTTATATTTTTCTCATTATATAAAAATTTATTCTTGGAAAATCAACAAAGATTTTGCCAAGCGTTGTCGCACTTATAATAACTGCTAACCAATTTGACCAGTTTCCGGGAGCGTCCATCGCATGGCGTTTAGTTCAATTAAATAATTTATTTAATAATAAATAAAAATGCTTCTCACGACGCTGGAAGACAGAAGAGTAAGGAGAGACATGATTACTACCTACAAAATTCTCAGAGGAATTAACAGGGTAGACAAGGATAAATGTTTTATCACGGGTCGTACGCGAACAAGGGGACATAGGTGGAAGCTAAGTACCCAAATGAGCCACTGGGACATTAGAAAGAACTTTTTTTCGGTGTCAGAGTAGTTAAAATTAAGCAGTGATGTGGTGGAGGCTGACTCCATACACAGTTTCAAATGTAGATATGATAGAGCCCAGTAGGTTCAGAAATCTGTACATGACAGTTATTGACAGTTAAGAGGCAAGACCAAAGAGCCAGAGCTCAACCCCCCTGCCCCCACAAGCACAACTAGGGGAGTACACACACACACACCAAGCTCTCCTCAAATAACAATAAGCCAATCCCGACCTAATCTGATGTCGGCCTCACTGACCTGACTCGACCTCCGTGACCCACAGGTCATTGTCCTGGGAATTACGACTATAGGACAGATTCCTTTCCTCCTTTCCATTTCCCGAAGGAGAATATTTACAGTGGAAATAGGATATGTCGGCAGGAATGGATTTTACCAATGGTTAGGTTAGTATAACCTTCGAGGAGGAATATGTCAGAGGCAAGGAATTATGTCTCAGAAATGAAATATGCTTGGAGTAATTTACTGTATTCAGAGAATTGGAATACGTCCTTCTAAAATGAAAAATATCCGTTGAAAAGGAATATGTCCGATATTGAAGCTATATATTCGGGGGGACTGGATAAAATATATGTCTTGGTTAGAGGAGAATTAATTGATCATGGGCAGGGTTAACTGGGATGTGCTTTATGAAGGAAAAGGAATAACTTTAAGAAGTGGCAAGGTATATATCTAAGAAATAAGCAAGGAATAGTTTAAGATATACTCAGGGAATATAGCCTAAGAAATACTCAAGGAATACAGCTTAAGTAATACACAAGGAATATATCCTCAGAAATACACCATTATGTATGACTGTAATTATACCCTCACATGGAATATACCTAAGGAAGGATGGAACAGGAGATATGTACAGTAAGGAAANTATATTGCATTTTTCTTAAAAATATCAGAACAAAAGAATTAAATTTAAAACCTAACCCAGTAAAAGTTGGTTTTCTAAACACATTAGTGTTGAACCATTAAGGTTGTTCACTTTGACATCAAAAAACGATAATGAATTATCCACTTCACGCTCCGCAGTGAAACGTATATACTATGTTGTGCATTAAGATATTCTCTAAATTTCTCAATATGACATTGGTCCCTAAATAACAAAAATGTGTCATCTACATATCTCCTGTACAAGACTGGTTTAAAGGCCAAAGGACATTTATCAAGCCAATTGGTTCATGAAAACTCAAAACGCATAGCGAGTGCAGGACCTAAGGGGACCCCATTGCTACTCATCGATTTGTTTATAGTATTTATTATTAAACAAAAGACAGAGTCTTTAACCGCTAATTCTAACAACCGTCTGATTTACTACAAAACCCAGATACTAAATTAGTGTCAGCAAATAGCTGATTTATACAAATATCAATGGTTTCCAACAGAGGAATATTAGTAAAAGTGATTCAACATCGAAACTGGCCATTATAGTGGGAACTCAAAATTTAAAGAGGAAGTTCCTTTACAAAATCCTGAGAATTTCTCACAGTAAATTCATTATGCGTTAATGGTTCTAATAATGGAACCAGAAACTTTGCCAGTTTATAATTAAAAGTGCCAATCGCTGATAAAATAGGACGAATCGGTATACCCGTTTTATGAACTTTAGGTAACCCATATAAGATGCCTGGCTTAGAGCCAGTTGCAAGCAAATTTGTATAATCAAAAAGACAGTCTTTCAGACCTCTTAAAACTCTATTTAGTTTATCCTCACATTTTAAAATATACGAAAAGGGGTCTATATCAATGCACTTAAATGCACTATATCTCTCTCGCAGGACAGTTCCGCATATATATATATATTATAATATATATATATATATATATATATATATATATATATATATATATATATATATATATATATATATATATATATATATAATATATATATATATATATATATATATATATATAATATATATATATATATATATATATATTAGGTAAAAAAAAATATATATATATACCTCTGTTATACACCAATATACTGGTGTATACTGGCAGCCGGGTTTCATTTATACATGCTTCATTGAATATGATTGCATGTCATATTCATAATATTGGTTATTTTTCATGTTTAGGGCATCTATCGCTCTGACTACTAATCTTGCATCTTGGTTAAATTGTAAGACGATTTCTCCAAATATCATCTACGTTCGAGGTGAAGAAAATAAATAATTGTGTGTGTGTGTATTCACCTAGTTGTATTCACCTAGTTGTGTTTTGCGGGGGTTGAGCTTTGCTCTTTCGGCCCGCCTCTCAACAGTCAATCAACTGTTTACTAACTACTTTTTTTCCCCACACCACACACATACACACACACACATGGATGACCTGGATAAACTGGAGGAATGGTCTAGAAAATGGCTGTTAAAGTTCAACTCAGGAAAGTGTAAGGTGATGAAACTACGCGAAGGGAGCAGGAGGCTGAACACAAGGTATCATCTGGGAGGTGAAATCCTGCAAGAGTCAAATAGAGAGAAAGATCTGGGGGTTGATATCACACCTAACCTGTCTCCAGAGGCCCATATCAAAAGGATATCATCAGCGGCATATGCTAGACTGGCCAACATAAGAACTGCCTTTAGAAACTTGTGTAAGGAATCTTTCAGAACCCAGTATACCACTTATGTAAGACCAATCCTGGAGTATGCAGCTACAGCCTGGAGTTCATACCTAGTTAAACACAACACAAAGCTAGAGAAGATTCAACGGTATGCCACCAGGCTCGTCCCGGAACTGAGAGGAATGAGCTACGAGGAAAGGCTAAAGGAGCTGAACCTCACATCCCTGGAAAACAGAAGAGTAAGGGGAGACATGATAACTACCTACAAAATTCTCAGAGGAATTGATAGCGTGGACAAAGACAAACTCTTCAGCACGGGTGGAACACGAACAAGGGGACACAGGTGGAAACTTAGTACCCAGATGGGCCACAGAGACGTTAGAAAGAACTTTTTCAGTGTCAGAGTAGTTAATAAATGGAATGCTTTAGGCAGTGATGTGGTGGAGGCTGACTCCACACACAGTTTCAAATGTAGATATGATAGAGCCCAGTAGGCTCAGGAATCTGTACACCAGTTGATTGACAGTTGAGAGGCGGAACCAAAGAGCCAAAGCTCAACCCCGCTAGCACAATTAGGTAAGTACGATTAGGTAAGTACACACACACACATATCCTAGGAAGCAGCCCGTGACAGCTTCTAACTCCCAGGTATCTATTTACTGCTAGGTAACAGGGGGCATTAAGGGTGAAAGAAACTTTGCCCATTCGTTTCTGCCTCGTGCGGGAATAGAACCTGCGCCACAGAATTACGAGTCCTGCGCGCTATCCACTAGGCTACGAGGCCCCCTGTACGTACTCACCTAGTTGTGCTTGCGGGGGTTGAGCTCTGGCTCTTTGGTCCCGCCTCTCAACCGTCAATCAACAGGTGTACAGGTTCCTGAGCCTATTGGGCTCTATCATATCTACACTTGAAACTGTGTATGGAGTCAGCCTCCACCACATTACTTCCTAATGCATTCCATTTGTCAACCACTCCGACACTATAAAAGTTCTTTTAATATCTCTGTGGCTCATTTGTGCACTCAGTTTCCACCTGTGTCCCCTAGTGCGTGTTCCCCTTGTGTTAAATAGCCTGTATGTGTGTGTGTGTATGTGTGTGTGTGTGTGTGTGTGTGTGGGTGTGTGTGTGTGTGTGTGTGTGTGTGTGTGTGTGTGTGTGTGTGTGTGTGTGTGTGTGTGTGTGCGGAGGGGGGTGAGATTATATATGTGTTCATAGTTTCACTACTGTATTCAATATTGCTCACATTGCAAACACAATTCCCCTGCACTCTTATATTGTATTTAACGACAGACGAAAAGAAACACATATGCCCCACAAATAGGATTAAACTAATCAGAGCTTGTAACCATCCGCGCAAGTTTCGAAAAGAACGCAACGATTGTTAACAGACTGGGTGAGCCATTAATCGCTATGCAAATCCCTCGCTAATTGGGTTCAGCAAGGACTGTTGAGTCTATAAGTAACGTGAACTGATACGAATCATCAGTAATTAGGCAAAAAAAATTAGTGTTATACAGATACAATTCGTTCTCTGATGTGTGTTTACGGCCAAGAGAGGAGGGAAGGATTGAAGAGCAAGGCGATGGAAGGGCAGACAGTATGTTGTAACTGTGTGGGGTTCCTGATCTCACAGTGGTGTATAGTCAAGCCTATGTGTGTGATTAATGGCCCACAGTGGAGTAAATATTTCCTTGACAAGTAGTTCAAAATTCCACAATGCAGTTTAGGTCCGACACTGTGGTTCAGGTCCCACAGCGGCGTTTCAAGTTCCGTAGACGAGTTCCAACATTCAAGTCACTGAATCGGAGTTTCAAAGTTCCTGAAAGTGGTTCATGGTCAGTAAATGGTGTTTTTTTTCATTCTTCGGTTTGCTAGATGGAGTACCGGTTGTGCCGGGGTCTCTCTCCCTCACTCTCACCAAATTTTCTCACTACACTCTCTTTCTCCTCCCACTCCCCATTCTTTATCTCTGTCTTTCACCCAATCCCTTCCCACTGCTACCAAAATATACTAATATATATATATATATATATATATATATACATATTAGTATATTCTTGTAAACTTTCTTGTAAACATATGTTATTAAATATGACCGAAAAAGTAAGAATAATAATTCTAAAACGAATTTTCTCAATATTTCTTATGTTTCTTTTTACTGTCGATGGTAATTGAAAAATCAATTCTCCAAAATTCATTTTTATTTCTAGTCTGACGCGACACTTGAACGCGTTTCGTAATAACTTATTACATTTTCAAAGACTTTAGTTTACACACACACAACACTAAAACCTGCAAACACTAAACAGAGTTTTACTATGCTATCATTTAAACAGTTTTCATCTTATATACTCGCATTTGGGTGAGGTGATATGTTACAACAATTTTGGATGAGGTGAACAAAACTTTCAACACAAGACAGAGCAAACTTTCAACACAAGACAGAACACGGTGCAATGGGTATAGAACGGAAGTAACTGCAAAGGGCTTATTGGCCTATATTTCTTGATGCTTCTATATTGGTGCGGAGTCTTGAAGTGGGTAGAAATTAATGCACAACTATATTCTACCCACTTCAAGACTCAATAATTATTTTTTATTTTTTGGAATTATTTCTTGGAATTATTTTTTAATTCTTGAATTACAAAAATATATATAATAAAGAACATCACCTTCATATAAAGCATGTATACTGAGAATACCATGAGTTTCCAAAAGACGATCAGGGCAAAGAAAATAACAATTCAAAACTTTATACCAAAAAAATTACAATCGCGTCAATGGTATCTGATCAGCCACATATCACCCTGAATGGCTTCCAATCGACAGGATAGATTTTCTTCTTCGTAAAACGAGAGTCGAGATTGAAATCTTGAACGACTGATGGTCAGTTTTACATTAACAATTGTTTTATACACATAAACACAAAGTTTCAATAATCACTCAAAGTTATACAAACCCCACTTATAAAGCTAACATTTTGGCAAGGGAGGGTAAGAATGGAGGATGAAAGACGCTATCTCGAGGACGGCCATCAAAGGAACCCCGCATTTTCGCGATATACACAAGACGATCGGTAATCTGGTCCTCATGCGCGACATGGAGCGAGATGACCCGACCCCACCGGACACGAGAAAGATCTACGCCAATGGTTCACTGATAAACCCGCCCGTGGCCTCTCTCCAGAGGAGATCGGGCTTCGGATAGCTATCCTGCGGCCCAGGTTGGCTGGATTCGTGAGAAAAGAGGTTCGTTCATTTCGGTCGAGTTCTCTGTAGGAACGCGGAATTCGATAATTGCTGGTTGACGAGGACGTGGATTTGCATAATTACGGGTTAACTTAACTTGATCATGGATTTCCTTAATGACAATTGACAGGAACACGGGTTTATTAATTCATTGGTTAACTTGCACACGTGTTTTAAGATATAGTAGGTAAACATGATCACGTGTTTACTATTTTATTGGTTAAACAAACATGTGTTAATTACTTCATTGGTTAAACAAATATGTGTTAATTACTTTATTGGTTAAACAAACATGTGTTTTATTTTATTGGTTTAACAAACATGTGTTTAAACAACTTGTTGGTAAACAAGAACACGTACTTTAATATCCAGTTCCTTATCAAAAACATGTGCTTAAAAACTGATTGGTTAACAACGACAGACGTTTAATTTATTATTGAGTAATAACAAACGCAATTCTTGATGTTCAAAGAACATGGGTATTGATCACTTTTTGGTTTTTAAGAATGTTGATTTTTAATATGCATACGAGAGAGAGATCGTGAAATTTTCATACACACACGAAATAAATTTCCGATACCGTAAAAATCTTATACCCACACGAGAAAGATATCGCAAATCCGCACACGAAGGAGACACAATGAAAATGTCGTAAGCGCATAAGAGTGCTTCTGCAAATGTCCCATACGCATAACAGTCGAGTGCCGTAAAAGTCTTATACAGACACAACTGTTTAACCGGTCACTGATAGTGTGTGCATGTATTATTGCTATAAAACATAGCTGCTGATGCAGTCTGTCTAATTGACGATTGGTGTGGAAACAGTGTGAAAACAGTGCTCGATGGGACTTAGGTTTTTATAGAGGAGGCAATTGTTTCAAGTGCGTGACTGCTTTTAGGAAGAGCAAGAATCTCAATACCGTTGTTGGGGATGTGTGTGATATTTGAATTCTGGGGAACAGATGTAGAGAGAGATATTAGTAACATGTCTATTGTATTTAAAAGGTATGATCAGTTTGATGAGATTGTAGACATTTTGACTCACCCATTTATCATACAAGGAGTCAGTTGGTATGTTAGTACCAGTCAATAGAATATTATAGGCGCAGAATAAATTTGTCTCTGAGCAATGATGGAGATGTCAAGTCTCCCGTGATTTTATTTTGTGCAATGGGTCATGCTGGGTTGCATGATTCTCTCTAAAATGGTTGGATGTTTCAGTTCTTCACTCGTGTTAATGATACATATACATCTTGGAGCTCAAGAATCACCCTCGTGGATTCATTCAGTATTACTTCTAATTTGTTTAAAATAGAGTCGAAGTTGATTAGGTGCACGGAATGATAATCATCTAGGGATCTAAGAAAGTCCTGTAAAATAGACTTACATAAATAAGTCAATATTGACTTATTTATATTTATTGGATAACAATATTGTTCAGGGTAAGTGGTTTCAGTTATTTAAGTGTTTCTTTCAACCAATGATATAGGTCGTTTATAATATCACTGTTGATATCTACTCCAAGTTATTTGTGCTTCCAACATGTTTCAATGTTTTAGTTGTTTACTTTGAAAGCTAGAGGGTAACTTGTTCTTCTGTGGGGATGAAGAGCGCTGGATTTTGTTATAGAGATAATAAAACCTCATTCAACGCTCTCTGTAGTTAGAGAATCCAGTAGAGCTGGTAGTCAGGTTTGGGAATTTACAACAGTACAAATGTCATCATCATTTTAGACGACAGCTTCGTCATTAGTTATTTATTTGTGCTTTGAAACCTTGAACAGTGTTAGGCTAGACAGTCAACCTAGAGCTGTACAAAACTAGAAGGGTATAGAATTATTGATCTGCTTAAAACTGTTGAAAAAAATATCTGGAAAACAAATCCTTCTTTCCAGACTTAATAAGAGTCGCAATAAGAGCCAATTAGATTGAAGGAGGAGAGGGGGGGGGAAGCCCCAGATCTGCCTATGATATTCACTTACCACACATGTCTCTTTCAGAAACGATGGATGAAGCTAGACATTTCTGGCCTTCAATCTCGGACAAACAGACAGACGGTTATGAGTGTGTACATATAACTTATGTAATTTCTTGTTTTTCTTGTCTTTTATAATGTATCAACAAATGTCATTAGAAATGTAACATTTGTTTTTGCTAGCACTTTCTTTTTCATGTATTCAGTATCATGTCACAATTGGCCTTGCCATTTATATTATACAGTATGATATGAAATTTATAACTCACTTTTATGCTATTAATATGATTTTTTCTTGTATAAACGAAATATTCACTTGAATGTTTTTAAACTAAGTATATTTTAAAATGTAACTCTTTTTGTCATGTTTCTTTTATCATTGCCTCATCCCATTTCACAGTGAAATATAAAACAGTTGTATAATAGAAAGAAGCTTTTATGTATCCTTCGCTCAGGTCTCTCTTTGCAGGACGTCTACAGCTGTAGAAAGACCCCATCGAAATGTATTTAGGAGCCCAGCCACCTGCTTACACCAAAGGCCCCATTCTCTTTCTTTCCCTCTCACACTGATAAGGTCGACAGAGAGGGTAGGCAAGCCGCGAGAGAAAGAGGGCAG
>WNGS01111181.1:32389925-32400431 GCA_020271785.1 Procambarus virginalis
AGGTAACACAGTTAAAAGAGATGGAGTGAAATCAAAATAGTTAATTTAACAAAAGAAGCTGAAACGCCAAATAGATATATCCTACAAAAGGCTGGCACTCAGAAGACGAGCCAGACACATTCAAGTGCTCCTGAATGCAAATGAACCGACCAGGGTCAACAACTTGCAGGCGCAGGCCGGGACTCGAGAGCGTCAGGAGTGCAGTAATAAAACAAACCCGGCGAGGTAAGAGATTTGCGGGAGGAAACTCTAAATCCCCAAGCAAGGCAAGCCAGGCAGTTGAGACAGTTTGCGTGGCTTTGCGAACTCGTTCATCCGCGCTGCGCTGTCCGTGCAAGAGCAGGCGTGTTCTCGGCCAGCTAGCTGGTTGTTTGTGTGTTGCACTACACTGATATGTTATTATTCAGCCATGAGTTTGTCTGGTGGTTAAGGGCGTCTTACCATTCAGCCATGAGTTGTCTGGTGGTTAAGGGCGTCTTACCATTCAGCCATGAGTTTGTCTGAAGGTTAAGGTCGATCTGTTATTTAGTCGTGAGTTTGTGTGTAGTTTAAAGGTAATCTATTATTAATTCACTCATTTGTATGCAGATGAGGATCGTCCAAATATTTACATTCAGTTATGGATGCGATTAGTCATTAGTAATGATTGCAAATGACTCTAAATATGATAAATAATTAGTCTGTAATAAAACCATATATATATATATATATATATATATATATATATATATATATATATATATATATATATATATATATATAAGCTAAAGGGAAGAATAGATCTGTAACTGCAGAAGGCCTATTGGCCCATATTTCTTGATGTTTCTATAAACATCAAGAAATATATATATATATATATATATATATATATATATATATATATATATATATATAAATATAGGGAGTACCACCTCTGGCTGGAAGAAAGGGGACCCATAGCCTCGGAGGAAATCACACATAACGCAATGGAGGGGCTTATATATAACGCATATATACTATATATATATATATATATATATATATATATATATATATATATAAAACAAGTTATTTCTGTCATTCATGAGTTTCACACATAAAAAAAGTAATTTATTATTTTATTATCTGATAACCTAGATGTAAACAAGCGACAGACAATATCATGTTGGAAATGTTTCAGCTAGAGCACTGCAATTTAACCCTGAGTCGCATACATTTGTTAAGGCAAGAATTAATTACCTATCCTAACCTAACCTAACCCTGAACCGCATGTTAAGGCAAGAATTAATAAATATTCCTTTCCCGTTGACGGTGCTCTCTGAGGCCACTGATTCTCAGGTTCTCAATTTATAGTAATCGGTTTATGATTGAACGAAGTATATGTGTGACAAAATATTGAAAAATTATGGAAGAAGAATTTGAACATGATAAAGGCGAGTCGAGACACAAGGAATAAAATGAGCAGTGGTTTAATTATTATCTGTTGTAAGACGGAAAGAAGATGACGGACAAAAACTAGAAGGATAGAGAAGATAAATAAGAGCGAGAAGCCGAGGCGAAGCACTGAATTGGAGGAGTAGAAAGAAAGGAAACGGGAGGATGACGGAGCAGGATTGTGAAGAGGAGGATAAGAAAGGGAAGAGGAGGATGAGTGCGAGTTAATGAACTGGGGCACCGGGAGGGTTGTTAGAAACCTCTCCCAGCAATGCCAACGTTCAATGCTGAACTTTTCTTTATATAATTCCAAAGAAAGTTCAAGGTGTTATCTCATTATTCATCACCGGCAGAAGCGAAAGGAAAATAAACAGACGGAAATCTGCATTCTCTGGAAATTATTATATTATAATTATTAATATATAT
Source organism: Procambarus virginalis (assembly GCA_020271785.1). Classification (NCBI taxonomy): domain Eukaryota; kingdom Metazoa; phylum Arthropoda; class Malacostraca; order Decapoda; family Cambaridae; genus Procambarus; species Procambarus virginalis. The sequence continues at coordinate 32,391,765 of WNGS01111181.1, forward strand.
TAATATTATAATGATTATGTTTTTATTAATTTATTTTATTATTATTATTACTATTATTATTATTATTATTATTATTATTATTATTATTATTATTATTATTATTATTATTATTATTATTATTATTATTTATTTTTCTTTTAAATCAGTTGAAACTTTGTGTGGTGAATGCAACCAGCTTCCTGGTGAATACCAGACTTGCGCTTTACCCTTTGGACCACGACAGGACAAAAACTATTCAACCTGGGAATCCACTGAGTCGACAAAGGAATTCTGGAGGCACTAGCTGGGTGGCCTCCACCAGATTTTCTCATTTCACTTACGTCTTGCACCCTTACTCGAAAGTGTGTAGTTCGCTAATCCAGTCACTTTTCCAGCCGCTAGTCTAGTCCATCGTAAAACTGCTAATACAGTCACGTGTCAAGCTTGCTTACATAAAGTCACATTGTGAAATATTGTCAATAGTTAGTTGAACAACATTTTAGTAATTATATTTGTAAGCGGTAAAATAAACGCAGATATCAGTTTATCGGATCTGGCTCCGATTTCATCAGTCATGACTTAGTTCTCAAGCTGAGCGGACGTGTAGCAAAGAGAGATCTCGTATTTAAGTAAATGTTTGATTATTATCATATTCTAACGTCAGATAATGTTCATTCGCACCTTTTTTGTAACACAGACAGGTTTATAAAGAAGTATTAAAATTATGAAAGACCATATATCACAGACCGAAGGAAAAAATAGTTAGTAACCAGCTTCATTGCTTCCTATGAACACACTGCGAACTGAGTGGTATTTCCGATCATTATTTATCGTTTGAAAAAGTATATATAATTATACTCCCATTGTACGTTTATTATGTAATATTTGCTTATAAATATATATCGTTCGTGTAATTAGTGTCATATATATATATATATATATATATATATATATATATATAGCATATATCTATATTATATATATATGAGTGAAAGCCTGCATGATGTCTGCATCAAGGCCATATATCACTTAAGGAACTCTTTGACCCGGCAGGATCGAACCCAGGCCGCCTCCAGAGATCACCCCTAAACGTACGACAGTACCGTGACCACCGCACCAATGATCGATCAAACCCACTGAACCCACTCTAAGAACCCATCATGGACTGATGCATTGTGTGCGGTGGTCGCGGTACTGGGTACGTTTAGGGGTGATTCTGGAGGGCATGGGTTCGAATACCTATGGCCGGGTCGGAAAGAGTTCTTAGTGATATATATATATATATCTATATATAGTATATACTATATTAGGTATATATATATATATATATATATATAATACTATATATACTATATATATAGTCGTAGGCGTCACCTGATAGCCAGAACTGCACTTTTTGGCCTAATATGCCAGAGGGCAGGATTTGCCTTACAAGCCAAGTTTTCCTGAATTAATATATTTAAAAAAAAAAAAATCTTATGAAATGATAAAGCTACCACATTTCATTTTGTATGAGGCAATTTTATTTATTTGGAGTTAAAATATACGTAGATATATGACCGAACCTAACCAACCCCCGACCTAACCTAAACCTAACCTATCTTTATAGGGTTAGGTTAGGTTAGGTAGCGAAACGAAAAAGTTAGTGTTAGGTGTAGGTTAGGTTAAGGTTAGGTAGCCGAAAAAACAAGTTAATTCATGAAAACTTGGCCTATTAAGCAATAGCACTGGCCGTTGCATAAGTAGGCTGAGAAGTGCGTTATGCCTACTAATGGTACGAGCATATATAGATCTATATATATATATATATATATATATATATATATATAGTATATAATATATATATATATATAGTATATATATATATATTATATTATAATTTTACTATATATATATAACATTTATATAATTTACATAATCATGAACTCATGGTCCTTTTTTATTATCTATTCCAAACTGCTTAGTCCTTAAACTCCCTATTCCTTGAGACCTTACTGTATTGTAAATAGTAAAATTCTACCAATTGAAAACTGCTGAGACTATTAGATGGTCCGTATTCCCACTAATCTGGAAGACGAACTGGAAATACTGCTATGCTAGCACAGACACTAGAATGATGGGATAAAAGTCCAGTCCATTACCGGAGGGACATTCAGTAAACGCCACGGCTGTGTGGGAAACTGACACATAGCCCTGTCCCAAGGATTGTTCAGTTTTGCATGTGGAATTGCAGTTGGGGTGTTTATTCATCTCCGTAGATAGCTGTGGGAGAAGAGAATGGAATAGGGCTAGGAGGGATAAATAGGATGTGAGTATGGGCTTGTAGGGAAGAAGAGGAGGAAATAGGGGATAGCAGTGCAAGGATAGATGATTGGTGATAGGACAGGAAGGTAGACAGGGTATGGTGAGGGGCAAGGATTGGTCGTGGTTTAGGTTGAAGGAAGGAAAGATGGGAATGGATAGGAGCTGCGAAGATGGCCAACCCGTTCTCGCACTTGCTTCTAGTCATATTGGACTTATTTAATAGTGCATATGTGACATACTAATTGATTTTGAATATTTTGTTTTACCATGAAAAGCTTCATAGTGAAAACACCGACCTCACATAACCTTCTTAGTACGTTAAGAAAAGCATCCTATTGCTTCTTATTGTACAATTAATACTTACCTATAACGGTAGTAGTTTAGTAATAATGTAATTACAGGCAATAAGTGCTTATCTTAAACATACTAAGAAGGTTAGACCGAGTGTCGGTGTCTTCTATCTGAAGCGATTTCAAGGGCTTCACAACTATAAATATTCACAATTTTCAGTATTGTATGTCACATAAGCATTTATTAAATAAGCCAGTATTGACTATAAGCAAGGTGGCGAGATACGGGTTGCAACGGGGAGGAAGGGAGTGGTGGGAAAGATAGCCCTAGCTCAAGGAACTTGACATTCATTTTCAGATAAGATTCCTTAAGAATTAGCAATGGCGGGTTTACAGGGCGACTCTATAGAGAGACGACTGAGTCATTATGAACTACACTACTTAAGGTTGTTGCATTTGACAGAGAAACGTAATTCGAGGGTAGTTTTTACTTAACTAGGCATCGTTAGAGCTACAGACATGCTGTAACCCACTGAACCCACTTAAGTTATTGATGCCAATGATCCTTACTCCGAAAAAAGCCATTATCTGTGCGCAAATAATTACACTAAATCACAAGACGTTTTCAATATGTCAATCCAGTAGGCTGTCCAAAACTGGTGTGAACAGGTTGGATGACGAGAAGGAGAGTCAACCAGCCCGTATGTGTGAGGCGGTTCCCTCTGGAGGCTGCCTCAATCTTTCACAGTAGTCGTGAAAACAGCATAGTCAGGAACAGGCCACCACCACGTCATATTAAATATTTGTCATAGGTCGGTGTGTTCTCACGATTTCACAAGTCGTTTGCAATGATTCTGTCTACGAAGAAACCTAAATCAGTTAGTGAATACTCGACCGTGAAGTGACACTGTCTAAGATTATGCACTTTGGAAACTGCTTTCGTTGAAGCTGTTCCTTTTGAATCGCGTCCTTTTAATGCTGCCTCTGTTGAAGCTGCCCCTGTTATAGCTGCTCCTGGTTGAAGTTGCAGTGTTGAAGCATCCCTTGTTGAAGCTGCCTCTAATAAAAACTGTTACTTTTGAAACATGGTCAAGGGCGGGTTATTTGGGGGTTTATATTTCGCTCCTGCCATAGGTGGTTGAATGACAGCTGGAGAAATACCTAGCAGAGTTGTTGAAGCGCTTATTAAGTGTAAAGTATTTCCGTCCATCTATGGAATATTTCCTTTTATTGAAGATTTCATTAGCAATAAATTCCCCACTTTTTGTTCACTAGAGTTGCCTGTGTGGCTTCCTTTTGATTATTAGATCTCTAACACTGATATAGTGACCTATATTAACTATTACACATGAGAGTTTATTCCATAGTGTTTTCCTTCTTCCTTCTTTATTATTCTTAATTATTCCTCTGGCATTTCATTGCATTTCTCATTACCCCATGCATCCCTGTCACACTCAATTCTTGTACCCCGAGTAATCCATCATCCTTTTTGTCTAACACTGGCTGGAGTTATCCATCCATTACCTTACTCTGCCACCTCACCGCCTTACTCAGCTTTCCCTTAACGAGTTAAATACGCTAAAGTTTAACTTTCTCTAAAGTTCTTTCTCTAATCCGCACTTTACAGTACCTGAACCTCAGTCTGAGTCTCACGCTCACTCACACCATTTAGTCACTCACTATACTGTCCTCTATATTCCCCCCCCCCACCATACGCACTCAACGCCTCCCATCTACTCATTTGTTATTTATCTGTGTTCTCGCCTTTTACCTCCTTTCACCTGCCTCTTTCACTCATATAGTGTAAGGGTTCGGAACTGGTCGGGTGCTGCATGGTGGGACAAGTGGAAAGATGTGTTTAATGGGAATGGAAATTAGCGAATGCAGGTGAAAGAGAGAAAGGGAGGAGAGTGTATGTGTGCGTGTTGTGTAGTTAGCGGAGGAGAGGAAAAAGGATTGGAGGAGGAGAAGGGTGAAGTGTAGGGGTTAAAGGGTGGAGGATATAACTGAGAAAAAGGAATGCGATGACGAGATAAAGAGGAGAAGAAGAGAGAGAGGAGAGAGAGAGAAGAGAGGAGGAGAGAGAGAGTGCAGAGAGAAGCGGAACGAGGAGAGATAGAAGAAGAGAGAGAGAGGGCAGAGAGGAGAGAGAGAGCAGAGAAAGTAGGACGAGAAAGTTAGAAGTAGAGAGAGAGAGAGAGAGAGAGAGAGAGAGAGAGAAGAGAGTAGAGAGAGAGTAGAGAGAGAGAGAAGAGGGAAGGGGGGCGAAGAGGAGAGGGAAGAGGATAGCAAATTGAAAGTAAGAAAAACAAAAAATAAAAGAGAGAGAGAGAGAAGTTGCTAGTGAGAAGTAGAAATATGAGGGAAGGGAGTTATGAGAAGTAGACAATAGGAGAGGGAGGAGGGCTCAGCACGAGAGCTTACAGCACCCGCAGGGACAGTATTAATTAATAATCTCCTTAGGGGGTGTGGTCAAGAATTTTAGGTGCCCATAGCTGGGTAATGAGAGATACTAATCTCTAACTCTGTTGATTTGTGATTTGTAATTTTTGTTTCTGAAACCAGTGACCCGCGTGGCGCACCTCGGCGTGATGTGTGTATTTACTATTGTGTCTCATAAAAGAATCATGCAATTGAGTTGCTTGACCCGCCTTTCCACCTAACCTAACCTAATCTAACCTAACCTAACCTAACACCTAACTTGTCCCTGCTATTATGATCGACTAGCATATATTTAGCTCTAAACCACGACTGCAACAATCACGAGCACACACACGCAAACACACACACCCCCAAAAAGTGAGGAGTGAGGGGTGAGCCTCAGACTGGCGTGAAGTCAGCGGTGGAGTCCCACAGGCATCTGTACTTGGACCTATCCTGTTTCTGATAGGCGTAAATGATCTCCCAGAGGGTATAAGACTCATTCCTCTCAATTTTGCTGACGACGCCAAAATTATGAAAGATTAAGACAGAGGAGGCAGCTTGAGACTCAATAAGAGCTGGACAAGCTGCAGAATGGTTGAACAAATGGTTGATACTGGTTGTTAGAGTTTAACGCAAGGGCAAATGTATGTAATGAAGATAGGGGTAGGAAGCAGGAGACCAGAATACAAGTATCATTTGTGAGATGATATCTTGCAAGAAGTCTAGAGAGAGAGAAGACGGTGTGGGTGGGGGTTGGATAATTAAAAAAAACACGCCTAGACGCTGGTCCCCTGAAGCTTATATCACGAGGATAACATCAAAAGTATATGCCAGGTTGGCTACCAGAAGAACGGCCTTTAGAAACTTGTGTAAGGAATCTTCAGAACATTATATACTCACATATGTCAACGCAATCCATGGAGTATCGCTCCAGCATGGAGTCCCTATCTAGTCAAGCATAGTACTAAACTGAGTAAGGTTCAAAGGTTAGGCTCCCAGACTATACCAACAAACGAGCTGAGAGGAATAGTATGAGCTAGCGAGGAGTCGACGCAGAGTTAAACCTCACTTGTTGAAGACATAAGAGTAGGGACTGACCATGTCACCACATTCATAGATTCTTCAGTGTGTGGGAAAAAAAAGGGGGGGGGAAAAGGGAAAAAAAAAAAAAAACAAATCGACATGGGTTGATAAAGAAGGGCTGTTTAACACAAGAGGTGTGCACACGCACTATGGGACACACGTGGAAACTGATTGCCCAAATATATGGCCAACATAGAAGAGGGGGGGGGAAAAAGAGTGGGGATTAGGGGGGGGGGAGATAGAAGAGCACCGGAAAGATATTAGAAAGAACTTTTTTAGTGGTGCAGAGTGTTGCAAATGGAATGTCATTCGGAATCTATGTGGTGGAGGCTGACCTCATACACAGTTTCAAGTGTAAATATGATTGAGCCCATAAAATCTGGAAACTGTGCACCTGTTGATTGACGGTTGTAGAGGCGGTACCAAAGAGGCCAAGATCCACCCCCTGCAGGCACAACGAGGTGAGTACAACTATGTGAGTACACACACACACACACACACCACACCACACACACACACACCCAGCACACACACAACACACACAGCACCACACACACATTCATCACAGCACACATCTACAAACACACACACACACATACACAATAGCATAGCAGTGAGTGTGTGTGTGTGTTGTGTGGCAAGGTGTTTCTGCCTTTCACCTCAGGATTATAGAATGTACCTGAATGTGAGTTGGCTGAATGATATGTTATTAGAATTGCTTAATGTATAGGGCTTGGGAAGTGTATAATCTTCAATAGTGGTTGTATCTCTCGGTTATACTAAGTGGTGTTGTTGGTTAAACAAAATATTGTGATAATCAGGTTGGTGTGTAGAATCTATATGTTCTTTGACGAAGCCCTTGTCGATCCTTCGTGCATTGACAGAATCTTTGACAAAGATGTTGTTCTCTTGCTAGTTCGGTCCGCCTCGCGGATTACAGCTCGTCTCCGCTCAGAGGTAGGCCTGCAGTCAGTTGCTGCTGCCGCTCAAATTTGTCCAGCTGATGAATTCAGATAAGGGCAATTGCCTGGTGCTTAACCTAATATTTAGATCCAGCCTGCCCTGTACTCAGGTATGGCCTAGTTGTTCTCCTCAGGAATTGGCCATGTTTCCTCGTCGCATGCCCAAAAGAAGCGGGGGCACCTATGGACGTATGGTGGCCCTCCATAGAGCAGATGTGACCTTGACATTTATACAATAGCTTAATCTCACCTGAATTCAACGCGAGCCCGACACTCCATTCAGTCGTCGAAAAGGTGGAGGTGACCACGACAGCAGGCATAAGGACCGACGCGTCCCTGTATCTGACTAGTAAAGCTGATACATACTAGCTGACAGGCAAACAGAATCACGAGAAAAAGAACGATTCACTAACAGACATATCATAACAATAACCCCGTCTCCATGCCTCTCTCTCTCTCTATCTCTCTCTCTCTCGTCTCTACCTCTCTCTCTCTCTTCTCCTCTCTCTCTCTCTGTCCTCTCTCTCTCTCTCTCTTCTCTCTCTCTCTCTCCTCTCTGCACCTCATCTCTGCCTCTTACTCACTCTCTACTCTCCTCTCTCTGCTCTCTCATCCTCTGCTCTCTCTCTCTCTCTCTCTAGGTCCTCTCTCTCTTCTACTCTCTCTCTCTCCATCTTCTCTCTCTCGACTCTCTCTCTCTACTCTCGCTCTCTATCTCTCTCTCTCTCTCTCTCTCTCTCTCATTCTGCTCTTCTCGTCTCTCTCTCTCTCTCTCTGCGCCTCTCGCCTATGCACACCATCATCGCAGATCATAAATTAGACAAACAGCAAACAGCACCAGTATTGTCTGAAGGTATAACTTCATCTGGCTGCCGCCTACAGACGCTGAACGATTGTTTGTTCGCCAGTTCACTACTATTGGGAGGGCGAGAGTAGAAGTGAAGACAAACACGATAGAATTAAGAACCAAAGAAGTAAAGCTAATTTTGCACAAATTATATCATATGAATGGATTGTATATAGAATATCATACATATTAAAAACTATATTAAGTAAAACCTCATATTATATAATAATCGCTTGTTCAGATGCTAAATATATGATATACATATATATGTATATAAATATTCCTCAGCAACGTCAGGACTGAAGATTAACTGGCCACTCTAATCGGAATGAGACCGCAAGACTTATATTGTGCAATTAATTCGCAATCATCGGTACGGGATAACAAGATGAAAGACTTGCAATCTAATAATAAAATATACAAAAGATTGCATCGAAATACAAAATCATCAATCATAAATTAAAAGAAAATATATAAATTGGAAATTAGAAACAACTCACTAGAACGTATTTGTTCCCAATAAGATTGACTGTTTACATCAGTCTAGCCTGACACCAGTCTTTCTTATAGACCAGTTTCTTACACATATAGGAGAGAGGGGGAAAGTAGGCAGTCTACTTGACAGAAGTTTACCTTACACCATTCTACCTTACATCAGCTTGCAAGGATCGTCCCGGTATATCACACCAGAACATTAAATAAATATAATATAGCGTTAATAGACAAAAGTCTACTTACTTCAGGTGGTCAATAGATAGTGGATAGAAAACTCAATATT
>WNGS01111181.1:32406395-32417542 GCA_020271785.1 Procambarus virginalis
GTTGTCCTTGAGTAGTGTACAGCATTGTCATAATCGTCATCTGTGTGATTCAGATTACAGATACCTGAAAGGCTTCATCCTTCAAGACACTCTGTAAGTACGTAAACTTTGTCGTCTTTGGTACATTGACTTAGATCCACAGAATCGACAAATTGCTCCAGAAATTGTCCAATTCTCGTCCTCTGTTCCAGAAAAAGTTTGGGAGAGAGTGATGGTAATTTGACTTCTGGTGCTGTCTGATTCTGGGTAGTTGTAGCTGCAACATTTATATTGGCCTTAGGGCGTTTATCAAATCTTCATAACGTTGAATTAGTTCAAACGTTGCATCTTCATAATCAGAGGTTCTGGAGATGCTGTCATCGTAATTCATCAATACTAAATCATTAAGTAGCTCTTGATACTGTTCATTTGTTGCAACACACGGTCATATTTGTTCCATGTGAGCCTTGAAGATAGTTTTCCAGTGCGGCATAATTAACTGGGTTTGATTACTCATGTCTTCAAATTTGTTAATCTGCTTGTGAGATGCCCTTTAAGGCTCTAAGGGTTAATTTTACATTTTGGAGTGTAGACATCTTGAAAGTACTCGCTAGTCGTATGGACTTTTAACTATTTGGCACTTGAATTAATAAAGCAACTAGTCCGAACTAGAGCTGTTTATCATTTAAAATATACACTACTGCATAATCATACACGCTATAATTTGAGTGGTAAGCCTGTATCAATGCTGGTATTCCGCAAGTTAGCCCTTCATTATCACTCTTGGTTGGTACAGAGACACAGGTTAACACTCAAAGGTGAAATGATTATAGTTAAATTATACCTATAATTATATGTATGAATATCAGGTTGACAACACAACTCGGGTTGTCATGAATACTGCATAAAAATATGTACTTGCTAGGTTGTAATATATGTTCAACTCTAGACAAGTGTAAAAAATTCTTACCCTTACACCAGGTTAGCACAATAAATTAAACTAGGTTGCTGTACAACACCAGCCTAAAATGTCCTACCCTTGTGCAAGAATTTGCTGTAAACAATGTGGTATGCAGTATGTATTGGTGCAATATTAAAGTAATGGTTATACTTAAATTAAAAACATTTATAAGTAACTTATAAGTAAAGTAGCCTCTTATCAACCTCTTGTAATGAAAAGGGCACAATAGTTCTTTGGCATAGGCCTCAGAACAATAATTGTGCTTTGTTGTAGTTTTGCTTGCTATGAGATTGAAAAGTTAGGCTAGAAAATGTAAATATAGCAATGTCTTTCTGCTATAATATTGCACTACTAATGTATATCAGGATTTTATATCTAGATGCAATGTACCTACTGGTTAACTGTAATAATCATCTAGGTTCAAAGGACCATATTTTATGTGGTAAAAACTCCAGGCAGTATATCTTCTTTTAATTGACTTCAGTAAATTAAAGTTTATCTTATTTTTCTTAGTAGGTAAGAAATTGAGTGGACTGTATGTACTTGTTAAAATTGCCTGAAATTAATCTCACACAAATTGGGGGGGACAATTTGTAGCTTAAACCACTTTGTAATGGCTCCTTCTTAAACTACAAATTGTTTACCTGAGTTTAATTATATTATTTTATCATACCACATATGGTGGTCTAATCTACTATTATTTCAACAATTATTACTAGTTATGAATATTACTACTACAATAACTAGAATGGCCTTATCTGAGCCTGTAGTAAGGGCCCACTAAGGCTGTGTCATGGTAGCATCTATGTGGGTGTGGCCCTGTGCCTCATGGTGCCAATGGCGGCTGTGGAGGCCTTCAAGGCTGGCAACAGCTAGGTACATGTGTAGTTCTATTGCTCAGCTACTTGCTGTTCCAAGTCACAATTTACCTGTTTGGGATGCAAGGAGTTAGTACATTTCCCTAAACATATCAATACAGGTATGACATGGTATGTGAGGGCTGTAAAATGGGGTACACGTACATGGTGTTGGTGTTGTTCATATATCATGACCGCCACTACCATTTGGATATTAATCAGTGCACTAGAATAATAAACAAATACTTGGTAAGACGGATACTGGAGTGCTCTCATTTGTAGTAGTGATGTTGCTGTGGCAGTTTCTTAAGGCAGAGTAGGTCTATCCTGTGGCCCTTATCACAACACACACGCGAGCTCCATTGTTATTGTTTTCGTGTCAGCATGGCGTCTGTAAGAGACGCTCTCCCTCCCTTGTTCCAATATTGTGTTCTACTTCTAAGTTAAATTTACGTTAACAAGGGAATCAAGCTATATTTTGGTGTTAATAATTATATTCAGTCTTATTGAACACTTTTTTATTCAATTTAGACATTAAACTGTTGTATGAACAGTGGTTTAATAATGTAAATACTGCGGCGACGTCGATGACGTCACGGAGTCTCCCATTCTCTAATTTTAAGAGGATACTGTTAAGGGAAGACTATACTATTTGTGTATGAGTGTGTCGGTTTCCCGACATATGGAGTCAGTCCACAACATCAATTCCCATTGCATTCTGTTTGTTAACTAATCTGAAAAAAAAATCTAACGTACCTGTGTGTATATTTAATATTTGTATTTACTATTTGTATCTGCACAATCGAGGTATTAGCTCTTGGACCCCGCCTTTCTATCCAATTTATTTTTCCACTATTATATCTGTTACATATATTTCTCACTAACACATGCACGCGCACACACACACACACATTGCCAGGAAGCAGCCCGTAGCAGCTGTCTAACTCCCAGGTACCTATTTATTGCTAGGTGAACAGTGGAATCAGGGTGAAAGAAACCCTGCCCATTTGTTTCTGTCTCCACCGGGGATAGTACCCGATCCCTTGGAACTACGACCCTCGAGCGCTGTCTACTCAGCCACGAGGCACCCTGTGTGTGTACTCACCTAGTTGTGCTTGCGGGGGTTAAGCTCTGGCTCTTTGGTCCCGCCTCTCAACAGTCAATCAACTGGTGTACAGATTCCTGAGCCAAGTGGGCTCTATCAAATCTACATTTGAAACTGTGTATGGAGTCAGCCTCCACTATATCACTACATAATACATTCCAATGCAGTACGTGTGTGTGTGTGTGTACTCACCTATTTGTACTCACCTATTTGTGCTTGCGGGGGTTGAGCTTTGGCTCTTTGGTCCCGCCTCTCAACTGTCAATCAACTGGTGTACAGATTCCCGAGCCTACTGGGCTCTATGTGTGTGTGTGTGTGTGTGTGTGTGTGTATTCACTTACTTAGTTGTATTCACTTAGTTGTATTTTACGGGGGTTGAGCTTTGCTCTTTCGGCCCGCCTCTCAACTGTTTACTAACTACACTAAGACTTTTTTTTTTTTTTTTTTTTTTTCCCACACCACACACACACACACACCCCAGGAAGCAGCCCGTGACAGCTGACTAACTCCCAGGTACCTATTTACTGCTAGGTAACAGGGGCATACAGGGTGAAAGAAACTTTGCCCATTTGTTTCTGCCGGGTGCGGGAATCGAACCCGCGCCACAGAATTACGAATCCTGCACGCTATCCACCAGGCTACCTGGTGTGTGTGTGTGTGTGTGTGTGTGTGTGTGTGTGTGGTGTGTGTGTGTGTGTGTGTGTGTGTGTGTGTGTGTGTGTGTGTGACGCTAGCCAGCCACCGGTTTTTATGACCTAATTAATGAGGCGAGCTTTGCCTGAAGCATTTCCTGTTAAGAGATTAGGAAGACCGGTGAGGTGAACCCTTCCTAATGACTGGTCAATGTTCGGACCATCATAAAACAGACTCCAAATGGTCTTCAAACTGTCTCCAAATTGTCGTCAAACTATTTCCAAATGGTCTTCAAACTATCTCCGAAAGGTCTTCAAACTATCTCCAAATGATCATCAAACTATCTTCAAATGATCTTCAAACTATCTTCAAATGATCTTCAAACTATCTTCAAATGATCTTCAAACTATCTCCAAATGGTCTTCAAACTGTCTCCAAATGGTCTTCAAACGGTCTCCAAATTGTCGCTTTAAGGTTCCTTCTTAATTAAAAAACAATTCTTAGACCTGACCAATGGTTATATTGTATCTCGTAAAAGTCTAGCTCAAAGTCGTTTTGCACTCGGCCAAACGACTGGAGTTTTAATGATCGCCTGATATTCAATCACTATAGCATAATGATTAGTTAGTGGTCACCAAATATCCAGTCGTGTTCACGAATTTGAATTGTTCCGTTACACCTCCAAAGATAAATCGTTAGGGCCAGTTTATTGATCACCGAATTTTCAATCGTGATCAATAAAAGTTTGCTCCGCGATCACCAAATGACCAATAGTAATTCCAAAATGACTATATGAACTATATGAACACCAAAGTTATGTGCAACTTTGTACATAATGTGACTTGTATCGACACCAACCAAAGGATATATATGACAATATACTACTACAAGTGCGAGAAGACTTCAAACTTATAAAGAACTCTCCTGACACCAAACGAAAGACTTGAAAGAGAAGAGTGTCGTCTGTTTTCATAAGCCAACCTGGGGACTGTCGGCCTTAGCAATCTTAGTATATAGGCAAGACAACTATATCTCTTCCATATTCCTTGACAATGCATGAACAACAAGGCTCCATCAACAAACATAAAATTTCGTCACACAACCAGATCATCACAAACAACACTGAAATCATCGACAGATACAAAGGCAATAGAAGATGAGACATTGATGAAGCCCAACATATCAAAGAAACTCAACCAACCATTAACAGCCAGTTCACACTCAGGTACATTCAACCTCCATTCAAACCAAGGCAGAATGTCCACCACTCTGCCTCAGCCATCATAAGAACATAGGGAGTAATTATCCAATTCATTCCTCCTTATTTATGTTTGGTTACTCAAGCAAACTTGTATACTTTTCGCCTATGTCTTTCTAAACATTTACAGCTTCCACTAAACACTTAGCGTCAGGCAAATAAAACTGTAAAAACTACCTTTTGAGCATTAATTTTTCAACTTTCTTCACCAGTGGAGAAGAACATAACAAATAAAGAGAAGGTTCGCGTTAAATTCTTGATGTACACTTTTCGGTCATATTCAACAACATATGTCTGCTAAAAAGACTGCTACAAAAATATATAAAATATGTATAAATATATACAGACAAATCAAAAGATTGGCAAATGGTTTGCAAATACTGATTTCCCGATCTATAAATGGTCACCATATTTATAAAAAGTTCAAAAACAGTAAAAGTCTCGCACACTCTCCCCACTTCCGTTAATTACCTCGTGCCATTTTTTTTCACTAGTAGAAAGAGAAATTTGAAAGCGAAAAAACACTTAAACTTTACGAATCAAGTTCACACGTAAAAAATTATATAGAAGAGAAAAGTGGGATGAAGACCTCATTCTGAAGTCAGTTCAGCCAGAAAGAGTTAGTTTTTTCCTTGCGCGTTTCCACATTTCCGGTGATTTGCCGATAAGGAAATTAGTCATCTGTGGTGAGGGTAGTTTTTCCCTACGACACCTTCGAGTTCTTGCTCTTCAAAATATATTCGTTTTTTATCTCTTTGTTTGGCTTTGATAGTAAAATATTTTTATATCTCTGTCTCTCTTTCTCTCTATATATATGTTTGTCTTTCAGTCAGGGTGTTACCTTTTAACTAGCTTTTCACTAGGAATTACTTAGTTATGCTAAGCTATAATCATGTTGGGTGCTGTATAAAACAACAGCCAACTGTGAAATACCATATAGTAAATTGACTTCATATCATGTGTATACTCTGAGATAACATATTCCAAATGTGAGTGCCTGAAAATGACACAGCCCGCATAATTGTGTTGATGTCATTTGCCACTTCGTGCCGAGCAATCCTTTTCTCTCTCATTTATGATAACTGAAATCAATATGGCCCTATTAGACAGCCGAAGCACTGAAACAAGACGAAAGGCAACGCCAAAGGGGCCATGAATTGAGGTGGGTTCCTATGGAGGAATTATGGAAAGTTACTTGTAAGTCCCCGGTATATGATGACTACACTGCTGGGAAGCTTGCTTTATCTTTCCTTAACACTTCGTTAACATTTGTTGAGGCAATATTCCGACTATTTCGCTGTCTGAGTTGGTCTGAATGCAATCGTTCAGGTATTTTTCTCGGGGTGGAGAGTATGCACGTGTATACCAACTTACTGGCAACTTCAATGAACTTGGAAACATGGATACCAGTGAAATCTCTTAACTACCGGTGTAGGATCTCTCTTGCTAATGCACTAGCCTCCGTACACGAGGATAAGAATGCAAAAAAACTAAACAAAAAGTGACATCTGCGTTGCCTTACGGCTACCTATACCACCAAATCTAACTGGAAGCGTTGCTTGGTCTTACTGTTCATCTTCCAGAAAGAAGTTTACCTCTTTCGTGGACAGTGCTTTGAGGAGATTGTCATGGTCTCCTAATTTTGGGCTGTCAAAAGATAGTGCGCTCTCTTTGAAATAGACAATCATGGGCAAGACCATGTACCAAAGGACCAAAAACCACATTTAATTTTACAGGGATGCTTTTTTTTTACATGTCTTCTTCTTTAGCTGTTCAATTTGTGAGGAAGTTATTGATGTATGCTCGTACTGCCCTGGGCTGGTGCTTCGCTGTCATGACCTACACACAACCTAATTTAAGTGGTAAAACATCTTGACAACTTCTGTGCGGATACTTCTAATAATACTCAACCTACGACAGTAAGTTTCATTCCAAATAATCTACTTCTTCAGGACACAAAAGGATGCACCAATTCAAAACATTCAGACAATAGTGGTTCAAAGGAATTTTGTGAAAGTCATTCACATATCCTGGAGGTTAGGAGCCGGTGGCTGAGCGGACAGAACACTGGGCGCGTGATCCTGTGGTCCCGGGTTCGATCCCGGGCGCCGGCGTGAAACGATGGGCAGAATTTCTTTCACACTGATGCCCCTGTTACCAAGCAGTAAATAGGTACCTGGGAGTTAGTCAGCTGTCACGGGCTGCTTCCTGGGGGTGGAGGCCTGGTCGAGGGACAATAAAGCCTCGAAATCATCTCAAGATAACCATCCTGAACAAGAACGGAGACGCAAAAAAAATTATTAAAGTGAACCTGTACAGAACCTGTCAAACATATAGAGCTGTAATTTATGAATTAATTATACGAAGAGATGGATATCTTTATATTAGACGACAGATAATTGCAAAGGCGGAGCCCAGGATCTGACGTTCCATCTTGCTAACGCTGCTAGTTAAGTACACACATTCACTAGCATACTGGCATGCTTGCACAGTAGTGTATATATCTCCTGACTAGTTCCCAAACTGAGAGGAATTAGCCGCGAGGAGAGACTACTGCAATTACGCCTCACGTCACTGCAATACAGAAGAGTTAGAGGAGACATGATTACCACCATCAAAATTCTTACAGGAATTGATATGGAAGGTAAGGACAAACTATTTAGTAAGGGTGATACACAAACACGGGAAAGGTGATGGAAATTTAGTACCCAAATGAGCCATAGACACATTAGAACGCATTTTTAGTATTAGAGTTGTAAACAAATTAAATATACTTGGAAGTAACGTGATGGAGGCAGACGCCATACACAGTTTCAAATGAAGATATAATAGATCCCAGTGGGTTCAGGAATCTACACCAGTTAATTGATAGTTGAGAGATGGGATTAAAAAGCCAAAGCTCAACCCCCCCCCCAAGCACAATTGGGTGAATACATGCATATATACATACATACACCTACAGGCACATATATATATATACATACAACATATATGAATGTTTTAAACTATTTACATTTAAAAATTATATATTAACATTATACAAAAAGGTCAAAACTCCATTACTCATTTCCGACATTGCCCAGGGAGCTGACTGCGTGTCGGTGAAATAGAAGGTTATAGTGCAGACTTATAATAACATCAGCAACGATTGAAGATCATTCCACAGCTTCGCTAGACTGAGACGACAAAACAAGAAAAAGAGATTTACCTCCATCACACCCAATTTTTTTTTTTTTTTTTACGTCAGACTCCAACATCTGGAAAAACAACGAGAGACTTATTCGTGCATGACGCCACAGCCCATCACCACAGGCTGTACACGAACGGGTTTAGAAATACGTACACAAGTGGGTTTAGATCTTCGTGAGGGTGTTGGTTATCCTAACATGGCTGCGAGTTCTATCTTGGCCTAGCTTAAAATTCCCAAAATGTCGGGTCGGCTACAGAGCATCCGGCCACTTCATGATAATTGTACGCGATGGTAAGTATCTGAAAATAGTGAATATTCTCCAACTTTGCGAATAAGGGACTCGGAGCCAGACCGGCCTCCCGACCGCAGTCCAACACAGAACCGGATTACTCAGAGGAATAGCATGGGATGACCGCCTTTGTAGGAGCGGAAGAAGAAGCATGTTGTTGCCCTCGGCCACCAGAATTTCCTTACGCGAACGAGGCATGTTCGCAAAAGTTCAGAGCATAAAAGCTGGACGTGAGAGAGGTGTTCGCGGGAGATATGGCTGCGAGGGACGATAACTTTACAGTTTACACACACACACACACACACACACACACACACACACACACACACGCACACTCACACACACATACTCACACACAACAACAACAACAAACACACATTCCAGCAAATTCCATTTGTTCAAATGGTCCAACAAATGGCAACTAAAGTTCAACCTGAGTAAATGTAAGATAATGAAACTAGGGAGGTGGAAACCGGCGGCCAGACACAGGATACCGAAAGAGAGATAAAGTCCTTCGTGAAACGGACAGAGAGAAAGATCTAGGAGTTGCTATCACACCAAACTTGTTTCCTGAAGCCCACATAAAAAGAATAACATCAGCGGCATATGCAAGGCTGGCTAACATCAGAACTGCCGGCGATGAGTCACATTAACGTGGCTGAAGAATATTGACCAGACCACACACGACTTGAGAACGGTCCAGGACGGACCGAAACGTCGTCGTCCCTTCACCTTCTAGTGTGTGGTCTGGTCAACAAAAATCAGAACATCCTTCAGGAACATGTGCAAGGAATCATTAAGAACCTTTGTTTACCACACATGTAAGACCAATCCTGAAGTATGCGGCCCCAGCATGGAGCCCGTACCTTCTCAAACACAAGACGAAGCTTGAAAAAGTTCAGAGGTATGCCACTGGGATAGTCCCAGAACTAAGAGGCATGAGTTACGAGGAAAGGCTGCGTGAAATGCACCTCACGACACTGGAAGACAGAAAAGTAAAGGGAGACATGATCACTACCTACAGAATTCTCAGAGGAACTGACAGGGAAGATAAAGATAAACTGTTTAACTTACGTGGTACGTGAACAAGGGGTCACAGGTGGAAACTGAGTACCGAAATGAGCCACAGGGACGTTAGAAAGAACTTTTTCAGTGTCAGAGTAGGTAACAGACGGAATGCATTAGGCAGTGATGTGGTGGAGGCTGACTCCATACACAGTTTTAAATGTAGATATGAGAGCCCAGTAGGCTCAGGAATCTGTACACGAGTTTATTGACAGTTGAGAGGCGTGACCAAAGAGTCAGAGCTCAACCTCCGCAAACTGAACTAAGTGAGAAAACACACACAGTTCCTGGCGCCGGCAGAGACAAATGGGCAGATTTTCTTTCACCCTGATGCGCTTGTTACCTAGCAGCAAATAGGTACCTGGGAGTTAAACAGCTGTTACGGGCTGCTTCCTGTGTGTGTGTGTATTCACCTAGTTGTATTCACCTAGTTGTGTTTGCGGGGGTTGAGCTTTGCTCTTTCGGCCCGCCTCTCAACTGTCAATCAACTGTTTACTAACTACATTTTTTCCTCCCACACACACACACACACACACACACACACACACACACACCAAGAAGCAGCCCGTGACAGCTGACTAACTCCCAGGTACCTCTTTACTGCTAGGTAACAGGGGCATTCAGGGTGAAAGAAACTTTTGCCCATTAGTTTTTGCCTGGTGAGGGAATTAAACCCGCGCCACAAAATTACGAGTCATGCGTGCTAGCCACCAGGCTACCAGGCCCCCCCCTGATGTATATGTGTGTGTGATTGAATGTGCGTGTGTGTGTGTGAAAAATAGTAGTTAGTAACAGTTGATTGATTTACAGTTGAAAGGCGGGCCGAAAAGTAGAGCTCAACCCCCGCAAGCACAACTAGGTGAATGCAACTAGGTGAAAACACACACATACACACACACACACACACACACCGCTGTTGGCGCTGCTGGCTGAGAGGACAGCGCTCTGAACACGTAATCCTGTGGGACCAGGGTTCGATTCCCGGCGCTGGCGGGAAACAAAATGGCAGAGTTTCTTTCACCCTGATGCCCCCTGTTACCTAGGTAACAGGGGGCATCAGGGTGTAAATAGGTACCTGGTAGTTAAACAGCTGTTACGGGTTGCTTCGTGGAGGCGGGAGGGGGTAAAAAAAATCTAGTTAGTAATTAGTGACAGTTGATTGACAGCCAAGATGCAGACCGAAAGAGCAGTAATCACCCCACGTAGCACAACTAGGTGAATACACACACACATACACGCAAGGACTGCCTACACGATTTGAACAAGGAATCATTCAGGATATTTTTTGCTATATATGTCAAAGATCTAGAATTCTAGATAGCATCTAGAGGTCACTAGGTATATTGCAGAAATGTCAGAGAGAAGAGCAACGGGCACATGATAACCATATTCAAAATTCATAATGTTATTGATTGGTTAGATACGAGCACACATTTTGAAATGGGTGATACACACTTCAGGGAAAACATGTAGAAACTAAATACCAGAATAAATATCAGAAACTAAAAACGAAGTTTTGCAAACATGAAACACTAGATAATTGAAAGCACGGAACGAAGGGAATACATGATATCCAGAAAACAGACGAGACTGTAAATACGATACAAACATAAAATACTTTGGTGAATTAAGGGGGTTGATACGAAGAAAATTCATTCAATAAAATATTTTTCAACAAGATGGCCTAAATGCAAGCAAGATACACAATCAATGATTGCTTGAAAAGTACTTCCTCTAGCGTAAAACTGGAAGATCCTCACAAGAGCGTCATCGTCCCCCCTAACTCTTCTGTCTTCCAGCGAAGTGAAGT
>WNGS01111181.1:32457553-32467999 GCA_020271785.1 Procambarus virginalis
GATGACCATGGTTAAAGGAAATTCAACCTGACACCCTGAGTAATGTAATGGGGGATACAGGACCGGCCCCCACTACAAGGAGCGACCACGAAATGGGAGGTGCCATGGTCAGACCCAGCACTCAGACCACCATGCCAGAAGGCCAAGAAACAATCCAGTTGGGCAGCAGCCCCCATTGCAGAACAAAGAGAATCCAACCAGCTTGTCCTGGAGTGGCCAGAACATCAGGTAGCAACTTCGTATCCAATAAGGGTCTGAGACCCTAGGCCCATGGGGGAGGAGAGAGTGTCAAGAGAAGGTCTCTTATAGGATCTTGGTTTCAAGCTCATTGACACTCACAAGATGACCCTAGAGCGGCAAGTTTCTCTTTCAGCGCCTCCGTGTTGCGATCCAGAGGGAAACGGTCAGCATAGGTCCCTCGGTTCCTGTCCAGACGCGGAGGAGCTTCGAGGAGCATATAATCGATGCTCGGAAGTGAGAACTACAAGTAAAAGAAAGTTTTCCGAGTGAAATCTAAATCGTGTCACAAAGAGGAAGTACACCGTTTATTAACAAATAATAATAATAATAATAATATAATAATAATAATAATAATAATAATAATAGTAATAATAGATATAATAATATAATAATAATAATATAATAATAATAATAATAACAATAATATATAATAATAATAATAATAATAATAATAATATATAAATAATAATAATAATAATAATAATAATAATAATAATAAATAATTATTATTATTATTATTGTTATTATTATTATTATTAATAATAATAATAATAATAATAGTAATATAAATAATATAATAATCATATATAATAATAATAATAATCTAATAATAATAATAATAATAATAATAATAATAATAATATAACAATAATAAATTATTATTTTTGTTGTATTATTATTATTATTATTATTATTATTATTATTATTATTATTATTATTATTATTATTATTATTGATAACATAATTAAATGTTACTAAAAGTATTAGTAATTAGAAGGGTGTTGTCTTAGGAGTGGTTCCAGCAGTAAGAGCAATAACAATGTAAGTCGACATAGAAATATTTTGTATTGTTTTTAACAAAAATCGTTTAAGTTTTCATATCATTAACATTTTTATTGTTAATACTAACAAACGTCTTAAACCTAAAATGTCAGTCAAAGAACGAGAGACCCATAAAGAGCAGTGCTTGTTGTATGAGTTCCTATGAGTATCTGGCTTGTTGGGCTTCTGGCCATTAAGATTCCAGGCCTCTCGCGGTGGGCTGTATATAACCCCTCGTGGCGTTATTTCAGCTTCAAGACGCTTTCTCTTAATGCCACTGATACTTGCTCTGTCCATAAAGTAGGTAACGTGCGCGTTAGACAGACACTACCGCACACGCCAGCTCATTACAAGCTCAGCCTCTTCATGCCTTTTGTGTCTTGTGTGTTTTGGTCGGAGCGTTGACTCTCATCACACTTCTCAAGAGACATGTACGCTCTTCTTCCCATCTTTTTGGAGTCGTTTGTTGCAGAGCGAAGAGTAGCTGATGAGTTTGTTGTCTGGTTTATTGTTGCTGTTATTTTCAGTGTTTAACTTATCTTACACATCACTCTAGAAGCTACTTAGGATTCGAAAGATAGAAATACTTTATTTTTTAAATAATAATAATAATAATAATAATAATAATAATAATAATAATAATAATATAATATAATAATAATAATAATAATAATTATTATTATCATTATTATTATTATTATTATTATTATTATTATTATTATTATTATTATTATTATTATTATTATTATTATTATTATTATTATTTTATTTTGAATTTTTGTCGAAGTTTGCAAACTAGTTAGCATTAGCAATTGGTAGATTGTAAAATTTCAGCGAATTCTTTTGTGTGTCGTTAGTTATTATCAATATAAACAAAAATAATTATCGTCATTGCAATTTTTTTTATTGATTAATTGTTTTTAGCTAACATTTCGTGGAATTAATAATTTATAGTTGATTTATTTGATTCTAATGTTTACTTCCCTAGTGCTAAAAAGTGTGCTGTAATATTATCTGTAGCTTCACCGGCAGATTCTGCTCGAGTAAGGCACGTCTACCTTAGGAGTTTATTCATGAGAGAATGAGCTCTAATGGAGCTAAATCAATGAGAATTTGCAGGCTTTGATAAAAATGAAAATAATACACAGATCAGCTACAAAGTCTTCTATGAATGTATGAATACCGCTGAAACGAGTGCATTATCACTGCTTCTCACAAGAAGCTTGAACTTGTCTAAATTTTATCTGAAAGCTATTGGTAAGACAGTGGATAGGATTCCCAATAAATGGTGAGTACTACTGAAGAGATGTAATCTGTGAGCTGCTAATCACCAGTCCGTGTGATCACCAGATCCGTGTGATGCGTGACCTACCGGAGACGTACGAATATCCTCAGGAATTTAGTTGTAACATTGATCCTACGCCTATTAAAGGAGTCTTGCAAATCTCTACAAACTGTTATTTTAATAGATAAAAAGTTAGAATTAGAATTAATATTATGTTTATATATATAAAATATTATTTAGTTGTGTAATTATGGCAAGGCATTTTTATTGCATGTGTTCATTGTTATTTAATGAACACTGGGAACACATTATTTAATGAACATGAAAAGGGTCCTGGTAGTACAGCCGGGCTCGTTCTCGACGCACAATATAGAATTCCGGTTCGAATTCCAGGCGGAACTGAAATGGTTGGGCATATTTCTGTTCAACTGATGCTTCTGTTCACCTAGCAGTAAGTAGGAACTCAGGAGTTAGTCAGCTTGTTGTATTAGGGCTGCATCTTGGGCGGGGTCAGTAGTTCGGCCTTGGCCTCGATAAAAGTCAAAGCGTGTATGAATACACTCTGGTTTCTTGTCCCCGACACAATGAATTATTATTATTATTATTATTATTATTATTATTATTATTATTATTATTATTATTATTATTATTATTATTATTATTATTATTATTATTATATTATTTTATTATTATTATTTGTATTTAAATAATTAAAAATTTGGTTAATTTTATAGTTATAATGCTTATTTGCTAAATAATCACTATGTTTATATCTTTTAATATCTTCATGCCTTTGGGTTTTATATTAATTTGGTTTCATATTTAATGTAATAATAAAAATCAATCACAACATTTAAGGATTCACACACACACACACACACACACACACACACACACACACACACACACACACACACACACACACACACACACACACACACACACACACACAAACACACACACACACACACACACACACACACACACACACACACACACACACACACACACACACACACACACACACACACACACACACACAGGGTGTGTGTGTGTGGCCACACCAAAGAGCGACCAAAGAGCCAGTGCTCAACCCGCGCAAGCACAACTAGATAAGTACACACACACACCATGACAAGGATAGTCGACTCTGGTGGGTGGTAGTGGACCAGACAAAGGTAGGTGAAGGGGTCGTGACTTAGCAATGTATATACTGATGGTCGGACAGAGATGGGCACAAGGCGGTTAGAGGTAAGGTATAGAATAGGGGTCACGAGGAGGAGAAAGAGCGAGCTGGGGACGGGGAAGAAGATAAGGCAGGTGGAAATGGAAGAGAGGGCAAGTGGTAGGGGTAGTTGGAGTAGGTGGTGTTGGAAGAGGCAAACCATTGCTCGAAAATGAGATGGCTATGTTACGATGAAAGAGGGAATAGGTGGTGATGGATTAACGATCACCTGTTGAGGGAAAGGGGCATATGGCGAGAGAAGAGTAGATATGTGGTGAGAAAAGAGTAGATATGTGGTGAGAAAAGAGTAGATATGTGGTGAGAAAAGAGTAGATATGTGGTGAGAAAAGAGTAGGGCAGGTGGTGAGGAAAGAAGGGGCAGGTAATGGAGGAAGAGAGGATGACAAATGGAGGTGGCTGATGGATAGCAGAACGCCTAATATCAGGATTGGCAGCTACATGGAAGAGGAGAACGCAGTGAAAAATAGTGCTGCAAAAGGTAGGTGCCAATAACTCACTCTCTGAAATATATACACAACCGCCCATCAACCTCCCACATGGAGATTACGTCACATATGCAAACAACATAACTTAAGTAATCAGAAATACACGAACTTCTTTTTTTCAATACTGGTCAAGAAATACAAAGCGGCATCGAATACATAAACAACTTGGAAAATATATGCAAGTTCCTTCATAAAAAGTTCCATAACCTTGACCTCTTAAGCTTCGTAAACGTTGAGTCCACCCCACTAACGTAGGTAAAAGAATCAGCCGCAAGCTTTATAGAAAGATAATCAATTCACGTTACTGATGGAATAATCCGTTTTTTAGAAAGTAAATGAAAGTTTGGACTAGGAGACGTGGATAGTGGTCGCAGTGGGATGTCAGCATGGTTATCTTGAGATGATTTCGGGGGCTTAGCGTCCCCGAGGCCCGGTCGGGGACGCTAAGGCCTCTTTTTTGTTACACACACCCAGGAAGCAGCCCGAAGCAGATGTCTAACTCCCAGGTACCAATTTACTGCTAGGTAAACAGAATCATCAGGGTGAAAGAAAGTCTGCCCATTTGTTTCCGCCTCCATCAGGGATCGAACTCGGAATCTCAGGACTTCGATTCCCGAGCGCTCTCCACTCAGCTGCCAGGCCCCTCATGGTTCCCTCCATGAATGGTAGGATTCTTCGTGCCACTCTTTTATCATCGTTGTGAAATCAGCATCAACATTTTATTTATTTATTTGTTTGTCGGCATGTTTATGGTGTGAGACTGGATTCTGATTCCTTTTTTATTATACGCCCCATACATATCCCATGGGTGGTGGTGGATAGGGTTACAGAAGCACATAATGGGTTCAGGAACTGAACCCCACCCGGTCTGAGACCACCACCATTATTCCTCCCCCCCCCCCACTCTCCTCCTATTTTCACTACCCCTTCCTTCATCCTTCCCTACAAACTATCTCCCTTTCCTAGCTTCCTTCTTCTTCCCTCTTTTCAAAACTCCCGCCCCCTATCCCATCTACTTCTAACGCTCCCATCTCCCTTTTTTTCTCTCTTTCCGTTCAACATATAAAGTCCAAGATTCAGGGACTATTAGGCCAAACCCCCCAAGACAAATAGGACCAACCCAGACCATTCTTTGCCCGTCCCGTACCCTAGATCATTCACCCTGCAAAGTTAGGTGAGGCTAACCCAAAGCGAATGGTCTCCAACCTCGTACTGAAAGACAAACATACATTCTCTTTTTTCTTCCTCTAGTAGCCATAGATCATGGACACCAGTGTCACTTTCTAATGGATGATTTTAAGAACTCCAGACACGGACAGTTCCATCTATGTTTATAATCTCCACTTGCATTTACGTTGAATTGAATTCATCAACTAAAAGTGATGCCCATGAGACAAGTTGATGCGAAGGTAAATGTACATATTGATTGAGCAATTTCAACTGGTGTTTGATAGTCAATTTGTGAGTGCAGCTTGCTGTCGAAACTTTTTCTCATTTTACATGTCGAAAATATGTTTGACTGCATTGATAATGATTGCAGTAGTGTTAAATATAAAAAGAACACTTTTCCTCAGAGGACCTTTTTTTTTATAAAAACCTTCTGATGGTGGTGCATAATGCAAAGTGAAATAAAAATGATCTGAATGTATAATTCTTTTTAACAAGTAAATGAGCATTTATGCGGCTTCTCTGATCTATATGAAAGTGGTTACATTGGTTGTGTCAAGAGATGCCTATGTGATAATAGAATGATTCCCCTCGGAGGATGTTTGATATAGGGAATGATATCTGTTAGTCAGTTCAAGAAAACTTTGAATGTATTATGAAGATATCTTCAAGAACACGAGTTAATAGTGGCATTGTGATTTCCATGTGTCTCATGCCGGCAGTTTTAAAGTGTTTAATATCTAGACACTCAAATACATAATGTTGGAGAGATTGTGACCTAGTTTTCTCTCTCTCTCAGAGTTTACACACATGGAGTGCTCATGACCGGAAGAGTCATCACATCACGTCATTTCTGTATGGTGGATGCTTCGGTCTGCACATTTATAGAGGTATCAGATCTAAAAAAAAAAATCGTCATAGTGCTACTCTCCGGTATCCGAAGATTGAAATAAACCATGTGGAACTTAATTATACGAAAGAGTCATAAAAACAATTGATTTTATTGAAAATAAGCAATCACATGAAGAAGTAAATAATAACGACGAGATTCGTAGCAAAATAAGAGAGCATGCGATGAGTACTGAGAACTGGTTAATAAAGCACGAGTACTGAAAGAAGGAAAAGGAGGAGGGCGGGGTTTGAGCGGGCTGCCGTGGGTGTGTGTGTGTGTGTGTGGGTGTTTGTATCAGTGCAGCCACCGGGCCGTGCGCTAACCGATATGTTGGAACACGATGTAAGTCCGCTTACACGAGCTGGGTACGCCGCTTAGCAGAGCATGAAGGCTCCCTAAAGTCCATGCCAGCGAGACTGTGAAATTCCTCTCACGACATTAACTTAGAGAATCGGGGATGCGTCAAATTTTCAGCGGCCAGCCAGATAATCTGCTCATGAACTCTGTCTGTATGTTTTTTGTTTCTCTCTCTCTCTCTCTCTCTCTCTCTCTCTCTCTCTCTCTCTCTCTCTCTCTCTCTCTCTCTCTCTCTCTCTCTCTCTCTCTCTCTCTCTCTCTCTCTCTCTCTCTCTCACACACACGCACACTTCACCATCTGTCATATATGACTGACAGCCAGCAGTGTACCAAAAAAATGTTAACCTCAAGGATACAGGAGCTTCCCACCGTTTTCCAGGAGGCTGCTCAGATCACCTGATATAAAAACTCTTGGTAGTGACCGTGTCCCTGCTGCTGATGGCCCTAGTGGTCTCAGTTGACCACCTGAAGATAGGTATTACTGGGCGGGCCAGCGCACCACGATATGCCTGTGGCGTTGTGCTGGCGTGGGCTAGATCCTGAGGCAGAGTTCTCATGCGCTGTACTGGCTGCAGGCGCAGTGGGTGGTGGAGAGCGGGAGACAGAAGACTGTCTGCCTGCGGCGTGTCAGTTTTGATATGATGGCGTTGTCGAGCGAATATCAGGTCTTCCTATAGGAACACAGGCTCATACAGGATACACAAGGGTCTCGTCGGGGAGGTGGCGAGGTCGCTTAGGGTGTTGCCTCGACTTGGTCCTCGTAGGTGGGGCCGGACATGCCGTGCAGGGGTCAAACCTGCCCCCCTTACTTATGTTGACATGACAGCATTCGACAAGGTCAAGCAGGTACCCGTGTCGACCAG
This sequence comes from Procambarus virginalis, assembly GCA_020271785.1. Classification (NCBI taxonomy): domain Eukaryota; kingdom Metazoa; phylum Arthropoda; class Malacostraca; order Decapoda; family Cambaridae; genus Procambarus; species Procambarus virginalis. The sequence goes on from WNGS01111181.1 coordinate 32,464,911, forward strand.
AATGTGGGAGACGTTTTGGAACGAAGTGGACCACAGGAGCTGAAATAGAGAATATAACACACATAGTTACACTAGAAAAGGAGCACCGAGGTGACTCCGACTGTGATAATCACAATATAGCTTCTGTCAGATTAATTCTTACTGAAGCATAAGCAGCTATTCAACTGCGTTAACTACATCTGTTTTTTTTAAATAAATAAATTAATTTGAACCGAAATTAAATATACCTTGGTGATCCTCTGACGCGGTAATAAATATCTACTTATTATTTCTGACAATAAAATAAACTAGAGAGTCTTCGTAAGCATATTCACTACTCCTTGGACAAAAACACTGCCCACCACCAATGGAATAAGGCGGTGTATATCATGGACGCCGCTGTCAGGTCCGCAATGTCCAGCCACTCTGGACCTCTTAGACACACACCCATACCCACACGCAGACAGATGAGAAAAAAGTCGAGGTTTGATAGCCTTCACTGCACGAAGGCGGAGGGCATCCTGTGCAATAGAGAGCAGTGCGTGCTTGGCAGGACTGATCAATTACAAATCCACGCCATCTGTTATCACTTACGGTTACATTACAGGAGCAGTGCGTTGAGCGTGACAAAGCTGTGGCTCGTGTCCGGAACTTAGTGTAACGTGGGAGGTGGGACAATTCAGCAGGAGGATGGAGACCTGACTCCAAATGTCCAAAGACGCTTGCATCCAACTAAGAAGCAGGAACAGATAACTGTACCTGGCAATAAGGCAATAAAAGAGTGAATAGTAACCGGACATAGACATGGAGATAAACAAGCACTCAGTCAGAGACAGGCGTGACCAATTGTGGTTAGAGCGGCCATCGGAACATAACAGCCTAATTATGAATACGTATATATATATATATATATATATATATATATATATATATATATATATATATATATATATATATATATATATGTCGTACCTAGTAGCCAGAACTCACTTTTTGTCCTACTACGCAAGGCCCGATTTGCCTAATAAGCCAAGTTTTCCTGAATTAATATATTTTCTCAAATTTTTTTCTTATGAAATGATAAAGCTACCTATTTCATTATGTATGAAGTAAATTTTTTTTATTGGAGTTAAAATTAATGTAGATATATGATCGAACCTAACCAACCCTACCTAACCTAACCTATCTTTATAGGTTAGGTTAGGTTAGGCAGCCGAAAAAGTTAGGTTAGGTTAGGTTAGGTAGGTTAGGTAGTCAAAAAACAATTAATTCATGAAAACTTGGCCTGTTAGGCAAATTGGGCCTTGCATAGTAGGCTGAGAAGTGCGTTCTGGCTACTAGGTACGACATATATATATATATATATATATATATATATATATATATATATATATATATATATATATATATATATATATATATATATATATATATATATTGTTGAATATGACCGAAAGGATAAGATTAATGATTCTAACACGAATCTTTCAATATTTCTTACTTTTTCTTCAGTGTCAAAAAAAAGATGAAAAAATAATCAATTGAAAAATTAACTCTCCAAAGCTCATTTTCTAATTTTTTATTGATGGTCTGAGGGCTAAAAGCGTTTCGCAAAGACTTCTTATATTTTCAAAGACAGGTTTACATATATCATTCATGCTTATATTCGTTTTGGGTGAGGTGATATGATACAAATGTTTTTGAGTGAGGTGACACGAATTAATGGGTATAAATTGCTTATGAGAACATAAGAATGAAAGTAACTACAGAAGGCCTATTGGCCCATATTTTCTCTTGCTGCTACTATGTTTGTTCAGGGTCTTGAAGTGGGTAGAATATAGTTATATGTTAATTGGCTGTTGATTGCTGGTGTTGACTTTTTGATGTTTAGGGCCTCGCTGATGTCGAGTCTCCTGCTATCGCTGTATCTATTGATGATTTCTGTGTTGCTTGTTGCTCATTGCCTAATGCATTTCACCTGTTAAGTACTCTGACACTAAAAAAATTCTTTCTCACCTCCTTGTGGACAATTTGGGTACTCAGTCTCCACCTGTGTCCCCTTGTTCGCGTACCACCCTTGTTAAAAAGTTTATCCTTATCTACCCTGTCAATTCCTCTGAAAAGTTTGTAGGTAGTGATCATGTCTCCCCTTACTCTTCCGTCTTCCAGTGTAGTGAGGTGCATCTCACGCAGCCTTTCCTCGTAACTCATGCCTCATAGTTCTGGGACTAGCCTTGTGGCATACCTCTGAACTTTTTCCGTTTTCGTCTTGCGCTTGACAAGGAACGGGTTCCATGCTTGGGCCCCATACTCCAGGATTGGTCTTACATACGTGGTATACAAGATTCTGAATGATTCCTTACACAGGTTCCTGAAGGCTGTTCTGATGTTAACCAGCCTCGCGTATGCCGCAGATATAATGGCTTTTATATGGGTTTCTAGAGACAGGTTTAGGGTAATAACAACTCCTAGATCTTTCTCTGTCCGTTTCATGAAGGACTTCTTCTCCCATTCTGTATCCTGTGTCTGGCCTCTTGTTTCCACTGCCTAGTTTCATGACCTTACATTTAATCGGGTTGAACTTTAGAAGCCATTTGTTGGACCAGTATTGTTGATGTTCTTGATGTTGTTGTTGTTGTGTGTGTGTGTGTGTGTGTTGTGTGTGTGTGTGTGTGTGTGTGTGTGTGTGTGTGTGTGTGTGTGTGTGTGTGTGTGTGTGTGTGTGTGTGCGTGTGAGTGAGGAGTGAGTGAGTGAGTGAGTGAGTGAGTGAGTGATGAGTGAGTGAGTGAGTGAGTGAGTGAGTGAGTGAGTGAGTGAGAGTGTGTGTCTATGTGTGTGTATACACAGCAACAATAAAGTAGACTTTTTTTTGGTTATGGAGACTTCAGTGTAGGCGTGGCGAGGCAAGATAAGGAAGCTTGGCATCAAACACCAAAAGAATGCTTCAGGACTTCCCCAACTTGATCAGGATTAGCTAAAGTTGTTAAAGAAATCCGAGAAGAGCTTCAACGAGTGTACAGTGACAGGGTATTATTAAAGTTTAATATTATTTCAGTGATTATCACTAGGCGGGGCTCCCATCAGAAGTAACATATATTTCCCATGCCTT
>WNGS01111181.1:32519179-32531491 GCA_020271785.1 Procambarus virginalis
GATTCGCCCTCTGGAATATGGTATCTTCAGGCAACCAAATTAGAAAGGTTACATATCCCAAAAGGAATTCAGAGGGGAATAGCAGTTAGGTTATATAGATTACGTCTAGTTTACAGATGCAACTGGGAGATTGGGGAACCCCGACAAAGACAGTGCATCTTTTGCCAAACTGTCACAGAAAAGCCATTGCTTCCCTATCTTCTGGAATGTGAAGCAACCAACTACCTTAGAAGAGCTTTAAGAGTTCCTGAATCTTGCAGTAATCACCATGAAGCTATCAACACAGCCACTCTCCTGTCAAAAAAAAAGGTGTCTAGTAGCTGGACACCCTCATAAAGACTGTCAAGCAGTATCCTCCCACGCGATAACAGCTTGACGATTAAATGCAATCTCAGAATATTGAAAAGAATTACTGAACAAAAAATTGTACACTTACGGGCTATTCATGCCCGTGTCACCTCTTGGGTGGCTTAATCTTTATCAATCAATCAATCATGTTACGTTACAAGCCCCGCTCCTATGCCAGGTAAGTCTACTACCGCTCACCATAGCCCGTGCTACTTGGAAACTTTTGTTTCAAGTTATATATATATATATATATATATATATATATATAAATATATATATATATATATATCATAGTTGTATATCTTATAGTATATATATACTATATATATATAATATATATAACTTTAACAAAGAGTTCCAAGTAGCACGGCTATGGTGAGCCGTAGTACGACTTACCTGGCATAGGAGCGGGGCGGTAAACGTAACATGATTGAGATGATTGATAAAGATTAGCCCCCAAGAGGTGACACCTGGGCATGAAGTAGCCCGTCAAGTGGACAATTTTTTGTTTCAGTAATTCTTTTCAGTATTCTGAGTTATATGCATTTAATCGTCAAGCTGTTATCGCGTGTAGGATACGCTTGACATTCTTTATGAGGGTGTCCAGCTACTAGACACCTTTTGTTGACCAGGAGAGTGGCTGTGTGTGATAGGCTTCAGGGTGGCCACTGCAAGATTCAGGGACTCTTAAGCTCTTCTAAGGTCATTAGGTTGCTTCACATTCCAGGACAGAGAGTGAAAATGGCTTTTCGTGACAGTGGCAAAAGTGCATCTGTCTTTGGTCGGGCTTCACCAATCTCCAGTTGCATCTGTACATCTAGGACTTGAATCATATAACCTAACTCTATCCCCTCTGAATTACTTTTGGGATATTTAACCTTTCTAATTTGGTTGCCTGAAGATAGACCAGATATTACAGAGGCGAATTCCAGCTACTGTGTGGAGATAGGCTTTGTGAGGCGTGAGAGTTTTTGGTGATGATGTTTTTAATTTTATTACACTGCACCGAGACGTAGGCATTCCTATGTTGTGTTACACCACACCTACGATTCACCTGACCTCAGGATTTAATCTTAATCCTGATTATTCCCAGTCAGATGTCGACTTAGCTTCTTACCATTTCTGGAATTCTGCCTTTTTCTAGTATTTCCAACCCTAGTTTCATATGTAAGAGTCCGCTTACGGAGCAAGAGTCACAACAATGCGGCTGAAAATTTGACCAACCACACACTAGAAAATGAAGTAGACGACGACGTTTCGGTCCATCCTGGACATTATCATGTCAAACAATGTCGACTTGATAATGGTCCACAAAATCGATCTTGATAATAACCAGGATCGGACCGCAAACGTCGTCGATTCTCTTCATTTTATCTAGTGTGGGTTTTGGTAACAAGAGTCGCTGATTCTTCAGGTGGGATTTAGTACCTAGTTTATTATATTCCGAGCAAAGTTAATCTGCTTGTATGTAATCAAATTGTAAACAATGCAATTTCTTCTGTTACTAACAGAGGCATTAAGTATCAGCTTGTCGAGTTAAACTCAGATTCCCGACAATTAGGCAAATATTTCTACTTCATTCATTGCTCTAAAATTCCTTGCCATACAGACCGGAAATCTGAATGTCAAAGTATCTTCATCTAGTTTAATCTATGCTTCAAACTTGCGCTTGATTCAAAAGCCACGTAGGCACCTTGGGTCAATAGATGCATCCATATGTAACAGAAGCCGACTTAGTTTGCATGGAAATGGAATTAGAGCTCTCGAGATCCCCATGAAACACACATTCAAACCTTTAACACAATGCTTCCTGAATATTCCCACACGGCTTTGGCTCACACGAGATAATTCTAGTCTTGAGTGTACTTCCAATCCTTCTCGGTGTAGTGTAGTGTAGTGGTGGTGGTTTCTTGGCAGAGCAGCGACGTTTCTATGTGTATTTGTAGCGATGGTGGCGTAATAATCAGCCTTGTAATAGCCAATATGCCTTCTGGCCGTTTCAATATTCTCATGTCTATTTCTACGTTTTTTGGATACTGTGTATATATTATGAATGTGGAGTTGGTTGTCGACTCGTTGCTGGTAGTGTGTATTCAATTTTTGGAAGTCTATCTTTTCTTTGTGGTGGCACAGTGCTGCCTTAAGCTCTTCCATTCGATTTCAAGTCATTTTTTTTTATCACTTCAAGAATGTATTTAATTTTTCTGTTATGTCGTCCTTCTCACACTCCTCTCGAGTTATTTCGCATCTCATGTCGTCTCGAACTGCTTGCTGTTGTCCTACTCCCTAACATTTTAGTATACAATGCCGCTTATGACACCTCCTCCACCTTTTTCATTCCTTTCACGCACTCTCAAAATGCTCTCCACACTCACTCCCTCCTTTCTTAATTTTCCTCATTCGCTCTTGTTCTTTCATTTCCTCGAGGCAAGCGCTGGAAGAGCCCGGGAGCAGTATACAATTATGCGAAGGAAAGGAAATGTTTTATCAAGACAAAAAGGTAAACCAGCATGACTAGCACTTGGAAGGGACATGATACCCGGAGGAGGAACGGTGCCTAATCAGTCACTTAGATCATTGAGGGGGGTCGAACGCCGAACCTGTACCAAGAAGCGAGGGCGTGGCTGCACTAGCCAGTATGAGTAGAATGGGCATATTAAAAAGCATTCTCTTATCAGAGTAATTTAAGTCAAATAAATATAAATAGGCATTACCAGAAGCTTGACATCAAAGGCAGTGACTAGAATACACCAAACCGGCCAATATTTAGATTGCTAATTCTTTGTTTGATAAGCAGTTCACTTGAGGCAGTTAAGCAAATCCCAGCTGTTTCTGAGAACAATTTTTTATATTTTTATTATGATTTTCGATCACAGACGTCACCAACACATTTACAATGCTAACCAGCATAGAGACATTTTCTTCTGTCCTCCATGTACAGGGTTAGAGATATGTTAAACATATAATTCAGCGATTTACACATGAACAACCCAGCTGTTTTCTTTCTATTGAGGGGGGGGGGGGGGTTGTACATGCTGTTATGGCGATATGTCCACGTACATGATGAGTGGCGCTGCCCAGTAAGCACAGCCCTCGAGGCCAAATTTTAACAATTAAATTTAGATAGACCTTAAGGAGCCTATAGTAACAGAAACTTCAGAACACTATATAAAACCTACGTGACACCAACCTATGGTGCAAGAGTATTTGCAACCCCGGTTAGAAATTTCCAAGTAATGAAGCTCACATGGATATTAGATGAAGAAGTGAAAAGCAAAGAGACAAATCCTTAAATGAGGGGATTATACCACCAGGAATGAATGTCATCCCGTAAGAGAGAGAGTGAGAGAGAGAGAGAGAGAGAGGAGAGAGAAAAAATAAAAAAAAACTGAAAAAGAAAATAAAACAAAAAAAAAACGAAAAGAGAGAGAGAGAGAGGGGGGGGTGGGAGAGGCGAGGGGAAGAAGGACATCCTTCAAGAATGGCCTCTATGGGTAGCCTCCAATTGAGCAGAATCACGAAGCCACTCTGTTAGTGTCAGCGTAACCACTGGGTTGTATGTTTTTTCTGATTACTGTGGAACGTCTGCCTAGCTCAGCTACTTAACTTTATTCCTGAAACTCAGGTCTGCCCTGATGACTACATTCAACATTTATATATGTAAACATGAAATACCAATTTCTATTGTAGTTATTAATCACAATTAGCAGCAAAATTTACTTGGGGAAGTTCACTGCACATCATCTATGAAGCTCAGACTTATGTTGATGACTTAAATTAGCGATGTTCTACCCGATGCCCCACCATAGGTTCCACCAGATGCTCCACCATAGGCTCCACCAGATGCTCCACCATACGTTCCACTAGATGCTCCACCGTGGTCTCCGCCAGAGGATAATCTGAAGCTCCACCTGAAGCTTTATCAGACATTCCACCTGAGGTTCAACTTGAAGCCTCACCAATAGCCACAGATACTCTAACTTGACTCACCCCTCCGCTCTCCCCTCCATTTCTCCCATCCACACCCTTCTTCCTCCTCTTCCATGCGAGTCAAGATTGGTGTCTAACGACCACACCAACATCTCACCGAAGCCTTCCCATCTGCTCCTGTAATTAAGCTAGAACACCACTCGAGATAAGGTAATCAGCGCCCAGGTTCTAATGGGTATTACCCCCTCCGGCTACGCGAGCCTACAGAGGGATACAATTGTCTGTAGTTGGGCAACAATAGGCAAGTCTGACTTGATATTTCCCTATGCCCCTACCTCCTCCTCCTCCTCCTCCCTACTCCTCACTATCCTCGAAGTCTTCTCACGAGATTAAAAAACAAAGGTCACGGCGCCTTCACATCTTTTTTTTAACATTCTTCCATTCCGTCTCAACCTCTCTCCCATATCTTTTCTCACGTGCTACGAAAAGATTGGGTGAAAGTATTACCAATTGTAATGAAGGCTTGAAGCCTTATTGCAGCTATTACAAGCTCATATATTAGCAGACTTTTTAGACGTTATCACTGCTAGACTTAAGCAATAGACTATAAGTTTCCTCTGAGGGTTAATTGCACCACCTTGTGATGTAGACTTGATTAAATGTAAACTCTGTCACAAGAACTTTTCACATGCCTTGCTCTCTTATATAACAAGAAGAAAATAAGGCGGTTCAGCTACTGTGTGGTGTAGATAGGCTTTGTTGAGGTGTGAGAGTTTTTTGGTGATGATGTTTTTATATTTTATTACATGCAGAGACGTAGACATTCATATGTGTGTGTACACCTCACACTACGATTCACCTGACCTCAGGATTTAATCTTAATCCTGATTATTCCCAGTCAGATGTCGACTTAGCTTCTTACCATTTCTTGGAATTCTGCCTTTTTCTATGTATTTTCCAACCCTAGTTTCATATGTAAGAGTCCGCTTACGGAGCAAGAGTCACAACAATGTGGCTGAAAAATGTTGACCAAACCACACACTAGAAAATGAAGAGACGACGACGTTTCGGTCCATCCTGGACCATTATCATGTCAACAATGTCGACTTGATAATGGTCCACAAAATCGACTTGATAATAATCCAGGACGGACCGAAACGTCGTCGTCTCTTCATTTTCTAGTGTGTGGTTTGGTCAACAAGAGTTCGCTTGATTCTTCAGTGTGGTGATTTAGTACCTAGTTTATATTATTCCGAGCAAAGTTAACTGTGATGTGCATGTTAATCAAATGTAAACAATGCAATTTTCTTCGTTACTAACAGAGGCATTAAGTACAGCTGTCGAGTTAACTCAGATTCACCGACAATTAGGCAAATTTTGACTACTTCATTCAGTTAAAATTCTTTGCATATAAGACCGGAAGAATCTGAATTGTCAAAGTATCTTCATCTAGTGTTAATCGAGCTTCAAATGCGCTTGGATTCAAAGCCACGGTTAGGCAACATTGGGCAAAGATGATCCGATAGCAACAGAAGCCGACTTAGTTTGCATGGAAATGGAATTAGAGCTCTCGAGATCCCCATGAAACACACATTCAAACTTTAACACAATGCTTCCTGAATAGTCCCACTACGGCTTGGCTCACACGAGATAATAGTGCTTTGAGGTACTTGCAATCCTTATGGTGGTAGTGGTAGTGGTAGTGGTGGTGGTGGTTGTAGTGGCAGAGAAGGCGAGAATGGTGGTAGTTGTAGCGATCGGGTGGCTGTAAATAATATCAGCCTTGTAAGAGCCAATATGCCTTCTGCCGTTTCAATTATTCTCATGCTATTTCTACGTTTTTTGGATACTGTGTATATATTATGAATGTGGAGTTGGTTGTGAACTGTTGAGGGTAGTGGTGATATTCAAGGCGTGGAAGTAGTCGTACTGGTGGTGGCAACAGTGCTGCTAAGCTGCTTCCATTGCGGATTTTCAAGGTCATTTTTTTCACTTCCAATGAATGTATTTAATTTTTCTGTTATTGTACGATCTTCTCACACTCCTCTTCGAGTCTATTTCGCATCTCAGGTCGTCTCGAAGCTTGGCTCGTCGGGTCCTCACTCCTAACATTTTAGTATACAATGCCGCTTATGACACCTCCTCCACCTTTCAACTTCCCTCACGCACTCTCAAATGCTCTCCACACTCACTCCCTGCTTTCTTAATTTTCCTCATTTTCGCTCTTGTTCTTTCATTTTCTCGAGGCAAGCGCTGGAAGAGCCCGGGAGCAGTATACAATTATGCGAAGGAAAGGAAATGTTTTTATCAAGACAAAAAGGTAAACCAGCATGACTAGCACTTGGAAGGGACATGATACCCGGAGGAGGAACGGTGCCTAATCAGTCACTTAGATCATTGAGGGGGGTCGAACGCCGAACCTGTACCAAGAAGCGAGGGTGTAGCTGCACTAGCCAGTATGAGTAGAATGGGCATATTAAAAAGCATTCTCTTATCAGAGTAATTTAAGTCAAATAAATATAAATAGGCATTACCAGAAGCTTGACATCAAAGGCAGTGACTAGAATACACCAAACCGGCCAATATTTAGATTGCTAATTCTTTGTTTGATAAGCAGTTCACTTGAGGCAGTTAAGCAAATCCCAGCTGTTTCTGAGAACAATTTTTTATATTTTTATTATTATTTTCGATCACAGACGTCACCACACATTTACAATGCTAACCAGCATATGTACATTTTCTTCTGTCCTCCATGGACAGGGTTAGAGATCTGTTAAACATATAATTCAGCGATTTACACATGAACAACCCAGCTGTTTTCTTTCTATTGAGGGGGGGGGGGTTGTACATGCTGCTATGGCGATATGTCCACGTACATGATGAGTGGCGCTGCCCAGTAAGCTCAATCCTCGACGCCAAATTTTAACAATTAAATTTAGATAGACCTTAAGGAGCCTATAGTAACAGAAAACTTCAGAACACTATATAAAACCTACGTGACACCAACCTATGGTGCAAGAGTATTTGCAACCCCGGTTAGAAATTTCCAAGTAATGAAGCTCACATGGATATTAGATGAAAAGTGAAAAGCAAAGAGACAAATCCTTAAATGAGGGGATTATACCACCAGGAATGAATGTCATCCCGTAAGAGAGAGAGTGAGAGAGAGAGAGAGAGAGAGAGAGAGAGAGAGAGAGAGAGAGAGAGAGAGAGAGAGAGAGAGAGAGAGAGAGAGAGAGAGAGAGAGAGAGAGGGGGGGGGGGGAGAGGCGAGGGAAGAAGGACATCCTTCAAGAATGGCCTCTATGGGTAGCCTCCAATTGAGCAGAATCACGAAGCCACTCTGTTAGTGTCAGCGTAACCACTGGGTTGTATGTTTTTTCTGATTACTGTGGAACGTCTGCCTAGCTCCAGCTACTTAACTTTATTCCTGAAACTCAGGTCTGCCCTGATGACTACATTCAAACATTTATATATGTAAACATGAAATACCAATTTCTATTGTAGTATTAATCACAATTAGCAGCAAAATTTACTTGGGGAAGTTCACTGCACATCATCTATGAAGCTCAGACTTATGTTGATGACTTAAATTTAGCGATGTTCTACACGATGCCCCACCATAGGTTCCACCAGATGCTCCACCATAGGCTCCACCAGATGCTCCACCATACGTTCCACTAGATGCTCCACCGTGGTCTCCGCCAGAGGATAATCTGAAGCTCCACCTGAAGCTTTATCAGACATTCCACCTGAGGTTCAACTTGAAGCCTCACCAATAGCCACAAGAATACTCTAACTTGACTCACCCCTCCGTCTCTCCCCTCCATTTCTCCCATCCACCCTTCTTCCTCCTCTTCCATGCGAGTCAAGATTGGTGTCTAACGACCACACCAACATCTCACCGAAGCCTTCCCATCTGCTCCTGTAATTAAGCTAGAACACCACTCGAGATAAGGTAATCAGCGCCCAGGTTCTAATGGGTATTACCCCCTCCGGCTACGCGAGCCTACAGAGGGATACAATTGTCTGTAGTTGGGCAACAATAGGCAAGTCTGACTTGATATTTCCCTATGCCCCTACCTCCTCCTCCTCCTCCTCCCTACTCCTCACTATCCTCGAAGTCTTCTCACGAGATTAAAAAACAAAGGTCACTGGCGCCTTCACATCTTTTTTTTTAACAATTCTTCCATTCCGTCTCAACCTCTCTCCCATATCTTTTCTCACGTGCTACGAAAAGATTGGGTGAAAGTATTACCAATTGTAATGAAAGGCTTGAAGCCTTATTGCAGCTATTACAAGCTCATATATTAGCAGACTTTTTAGACGTTATCACTGCTAGACTTAAGCAATAGACTATAAGTTCCTCTGAGGGTTAATTGCACCACCTTGTGATGTAGACTTGATTAAATGTAAACTCTGTCATCAAAACTTTTCACATGCCTTGCTCTCTTATATAACAAGAAGAAAATAAGGCGGAATTCAGAGATAACTATCAATGGTGCTCAAGAAATGTGTCAGTGTTTCATTCATAATGGTGTACTGCCAGGAATCTTAGCCAAGTATCCAAAGTTTGCTTACTTCAGGTAATGAATGCACATGACTGTAAAGTAGCTGCCCAGTTGGATAGTTGTTTAGCAGGATTAGTAACTATGACTCATTGCAGATGTAAGTTGCCTTTTTTAGAGACTGTTCTGGGCCACCTCTTGAACCACTTGTAACAAAAAAACTATTGATATACGTATTTGTGTATTTGTGTGCATGTGTATGTATTATATTACATGCAGAATGATTGTACATATGTATATGTAGGCACATGTGCATTAAATAAATGGTGAAACTAGTTTCACAACCTTCTTACATGCTTAGCTAAATTAACTGTGAGATTGGGGGTTCCTGAACCTATTATGTGCCTCTGTAACCCTTCCACTACGGTCCATGGGATAGATATTCGATATTAAATGACGAAACTAAAACAAAAACATAAAAACTGTTAGGGTCTCAATTTGACACCAATGGCTGGTTTACACGCAGCAGTAAAAGATGACCACTCTACTCATTACAGCCATCAGCTCGAAATTCACCAACGAAAACTATACAATTGTTCACAAAACGCAAAACTTCCTTTTGAAGGTAAACAGTTAATACTTCAGTATTGGTTCCATCAGCAGTTCCGACACACCTCAGTATATAAAGACATTTAACATCAGTAACTAACTCAGTTGGACCTACAAGAATCTTGAAAGACCACATTCCAAAGAGCGTTTCCTCTTACGGTATTATTTGCATAGTTACTAATAGAGGGCATGATGCCAAATGACTTAAAACTAGCGAAGGTCACGCCAATGTTTATGAGATGATAAAGTTTTATATCGGTTAAGTATAACAACTAAATTTGTAAGGACAGGATCATTAAATATCTATAGTGCCACAATTATTAACAGAAAACAAAAATAGGTTCCAAAATAAATAATCCTTCTATATGAATCAATTTTATTTATTTTATTTTATTTTATTTTATTTATTTATATACAAGAAGGTACATTGGGTTTGTGAGAATACATAGCATAGTATTTACAATCTTGTAAAGCCACTAGTACGCGCAGCGTTTCGGGCAGAAAAATTCGAATCAGTTAGACGTATTTACAATTAGGACTCCAAAATCTTCCCGTATGTAATATGTCTAGATAGTGACTTTATTAAGTGCATTCAGACGATTGTTTAGTAAGCTCAAAACCCATGTTACTGGAGATTGACTGCTAGCTTAGATCTAAGACCAGCTTACTGACAGGCACCAGCAAGTGGTACTAGACGAAGAATCATCCAACTGGATGACCGTGACCAATAGCGTTCCTCTGGGATCTGTACTCAGCCCCAACTTCTTCATAATCTAAATATATGACACAGAAAGAAGATTAACGTAAGACATGTCAAAATTCCTCGATGAGAAAATTGGGAAAGAATGAGGCCTATCGCATCAGCATTCAGAGGTACCTACACAGATCAGAATAACAGTGAGATAGACAATAAATTTTCACGTATAAAAAGTAGGTTAACATAGACTACAATAATGTTACAAGTAAATCTAATTAAAAAAGAAAAAGAAAATGCATGTCCAGACATACAAAGAGAAGGATCTTAATGAGAACACCAGCGGTTGAATACAATACACAACATAATATTCCTTGCCAAGTAATAATATCAACCACTTGGGCTGAAGGGTCTCGCTTCATGCAGGTCGGCGTTCAATTTCCCGACCGTCCAAGTGGTTGGGCACCATTCCTTCCCCCATGTCCCATACCATATCCTTCTCCTGATCCCTTCCAAGTGCTATATAAGCGTAATGGCTTGGTGCTTTTCCCTGATAGTTACCTTCTTACCTTTGCCAAGAAATGTTTAATATGTAACTCAAACTTATAAATTCCTACTTTATAATAGTGGATGAAATCTGGAGCTCGCTGTGAAATTTTTATCTCTTACTTAAGTGAAAGGACAAGTTTTAATGTTTCAATGTAATGTTTAATATATATATATATATATATATATATATATATATATATATATATATATATATATATATATATATATATATATATATTATATATATATATATTTATATTATATATATACACGATATATATATATATATATATAGATATATATATATATATATATATATATATATATTATATATATATATATATATATATTATATCGAATTCTGAAGATTTCCCTATCTTCGGCGTTCATGCGTCATCCAATAATGTTATTCACGTACATAAATATCATAAGAGATATAATACATTGTATGTATCACCTATAGAGATCGCGGCCATACATAAACACATTCAAATTATTTTATTTACGCGTCCCCGATATTGCTGCCTCTGTCTCGGCACAGTGCTTGAAGAACCTTTACTGTCTTCTCCTATCAACTTACAGTGCCTCTTTGAGCCTCCACCCGACTTAAACACACATTCCTTGTCTGCATCTCGAATAATAGCGGTCAGTGATCATCATCAAACGCTCCTATTTATTATCGTGGGACTTTGAAAGGACGGGGAATTTTGTGTTTTATGGGTGCTTCTCCTGTGGTGTTTGTGAAGAGCTGTCACCATGGGTGAAGCCTGTGATGTACTTCGATAGTTAAAGGCTTTATAGAATATATTGTTTGATGATGTCATGAACAGTATCGCTACTACTAATTATATTCTGTTAATGTTACGTAAGACAGTGGTGTTTATGGGGGGAAACAATAGCATTTAAATGAAATGTCTATATATATGTTTAGCAGATAATGTAATCTAATGCAGCTATGTTTTAATAGAGATCGCTGATAATGTATGAAAACAATATAGAGGATGAAAGGGAACACGAAGTGACGAGAGGTAAAGTATACCGTCATCTTAGATATCGGTAGGATATCCTCGATTAATTTCTAACTCGCTATCAGTGGGTGGGCAAGAAGCTTCCTGCTTTTGTATGCTGAAGAGAGAGGCTGATGCTGCTGCTTGTTGAGATGAACTGTATAGGAGGTAAGTCGATGCTTATCTGATTTGTTGGTGGGCGGTGATAAGCATATAAGGAGCTAATGGTTCTACGCTGGGGAGGGAGGGAGTAGGTCGGGTATATGGAGGTAGGATGAGGGAGGGAAGAGGAGGCGATGCGTGAAGGAAGCACACTTGTGTTCAGAGTGGAGGATTGTGTCTCCGCTGCTTGGATGGAAACGGAACTCCAGCCCAACCCGAAGAGGAGAGAGAGAGACCTCGTCGCAGTGGTCGTTCAACAGCTGTGAGTGGTCGTCGTCCCGGGTGCTCCAAGCAGCTGTTGATGGCTATAAGTACATGCGTGAGCGGATGTTATCGCAGGGATGCCCTTGAGCTGCAGGTGGTGTGGCAGAGACGGGCAACACACAACAGCAACTCCACTGGATTAGATAAACAATGAAGCTGAACTAATTTGACAACGGGTCCTCGTGTGCGGATAACCTCATTATATTTATGTGGGTATGTATTTAAATATATTTGTAGTAATC
>WNGS01111181.1:32582477-32590559 GCA_020271785.1 Procambarus virginalis
GTGTGTGTGTGTGTGTATGTGTGTGTGTGTGTGTGTGTGTGTGTGTGTGTGTGTGTGTGTGTGTGTGTGTGTGTGTGTGTGTGTGTGTGTGTGTGTGTGTGTGTGTGTGTGTGTGTGTGTGTGTGTGTGTTAAGTTAGCTATAACATTTCTGCAGGAGGAGAGTTTACATACAGTATTAAATATAAATAGGATGTTGAAGACGGGGAAATACAGCACAACAACTGATAACAAGAAATCTTTATTACAAATAAATTATAATTCACAAAACGAACAAAAAATAGCCCAGATAAACATCCCGCGTTCAAAATCATCGGTATACCTCATTATCCAGTCACCGAAGCCAAATAATCCCTCCCCTGTAAGACCAATCTCCAAAGCAAACTCCAGTCGAGCTTTCACAAGTCATCGGGATGTTTACTCTTGCTTCTGCAGAGGTTCGGGTATTAAGCGGTAATCAGACAGTCACGCACGCAATCCCTGACTTTAAGACCAATTTCCTTTCTCCTTTTAAATTCTATTTTCTTTAAACTGTATTTTCCTTTGACAAATTCTCAGCATCAACCTCCTCCTTTTCCTCTCTTTCGTGAGACTATCAGACGCCACTTATTACAAGATCTCCTATTTTTCAGGCATTTTTTAAGTTTTATTTTGCTCTAATTCCTTCGTTGTTTAATTCGCTTAAATCTGCAAGCAGAATTCCGCATCAAGCGGTCTGTGAAGACAATGGCCGGGACTATTCACAAAAAAAAAATTACAGGAAGCTGGGACTTGTGGCGACGGGGCGAGCGGCGAACAGGTGTCAAAAACACAGCCTTGGCGTTGTGTGTGGTGTCAGTAGTGCTGGGGGCTTCAGGAATTTTGTGACGCCGGGCCTTGCAAGGTTTTATTCGTTTGCTGAAGGCCAGCACCGCACTTTTATGGTACCAGTCGAAGTGCCTGACGAGAGGTCTTTCAAGTGTATTGATTGAGGTTTTCAGGCAGTTGCTTGCTTTTCTTGGATGGCGTGCTTACTCTCTCCTGCTGATGGAGTGCGAGGTGGAACCTGAGTGTTATTGGAATGGTGTTTTTGATCACTCTCAGCCGAGCTCAACCACTTGGGTAAAATGTTAGTGTTTTCTTTTTTTTCGTCTGTTATCTGCGTTTTTTACTAGTTCTTGTATATTCTTTTCTCAAGTAATTTTATCTTATCTCTTACTTATTTAATGCGAAATATACAACTCATGTAATAGAACGTCCTTTATAACAATTTTATTTTATTCACGGTTGTTCTGTGGAACTGCGCTACTCACGATGGAAAGCCCCAAGAAATACTTTATGCCTTTTCGAATAAATTTGATTGCACAGATGTATTTTACACCAATAGTTGCTATTCACCTTCCACACATAATTTTCATCTACATAATAATCTCAAAAATATAAATTAATTATTTTTATGATGTAAAGATTCCTGAACACCCCACACTGATGAAGCGTGAAATTAATGTGGCCTGTGTAGTGTATTTAACTTTATTTGTTAAGCTCCCGAACATCTCTACCATCTACCTTGAGGTGCTTCTATCTCTATCTCTTCTCGATATATCTTAACGATATCTCTATCGTTAAGAGATATCTTAATCGGAACTCTATTTTGTATTAATCATTAAATCTAACATTCACATGCTCTCGACAATATTTTTGAAGCTTTTTTTAAAACCAGGGAGACAAATGCAGAATGCTTCACTCTAACACGATGAAATGAACACACGGAAGAAGGTAGGTCAACAGATTATAGTGTCGTAGAACTGACAGGTATCAGCTACGAGAAAGAACACAGACATTTCAGCTCACATCACTAAAAGAGAGAAGAAACAGGCAAAGACATGATCACCATATACTAAATATTTAGGGATAAATGACAGGTAGATAAGGCCAGGCATTTTAAAATTAAAACACGAATAGAAGGACGGATGGAAATTAAGTAAAGTAGTCGAATGAGTCAAGAGGATGTTTATGTCCAGTCATTTAATCAAGGTAATTACCTCAGCTAGTTCTATTCAATAATGCATCGAATTTTGACGTAAAAATCACCAACGTCAAAATTTGACGTACTTTAAATCATAGCGATTCGCTAAATTACGGGCTGTTAAGTTTTCTATTCGTCGGTCCATCGGCTAGGTTTAGGCAATTCAGTACATCATTTTTGTAACGTTGTGACAACTCGAGAGGACGGGCTGATTAACTACAGGAGTGAGGTGATGAACG
Source organism: Procambarus virginalis (assembly GCA_020271785.1). Classification (NCBI taxonomy): domain Eukaryota; kingdom Metazoa; phylum Arthropoda; class Malacostraca; order Decapoda; family Cambaridae; genus Procambarus; species Procambarus virginalis. Next base: position 32,584,720 of record WNGS01111181.1, read on the forward strand.
CATACTCCATACATGGTTTAAACTGTGGATAAGAGAGAAGCCTAAAGATCCTAGCGTCTATACACCAGTCATTGGAATGCTGAGAGGCTGAAGTTTAGTCCCCGCAAGTACAGCTAGGTAAGTACAGCTAGATGAGCACAGTTGGGAAGCGATGAGTCACAATAACGTGGCCAAAGTATGTTGACCAGACCACACACAAGAAGGTGAAGCGACGACGACGTTTCGGTCAGTCCTGAACCATTCTCAAGTCGATTGTTATGTATCAATTGAATTGAGAATGGTCCAGGACGGACCGAAACGTAATCGTCCTTTCGCCTTCTAGTGTGTGGTCTGGTAACACAGTTGGGAAAGTACAGGTAGGTGTGTACAGAGCTGGGTGAATAAGCATATAAGCGCACAAACCCACGCGCGGGTAGAGCACAAAACACTGGAGAAGTTCCAAGGGTTTGCTCTCAGACAAGTCCCAGAGCAGAGGGGAATCATGTACCAAGAGAGATTAAATAAATTTAACCTCACGTCTCTAGAATAAAGAAGAGTCGGGGGGGGGGGATATGATTACCACATAAAAATTACCTAGTGAATATACAGGACAAACATTGAGATAAAATTTTGCAAGAGAACACACATATAAGAATAAATGCCCGAATGAGCCACTGAGACACTGTACTGTTTAGTGTCAGTTCAGTGATATTTTTTATAATGTAAAGGAGAACTCTGTATACAGCATTAAATGAAATATGACAATGCCCAATGCGTTCAGCAGCATATACACCTGTCAATCGAACGATGAGAGGCAGGAGCAAATATCTAAAGCTCAATCCCCTCATGCAAAGACAGTAGGGTTTAATTGGGAATACACATGCACACTGATCTACACACTCCCTATAAATAAACGGGAACACAAGAGTTTGAGTTCTATCCCCCCAAAAGTATAAAGAGATCACATAAACATACGCTCAGTCACACCTACACACACACACAAAATATGCGAACATTTACTCACTGACATGCACAATTACACACAAAACACACTCACACTTTCAAATAAACACAAACATCAAAAACACAAAACACAAAACGCCTCTATTCACCTAGAAGTAAATAGGTATCTGAGAGTTAGACAGCTGTTACGGGCTGCGTCCAGGGAATGTGCGTGTTAGAGAGAAATAAATGTAGTATATATGATAGAGGAAAATAAGTCGGGTTTCAATACATTAGACAAACGACTGTTAGACAGACGCTGTCCCAAGAGCTAGCAACTCGACCCAGCAGGCTTAAATAGTAGACACAAGTAAATTAGTAGACACAAGTAAAACACACACAAACCAATCCCACCCGCATTCCAAAATACTAAACCAATTAGGCTCTAACTACCGTAATTTGTAAGAAGAATCCACTTAAAATGACACAGTGTTTCCCCTTTTGGTCTTCTCAAACGTCTTCCAAAATAGATGCCGCCGTAGAGAGGGGCGCGCCCTCTTGGACTGGGACGGGGCGCCGTCTACGCTGACCTCCTCCCCTTCTTTCTCTTCCTTCTTCTCAAGAGTTCTGTGAGCCTGGAGACTGACAGGAACTAAGCGAGACGACCGCCTGGCGTCGGTGCTAGTGATAGCTGCGGTCACTGTGTGGGTTAGAAAAGCTGTCTACGGGAACGGTGATGGATAGTTGGGCTGTTAGCGGTTAAACGACCAAAGGTGAGGGTAATTGGGAGTGATGGGAGAACGCGGGAGGAAGGAGAGATAGAAAGGTGGTGGAAGGGAAATGAGAGGAATGAAGGAAGAGGGAGGGAGAGAGATAACGAGGGTCTCGTTAAAATGGAAACCTTTTAATTGGTTTCAAAGATGTGCGTTATAGCTGCTTTCCGTAATATTTGGTTTTGGCTTAATTTGGTTGGTTGATGATGCTGCGTATTCGCTGGTAGATAGTTAAGATCACGCTAATGCAACATGATCGATATTTACTCCACAAGCTTATCTTACCCGAGTATGAGAACAAATTTAAGCTTTTGTACATTCAAACACACATGATATCTCCCATCGTAAGGATAAAAAAAACTCATACGTGCATACACGCTTCACCCAGAGCCATACTTTTTAAATTCCATCATAGAAAAGCAGCACGGTTTAACAAATCAAATGTGATAGAGATATTAGGATCAAGGGCCATTACATTACGTGACCGATAGATGAAACAGCGAGATTCATGAGATGTATTTCATCCTTCAGAGACAACCTGGAAGTTTAACTAGAGTAAGCAAACGCGCGCACAATACGACATCAAAGTTTTCCAAAAATTGATCACTTCGTATTATAAGTAAAAAAAAAAAATCACCATAATGTAATACTTGAGACAGTGAGAAGGAATGCTATTAGAGTGGTCACAGAATTGAGGTGAATGGGTTACGAGGACAGAGTTAAATAATTAGATCTCACTAGACTGGAAAATGAAAAGGGGGGAAAATGCGAAGTGTGTGTGACACACCACACACACATACACACACACACACACACACACACACACACACACACACACACACACACACACACACACACACCACACACACACACACCCACACACACACACACACACACACACCACACACACACACACACACACACACAGTGTATTGGTGTTTGAGTACCTGATTGAAGAAGGGTTATTGAACTCGAGGAGGGATACCGAAACCAAAAGGTTAGCATACCGAAAGGGAAACTATGAGGAGATAAGGAAATTCCTAACAGATATAGCATGGGAAACAGAGCTCAGGGAAAAGACGGCCCAAGATATGATGGACTACATCACGAAAAATGTAAGGACGCAGCAAACAAGTTTGTCCCAGCCAAAAGGAAAACAGCGAAATGAAGATGAGAAACCCATGGTTTAATCAGAGATGTAGGCTAGCTAAGCAGCAAAGTAAAAGGGCATGGAGAAACTATAGAAATAACAGGACACTGGAGAGCAGAGAAAGATACCAGAATGCCAGGAATGAATATGTCAGAATGAGAAGAGAGGCAGAAAGACAATACGAAAATGACATCGCAAGCAAGGCAAAGACTCAGCCTAAATTGCTGCATAGCCACATCAGGAGAAAAACACAGTAAAGGAGCAGGTTATGAAATTAAGGATAGGGGCAGAAGGATTCACTACAAATGACAAGGAAGTGTGTGAGGAACTGAATAAGAAATTCCAAGAGGTCTTCACCTTAGAGCAAGGAGAAATCCCAGAGATAAGAGAGGGAATAGCTAACCAGGAACCACTGGAAGAGTTTGAGATTACCAGCGGGGAAGTAAGGAAGTGTTTACTAGAGTTGGATGTGACAAAGGCTATAGGCCCAGATGGAATCTCCCCTTGGATACTAAAGGAAGGAGCAGAAGCACTGTGCCTCCCACTCTCCATAGTGTATAACAAATCACTGGCAACAGGGGAACTGCCAGAAATTTGGAAAGCAGCTAACGTAGTCCCGATATACAAGAAAGGGATAGACAGGAGGCACTGAACTACAGGCCAGTGTCCCTAACCTGCATACCATGCAAGCTGATGGAGAAGATTGTGCGAAGAAAGCTAGTGGAGCACCTGGAGCGAAAGAACTTTGTAACACAGCATCAACATGGATTCAGGGATGGCAGGTCCTGCCTCACAGGGTTACTTGAATTCTACGACCAGGCAACAAAAATAAGGCAAGAGAGAGAAGGGTGGGCAGACTGCATATTTTGGATTGTCAGAAAGCCTTTGATACAGTGCCACACAAGAGGCTAGTGAAAAGCTGGAGATGCAGGCTGGAGTGAAAGGGAAGGTACTCCTTGGATACAGGAGTACCTAAGCAACAGGAGACAACGAGTCAGTGTGAGGGGTGAGGTCTCAGATTGGCGAGACGTTACGAGTGGAGTCCCGCAGGGGTCAGTCCTTGGACCTATACTGTTTCTGATATATGTAAATGATCTCCCAGAGGGTATAGAATCGTTTCTCTCAATGTTTGCCGATGATGCAAAAATTATGAGGAGGATTGAAACGGAGGACGATAGTAGGAGGCTACAGGATGACCTAGACAGACTGAGTGAATGGTCCAACAAATGGCTGTTGAAGTTCAACCCGAGTAAATGCAAAGTAATGAAACTAGGCAGTGGAAATAGGAGGCCAGACACAGGATACAGAATAGGAGGTGAAGTACTTAATGAAACGAACAGAGAGAAAGATCTAGGAGTTGATATCACACCAAACCTGTCTCCTGAAGCCCACATAAAAGAATAACGTCTGCGGCATATGCGAGGCTGGCTAACATCAGAACAGCGTTCAGGAACCTGTGTAAGGAATCATTCAGAATCTTGTACACCACATATGTAAGACCAATCCTGGAGTATGCGGCCCCAGCATGGAACCCGTACCTTGTCAAGCACAAGACGAAGCTGGAAAAAGTCCAAAGGTATGCCACTAGACTAGTCCCAGAACTAAGAGGCATGAGTTACGAGGAAAGGCTGCGGGAAATGCACCTTACGACACTGGAAGACAGAAGAGTAAGGGGAGACATGATCACAACCTACAAAATCCTCAGAGGAATCGACCGGGTAAACAAGGATAAACTATTCAACACTGGTGGGACGCGAACAAGGGGACACAGGTGGAAACTGAGTACCCACATGAGCCACAGAGACGTTAGAAGGAACTTTTTCAGTGTCAGAGTAGTTAACGGATGGAATGCATTAGGCAGTGATGTGGTGGAGGCTGACTCCATACACAGTTTAAATGTAGATATGATAGAGCCCAGTAGGCTCAGGAATCTGTACACCAGTGATTGACAGTTGAGAGGCGGGACCAAAGAGCCAAAGCTCAACCCCCGCAAGCACAAATAGGTGAGTACAAATAGGTGAGTACACACACACACACACACACACACACACACACACACACACACACACACACACACACACACACACGGTGCCGGTGGCAGAGCGGACAGCACGCTGGACATGGGATCCTGTGGTCCCGGGTTAGATCCCGGACACCGGCGAGAAACGATGGGCAGAGTTTCTTTCACTCTATGCCCCTGTTACCTAGCAATAAATAGGTACCTGGGAGCTAGTCAGCTGTCACGGGCTGCTTCCTGTGTGTGTGTGTACTCACCTATTGTGCTTGCGGGGGTTGAGCTTTGGCTCTTTGGTCCCGCCTGTGTGTGTGTGTGTGTGTGTGTGTGTGTACTCACCTAATTGTACTCATCTATTGTGCTTACGGGGGTTGAGCTCTGGCTCTTTGGTCCCGCCTCTCAACAGTCAATAAACAGGTGTACAGGTTCCTGAGCCTACTGGGCTCTATCATATCTACACCTGAAACTATGTATGGAGTCAGCCTCCACCACATCACTTCCTAATGCTTTCCATTTGTCAACCACTCTGACACTAAAAAGGTTCTTTCTAATATATCTGTGGCTCATTGGGCACTCAGTTTCCACCTGTGTCCCCTAGTGCGTGTGCCCCTTGTGTTAAATAGCCTGTCTTTATCTATCCTATCAATTACCTTGAAAATCTTGAATGTGGTGATCGTGTCCCCCTAACTCTTTTGTCTTCCAGCGGAGTGGAAGACAGAATAATATTGTGTGTGTGTGTCTGTGTGTGTGTGTGTGTGTGTGTGTGTGTGTGTGCAGGCGGATTATCGCTATTACTGAAAGCACCTAGTTGTGGCTTGCGGGGGTTGAGCTCTGCTCTTTCGCTCGGCCCGCCTCTCAACTGTCACAACTGTTACTAACTACTATTTTTTCCACACACACCCACACACACACACACACACACACACACCACACACAACACACACACACACACCACACACACACACACACAACACACACACAC
>WNGS01111181.1:32610919-32622511 GCA_020271785.1 Procambarus virginalis
ACCTTCGCTCCGACTATCTGTACTGACAGCTCTCTCAAGTAACCAGTTGGAAGCCGCCAGCCTGGAGCGATAGCAAGAGAGTCAAATTGTTTTCGTCTTACTGGCTCTAAACATGCTGTCCAACTCAGAAAAAATGACATTCATATAAAAGTAGAATAATAGTTTAGAAAAACACGATTTCTACTATCACAATAACACGTAAATTATTCAACTACGGATAAATGTAAATATATATATATATATTATATATTTATATATATATGTATATTATATCTATATATATATATATATTATATATATATATATATATAATATATATATATATATAATAAAAACTAATATGAGGAAATGCATCTATCTACAACATAATCCTTCCTTCTTAGGGTTAATGATATCACACAGCTTATAATACCAAGGAGAAGCAATGGACTTGAAATGGGTCAAAATCTCAGCAAAATGATGCCGTCATGCGATTTTTCTTCTAAGGTTCACAACACAGTAATATATAGCAATATATGTGCGTGAGATGCCCATTGAAATGTGAACACAAACGCCTCACAGACATCATCAACAATCAAGTGACCAAACACTTATTTTCTCAAACACACACACGCGCGAGCGCCTGCGCAGACCAAGCACACGCACGCATGAAACATGACACCACGAAGACCCTCTCCAGCTCTACAGTTAAGCTGTCACGCATTTACGCAGCCATCATACGAGTCATCTGGTTGCACACGGCTTGAGTTCAGCCCCCTGCTGGCTCACACACCCTGCTAGCTCACACACGCTGCTGGCTCACACACACCCTGCTGGCTCACACAACCTGCTAGCTCACACACCCTGCTGGCTCACACACCCTGCTGGCTCACACACCCTGCTGGCTCACACACACCCTGCTGGCTCACACACACCCTGCTGGCTCACACACCCTGCTGGCTCACACACCCTGCTGGCTCACACACCCTGCTGGCTCACACACTCCCTGCTGGCTCACACACCCTGCTGGCTCACACACCCTGCTGGCTCACACACCCTGCTGGCTCACACACACCCTGCTGGCTCACACACCCTGCTGGCTCACACACCCTGCTGGCTCACACACCCTGCTGGCTCACACACCCTGCTGGCTCACACACACCCTGCTGGCTCACACACACCCTGCTGGCTCACACACCCTGCTGGCTCACACACCCTGCTGGCTCACACACTCCCTGCTGGCTCACACCCTGCTGGCTCACACACCCTGCTGGCTCACACACCCTGCTGGCTCACACACCCTGCTGGCTCACACACCCTGCTGGCTCACACACACCCTGCTGGCTCACACACACCCTGCTGGCTCACACACACCCTGCTGGCTCACACACCCTGCTGGCTCACACACCCTGCTGGCTCACACACACCCTGCTGGCTCACACACCCTGCTGGCTCACACACCCTGCTGGCTCACACACACCCTGCTGGCTCACACACACCCTGCTGGCTCACACACCCTGCTGGCTCACACACGCTGCTGGCTCACACACACCCTGCTGGCTCACACACACCCTGCTGGCTCACACACCCTGCTGGCTCACACACACCCTGCTGGCTCACACACACCCTTCTGGCTCACACACACCCTGCTGGCTCACACACACCCTGCTGGCTCACACACACCCTGCTGGCTCACACACACCCTACTGGCTCACACCCCTGCTGGCTCACACACCCTGCTGGCTCACACACCCTGCTGGCTCACACACGCTGCTGGCTCACACACACCCTGCTGACTCACACACCCTGCTGGCTCACACACCCTGGTGGGTCATACACCCTGCTGGCCCACACACACACCCTGCTGGCTCACACACCCTGCTGGCTCACACACCCTGCTGGCTCACACACCCTGCTGGCTCATACACCCTGCTGGCCCACACACACCCTGCTGGCTCACACACCCTGCTGGCTCACACACCCTGCTGGCTCACACCCTGCTGGCTCACACACCCTGCTGGCTCACACACTCTGCTGGCTCACACACCCTGCAGACTCACACACCCTGCTGACTCACACACTCTGCTGGCTCACACACCCTGCTGGCTCACACACACCCTGCTGGCTCACACACCCAGCTGGCTCACACCCTGCTGGCTCACACACCCTGCTGACTCACACACCCTGCTGGCTCACACACCCTGCTGGCTCACACACCCTGCTGGCTCACACACCCTGCTGGCTCACACACAGGAGTCAGAAATAAGGGAAGTCAAAGTGGAAGCCCCCATAGGAATGAGTGACCACAGTGTACTGACCTTTGAGTACTTGGTGGAGGTAGGGATAACCTATCCAAGGATGGGAGTGGAGGGAAAAAGACTGAATTACCGAAGAGGAAAATATGAAGAGATGAGGAGCTTCCTCAGAGGAATACCATGGGAAACAGAACTTAGAGACAAGAATGTGCAGGTCATGATGGATTTTGTCACCCAGAAGTGCCAGGAAGCTGCAGACAGGTTTATCCCTGTCCAAAAGGAGAAAAACGAAAAACAACAGAAAAACCCATGGTTCAACCAGGAATGCAGGGTAGCGAAGCAACTGAGTAAAAGAACATGGAGAAATTACAGAAATAACAGAACACCAGAGAGCAGGGGAGATACCAGAGGGCCAGAAATGAGTACCTCAGAGTGAGGAGAGAAGCAGAGAGACAGTTTGAAAATGACATCGCGAGTAAAGCCAAGACCCAACCAAAGCTGCTCCACAGCCACATCAGGAGGAAACAGCAGTGAAAGAACAAGTGATGAAGCTGCGAAAAGCGGAGAACAGATACACAGAGAATGACAAGGAGGTGTGTGAAGAACTCAACAAGAGATTCCAGGAGGTCTTCACAATAGAACAAGGAGAAGCCCCTGCACTAAATGAGGAGGTGGCAAACCAAGCAACCTTGGAGGAATTTGACCTCACCAGTGATGAGGTCAAAAGGTGTCTGCTGGAGCTGGATGTGACAAAGGCTGTTGGGCCTGACAGAATCTCACCATGGATACTAAAGGAAGGTGCAGAAGCACTAAGTGTGCCACTCTCTATGGTGTATAACAGGTCACTGGAAACAGGAGACTTACCAGAAAGTTGGAAGACAGCTAACGTGGTCCCAATATACAAAAGGGTGACAGGCAAGAGGCACTGAATTACAGGCCAGTTTCCTTAACTTGTATACCATGCAAGGTAATGGAGAAGATCGTGAGGAAAAGGCTCGTAGAGCATCTAGAGGGAAATAACTTTGTAACGCACCACCAACATGGGTTCAGGGATGGTAAATCGTGCCTCACAGGTTTAATAGAATTTTATGACCAAGCAACAAAAATTAGGCAGGAAAGAGAAGGGTGGGCCGACTGCATTTTCCTGGATTGCCAAAAAGCCTTTGACACAGTACCGCACAAAAGGCTGTTAAAAAGTTGGAGCAACAGGCAGGAGTAAAAGGGAAGGTGCTCCAGTGGATAAGGGAGTACTTAAGCAACAGGAAACAGCGAGTAACGGTGAGGGGGGAGACATCAGAGTGGCGAGATGTCACCAGCGGAGTCCCACAGGGCTCAGTACTTGGACCCATCCTGTTTCTAATATATGTGAACGATCTTCCGGAGGGTATAGACTCATTCCTCTCAATGTTTGCTGATGATGCAAAAATTATGAGAAGAATCAAGACGGATGAAGATAGACAGAGACTACAGGATGACCTGGATAAACTGGAGGAATGGTCTAGAAAATGGCTGCTAAAGTTCAACTCGGAAAGTGTAAGGTGATGAAATTAGGAGAAGGGAGCAGGAGGCTGAACACAAGGTATCATTTGGGAGGGGAAATCCTGCAAGAGTCAAATAGAGAGAAAGATCTGGGGGTTGATATCACACCGAACCTGTCCCCAGAAGCCCACATCAAAAGAATATCATCAGCGGCATATGCTAGACTGGCCAACATAAGAACTGCCTTTAGAAATTTGTGTAAGGAATCTTTCAGAACCCTGTATACCACTTATGTAAGACCAATCCTGGAGTATGCAGCTCCAGCCTGGAGTCCATACCTAGTTAAACACAAGACAAAGTTAGAGAAGATTCAGCGGTATGCCACCAGGCTCGTCCCGGAACTGAGAGGATTGAGCTACGAGGAAAGGCTAAAGGAGCTGAACCTCACATCCCTGGAAAACAGAAGAGTAAGGGGAGACATGATAACCACCTACAAAATTCTCAGGGGAATTGACAGGGCGGACAAAGAGAAACTCTTCACCACGGGTGGGACACGAACAAGGGGACACAGGTGGAAACTTAGTACCCAGATGAGCCACAGAGACGTTAGAAAGAATTTTTTCAGTGTCAGAGTAGTTAATAAATGGAATGCACTAGGAAGTGATGTGGTGGAGGCTGACTCCATACACAGTTTCAATGTAGATATGATAGAGCCCAGTAGGCTCAGGAATCTGTACACCTGTTGATTGACAGTTGAGAGGCGGGACCAAAGAGCCAAAGCTCAACCCCCGCAAGCACAATTAGGTGAGTACAATTAGGTGAGTACACACCCTGCTGGCTCACACACCCTGCTGGGTCGCACACCCTGCTGGCTCACACACCCTGCTGGCTCACACACCCTGCTGGCTCACACACCCTGCTGGCTCACACACCCTGCTGGCTCACACACCCTGCTGGCTCACACACACCCTGCTGGCTCACACACCCTGCTGGGTCGCACACCCTGATCGCTCTCACCATTCTGACTCACAAACACTGCTGGGTCAAAATTCCTGGAAGCTCAAAAACTTTGCTGACTCACAAAGCCTGTTTACTCACAAGCTCTGATGACTTACAAGCATCACTTGCTCTAAAACCCTGCTAGCTCAAAACCTAGTGGCTCACAAACCCTGCTAGCTCAAAACCTAGTGGCTCACAAACCAAACCTTGCTGGCTCAAAACCCAAGTGGCTCATACACTCGCAAGTTTCTTTATATAACAGTTGACGTTGATTGTGGTATAAGTTTTAGCTCCGCTCCTTATATACATATATATATATATATATATATATATATATATATTATATATATATATATATATATATATATATATATATATTTTTTTTTTTTTTTTTTTTAAACCTAGAAGGGGTACCACCTCTGGTGCAAGTGTAGGGACCCATAGCCTCGGAGAAGAAAATAAAGAGTACTCAGAGAAGACCTTGTGGATCCTCACTGAACACTTTGATATTTTCTTCTCCTACCACCCCTATTCTTTTGGTATGTGTGTATATTTATCTAACTTTATTTGAAAATGTCATTACACAAAAATATATATATATATATTTATATATGTATATATATATATATATATATATATATATATTTATATATTTATATATATATTATATATTTATAATAATATATATATTATTTATATATACATATATATATATGTATATGTATGAAATAATACGTATATGTCTTGCAACCTGATAAAGGCTAAGATTGAGGGAAGCGTTGCCTCCTGTGGGTTCAAGCCCATGTATTACGGCTCTACTGTTTCATTATGCGGTTTATCTGGCTTGTAATGCTGTATGAGTCGTTACTTGTGAGATAATAGCTGTAAGTGGGTACTTAACTTGTCTGAAAACACACATGAATACTTATCCAATTAGACCTGTTATCTCACAAGTAAACACTCCACTGTGAAACAGTGCAAAATAGATCAACATCATATGTATATGTATATAAATATATACTCTCACGTGCGGTTTGCGTTATATACGTATATATGTATAAAAGAGAGAGAACATGTCTGTTTGTTTGAAACTGGAGGCCTGGGACTTGGAGCTATCCCACCAGAGTTGCAGGGTGAATGGTTGGGGATAGAAGACGGGCATCGGATGGTCTGTATGCTCCTATTCGTCCTACTACGAGGAGGTCGGGCATAATATTGACCACCATTCACGTAACCGTTGGAAGGTGGTTTGGTGATTCTCTAGATTTCTCGAAATGTAAATAAATGGAAATTTCTGTCTGCTGGAGGTCGAAGGGTAGACGGAGAAGAGTGGGGAGGTATAGAGGGGAAACGAGGGGAGACGAGACAGGGTAAGGAGGGGTGGGCTTGTGCGAGAGAAAAAGGGTGCAGAGAAGGGAGAAAATCGGAGAGATGGTGAGAAGAGGAAGAGAAGCGGATCGGAATTGAGATTCATATCCGCTTCTCCCCAGAAAGTGAGGAGAGGATGGGAGTTGGGGAGGGTATTGTGGGGTGGGGAGAGAGAGAGAGAGACTATCCCAGACACTGTCGGGTACTTCTTCAAGCAAGCATATCGACGTTGAATCAAAGTCGATAACAGCTCGAATTGATAATTAGGTGCCACGTTAAATAGTAGTATACGACCGATTAATCTGTGATTAGTCTCTCCAGTAATTTGCAGGAAAAAGCTTGTTAGTGATACAGACCAAAAGTTAAAAGGTTCTTGTCTCTCTCCTTTTATGTAGAGACAAGCAAAATGGAGAATTGACATTGCCTTGAGCCAATGTTTTGCTTTTGAAAGTCTAAATCCACTGATGTTGTATTTTGAAATCCAAAGTGGAGTTTTAGACATTTCTAGCAAATCATTCCCTTGCAGTAAGAAACAAGTATATATTTACTAAGATTTGTATTTATTGCGTGTGTGCATGCGATTGCACTTGAATGTTCATTCACGTGCACGTGCGCAAAGGTTCGTGGGCAGCTCACGCGTTCTTGTTGTCCCAGTAGCGCCCCCACCTGGCACCCGTAACCTTTGTTGACTCTGTGGCGGAGGGCGGCTGGCTGGCTGCTCCTCTCCCACAAAGGAAACCTGGTGCCCCGCCCACCCAGAGGCCGCCCAACAGAGCACGCTCCCCTTTACGCCTTCACTACTCACAACAACCACATAGCCAGAAATACCAGAGACAAAACAAAGAAGAGGGAGGGAGAAATATTGTAAAATTTGTAGCTTCAGTTTGGTGGCGTTTTCCGAGGGAGTTGTTAAACTCAGACTTGCAGGACGATTTGAAATGGAGAACATGTGTATAGTAAAGAATATATTTTTGTGAACATCAAAATTAATATATATGCAGGATCTGAGGATGTAGGATCTAGGATCTGAGACTCTAGGTCCATGGGAAGAGAGCACAAGAAGGTTTCTTAAGGATCTTGGTTCCAGCTCATTGACACTACCAGATACCATAGAGCGGCAAGTTTTATCTTCCAGCGCTTCAGTGTAGCGATTCAGAGGGGGAAATGCCCGCTGCATCCTCGGTTCCTGCCAGGTGTCGGAGGAGTTCGAAGAAATCTACAGCCTCTAGGCTGTATGTATGTATATATACAGTATATATATATATATATATATATATATAATATATATATATATATATATATATATATATATATATATATATATATATATTTCAATATTTCTTATGTTTTTCTTCACTGTCGAGGGAAAATTAACTCTGCAAACTTCATTTTCACACTATATTACGGTGTGACGATTAGGGATGCGTTTCATAGGCACTCCTTACATTTTCAAAGACAAATTCTCCATGCTCTACCAATACTTCTATTCTCTTGAGGTGAGTAGGTGCAGAACGTGATTGAGATGAACAAGTGCATTAATGGATATTAATCGGCCATTTAAATCCCTATGTTCTAGCTTCTACTGTCAGTGTGTTGGTACGGGTCTTGAAGTGGGTAGAATGTAATTAAGTGTTAAATGGCTGTTATTTGATGGTCTTGACTTTTTGATGTGTAGGGCCTCGCTGATGTAGAGTCTTCTGTTGTCGTTATACCTGTCGATTATTTTTGTGTTGATTGTTAAGATTTCTCTGGTGATGATTTGTTTGTGTGAGGAGATTAATTGCTCTTTGATGGTGCCCTGTTGCTTTACACAAGCCACTGAGATCTGTAGTACTATTATCTAGACCTATGAAGTGCTGCAATATTTAGATTCATGCCCGATGGGTTGATGCTCAATTTGGGTACAGGCTTAATAGGGTGCTAAAGTACTTGAAATCAGACACATTGGGTGTTGCAGTATTTGCATATAAATGGCCATGGAGTGTTGCATTGCATGGATACAGATCTAATGATAGCTGCAATAATTCGATAGAGGTCCATGGAGTACGGAAATATTTGGACAAATATAATTTAACAGTTATTAATGCACTCTTACATTTTTCATCCAGAGAGGGCAGCGCTCGATGCGCCTGTAGGCAAAATGACCCAAATCGTTAGATTAGATAAAGGTTCGTTAATCAGACAAAAATTCTTGAATCATTACTGGGAAAGCTATGCTTGCTCTCTAACATCTTCCAGTCTCGAAAAAACACATTAAACAGTAATGTGCAGTTGACCTTTAGTAGCCCAAAGACATTAATTTTTGACCTCGGAAAACAGTTTATTACTCTTAGGCATTGGGTGTAATTGATAATTCATTTTGTTGACAAAAATACAGACCTCAAATAAATTTATATATAATGTTAGGCTCTTATGAGCTATTCACGGTTTCAATACGTTACCCTTGAGGCGTATTCGTTTTCTATTCAACTTCGCCCATGTTCAAAGAAAACCAAAATATTTATGGTAGACTAAGCATATTGTCACTACTGTGATAAAAGAAAATTAAATAAACAAAAATCATATTAATTAATTTACATACTGTTTCGATTCGTTTTAGGCGTCAGTTGGCCTTTTTCTATTTTGATACTTGTGTTGCCTTCCATATTTTGGAATTAATTTGTATTATGTGATTTTGGTGTAAAATATTTTAAACTTATTTTAACAAGCTAACTGTGGTGTAGAGTCTTCGTGGTGTAGTGGTAAGACACTCGCCTGGCGTTCCGCGAGTGCTTTGTCATGGGTTCGTATCCTGGCCGGGGAGGATTTACTGGGCCCAATTCCTTAATCGTAGCCGCTGTTTAACTCAACAGTAAAATGGGTACTTGGTCGTATAAACGATTTTTCGTGGGGGGTGTTGAAACCCATAGGCTTTGGCAAAGTGTGGTTCCAGGGACCATATGATTGAGAACTGCCCGAAACGCTACGCGTACTAGTGTCTGTACAAGAATGTAACAACTCTTGTATATATCTCAGAAAAAAAGACCTATTACCAGGCTTTCTCTGTTTTTTTCATTTTTCACGCTTTTCTGGTAACATGCTACACTTTGCCAAAGCCTATTAATGATTGAGTATGGATTTCAACACATGAAGAGCCTTTTACTGAACAAAACACCACATTTATATACCTCTTCCTAGTCTCTCCCTCCTATTAGTTCCAGTGAACCATTCGTGTGTTTTTTCCCGAACCAGATAAAGAGCTCTGCCTCTCGGGGGGACATCTTTTTGTCTTGTGCATAATTGTTTATTTGCAACAACTTTTCCATTTAAATATTGATTAAGCATGCTTTACAATTTAATTATTTAATGGATTTGTTTTTAGAAGTAAGTTTTCTATGTTGACCAAACCACAAACTAGAAAGTGAAGAGACGACAACGTTTCGGTCCGTCCTAGACCATTCTCTTTTTTTTATTTATACATTAGGTACATCTGCATTTGTGCAGCTGCCCTAGACTATATGAAGGAGAGTACAGTGTGTCAAAAAGCTAGCTACATGATGCTAAAAAATCCTCATCACACAGGATGGTTAGTGATACAGAGGCATGTGATCAGTAGTCTGCACTAGCAGACTCTGGGTTCGTTATGAGGATATCATGAACATAAGAGTGAATAAGGTAGCAGTGATAATAATAGTCCCCATCTCGCAGGATCTATCTTGAGGTTATCTTGAGATGATTTCGGGGCTTTTTTTAGTGTCCCCGCGGCCCGGTCCTCGACCAGGCCTCCACCCCCAGGAAGCAGCCCGTGACAGCTGACTAACACCCAGGTACCTATTTTACTGCTAGGTAACAGGGGTATAGGGTGAAAGAAACTCTGCCCATTGTTTCTCGCCGGCGCCTGGGATCGAACCCAGGACCACAGGATCACAAGTCCAGCGTGCTGTCCGCTCGGCCGACCGGCTCCCGTTAGTCATACAGGGCATGGTTAGTCATACAGGGCAAAATGTTTAGCTGCACTGGCAAATTTTGGGTACACTGTGAGGATATCTTCAAGAATACGAGAGTGAATAAAGTAATTGCAAAGTTCCAGGTACCTCATGCCAATTGGTCTGAAAGGTCTAATAACTGGGCATTCAGTGATGTAGTGTGGGAGATCATGCCGCAGTTCCTGCTCACAAAGTTTGCACTTGGAGTGCTCAGGATTTGGAGATCCGTCACCTGTAGCCACCTGCCACAGGTAACGGTAACCCAACCTGATCCTGGCAACCACTGTGTCGCACCGTCTGGTAGACGTTTTGTGCTGCCCACAGAGATAGGTTGCAGATCTAAACATATCATAGCTTTTTATACTAGTGCTCTCAGATCGTTGGGAGTCAGTAATTTCTTTCCTATCAGAACTGAGTGTTTGGACCAATATAGTTTTGACAGTAGAGATGGGGTTACCTAGATCTTATTCAACTTCTTCTTTATTGCACGCTAATTTGGCTGCAATGTCTGTCTCATTAAGATGGGTTATATTCATGTGTCAAAGTATCCATGCAAAGGAGATTCGAGACCCTTTACTCTGTGCAGTAATTAGGTAATTTATAATTGGTAGTATGAGGTTCTTGCTGTCGATCTTCCAGGAGAAGTTTTCGATTGCTTGAAGAGCAGACTTTGAATCACAAAATATTATACCTCCTCCAATGTTTTTTAATGTATTGGTAGCTAGTTGGAATACTGCTAGTTCTGCTTGTGTAGAGATTAGCCAGTTGTTTAACCTGACACTAACAGTCTTTGTACAAATTTTATTTCAATAAAACATACATGCTGCTGCAATCCGTCCAGTAGAAGATTGGACTTAGCCGTCGGTGTAGACACAGTGCTCGTGAGATCATAAATTCTCGATGGAGGGGGCAATTGTTTCGAGCGTGACAGCCTTGAGAAGAGAAAGATTTTTATTACCTTTCTTGGTGACAGGTGTGTATGGTACTTGAATGGTGGGGCACAGATAAAGAGGAATATCAGAGACAGGTAGAATGCACTTAAAAGGAATGTTGAGTTTATTGAGATTGCAGGCATTTTTTCTCAGCGATTTATCATAAACGAAGTGAGTTGGTATGTCGGCACCAGTCAATAGGGTGTTAACAGCACTAAATAATTTGCCTTTGAGTAATGCACTAGATGTAAGGTCTCTCATGACTTTAGGGCAAAAAGTCGTGTTGACTTGCATGATTCACTCTAGTATGGTTGGAAGCTTCAGTTCTTCCCGCATGTTGGTGATTATTGTGCATCTTGGGGCACCAAGAATTATCCTCATGGCTTCTTTCTGTACTACTTCAAGTTTGTCCAACACAGAGGAGTGGAAATTAATTAAATGCAATGCATTATAATCAGCGAGAGATCTAACAAACATCATATAGAATAGTCTAGCAAATTTAATATTGATACCAATATTCTTACCAGTAAGTGTTTTCAGTGGTTTTAGTCATTCTTTTAACCTGCGGTGTAGATCGTTTACAATGTCACTGTTAATACCAACTCCAAGATATTT
>WNGS01111181.1:32665161-32685944 GCA_020271785.1 Procambarus virginalis
TATCATTAGTTATTCATCTAGTTAATTAATAGTATAAAAGATAAATTACGAACTTTAATATTAAAAAAAAAAACAAGAAATGTAACTAATGACTAGAAATCCGTGAAATAAAGAAAAAACAATTACTGCATGTTCTAACAAACTTAGTAAACACTTGAGGTTGATTTTTTTTTTTTTTGGGGGGTGGAATAATATACAAAACCTTCGCCAAAAAAAAATATATTGTTCTTGCAGACTGTTCTGGGAGCGTCTGAAGAATAACGCCGCGGCTGGTGGCTGCAAGAGGGGTCCAAGGACAAACTAATAATCATGACATGGATTATAATGTCTAGCTGTCTAGACTGTACTTCTGGGAGAAATTGGCAGTTTTTTTTTTGTGGGAGTCTCAGACCCATACGCTTATTTGTCCTTTGCATCAATTCATTTTTGTACATTGCTCATTTCTAATTATACTCATTTGCTCATGTTCGAAATTGTTTTCTTATCTAGTTACCATACAAAATAAATTTGTTTTTTCTCTCTCTCTCTCTCTCTCTCTCTCCTTCCTACTCTCTCTCATCTCCTCTCGTCTCTCTCTCTCTCTCCTCCTCGGTCATCTCCGCTTCCTCTCTCTCTCTCTCTCATTCTCTCTCTCTCTCCAATACCAGAATTGTCACGGGTTGCCATGGTGCCATGTCACGCGTGATTTAGAACAAACGGTGCCGACCCCGACCCTCTGTTGTTGGGCACGTACCCCCCGGCAATCACCGAGGCTACTCCAAGCACTTTGCGTGAGGGCTAACGTGTGCCAGCCTCACGCTGGCTTTGTGTGAGGCTAACTCCAAGCACTTTGTCTTCAATCTTAGACAGACAAACAGACTTCAATGATGAAAATAGATATATACGAGTACTAAACAAAATGTTTTTGTTACAGAGAGTCAGGACAATACGCATATCTCTTTTGCCCTGTAAACGCTATGTTCATTTTACCAACACCACTTGTACATAAATACATTACACGCTTGTCCATGAATTAAGGTAAAATATATATAATATTACCACTAAAACAGAATAGCCTCTGCCAAAAAACAGTTTATAGTTTATACAATCCTTACCGAATGCATACGTCACAGCGAAATACAGCTGGTTTCTCATTAAACCTCTGTAAATATTGAGGTATAGGAGAGATGGGCAAAGACACTGTCGACATTTCCCCTATATGTTCCTTGTCCTCGTGAGTTAATATATCCTCCTGAAACGCCTTTGCCTTAATGTGGCTTCATTAGTATGTGTAAATTTTGTCCCTACAATGGTCCATTACTCTTTCTTACTTGTAAACACACATTCTTTCGAATGAGATTTATTTTTATCTATAGCTCTGGAGGCATTTGCGCCCTGGCTGCCTCACTGGGGTTCTCTACATCATGATGCCTCTGTTCGCCTTGCCAATGAACAGGTGCCAGGGAATTATGCAGCGGATTTGGGTTGGCACTTGGAAGAGGTCAGTCGTTGGAACAGGGCGAGTTCTTTACGTCAAAAGTGCTAAGCTGTCCAGCTCCTACGGGACACTGAAATGGCCGTTCTCTGCCGAAACTATAAGTATTAAGGCTCCTCGCCATTTCAAAATTCTGCCGAAATAAATTCTTAGAAATAAGAGCAGACTTTAATAAGTCGCAAACTTTCTGATCCAGTCGTAGCACTAAAAATAGTTAATTTCATACTATATATATAGATATATATAATATATAATATATATATTACTATATATTATAGTATATACATATATATTATATATATAATATATTATATATATATTATATATATATATATATATTATATATATATATAAATATATATATATACATATATATATATATACATATATATATATATATATATATTATATATATAATATATATAATATATATATAATATAATAATATATATATATCTAGATACTACATATACTATTATATATGCAGCAACTTGCCTGAAACACACTGCATGAAGTTATACAACTTTAGAACACTTTCCCACTAGGAGACGCGAACCCTAGACAGCACAAAGGCCCTTCAGCAACTGGCATAACAGGGTACGCCTTTAACCCTCTGCACCACGCTCAGACCCCTAAAAGAGATGGTAATTTCAGGGGTATTTACACACCCTGAAGATCAACCACCTCCCAAGGGCAACTAGAGCTAGTGAGGGGTTACTCACGTTTTTCATCAAGTCCTTATTAATATGGGAGAACGCTGTGTCTATGCTTGATGCACAACTTGCCTAACACGCAAGTGAAGTTATACAAACTTTAGAAACACTTTCCCACCAGGAGACTCGAACCCTAGCCAGCACAGAGCCTTCCAGCAACTGGCATAACAGGTACGCCTTTAACCACTGCACACGTTCAGACCCCCTAAAAGAGATGGCAATTCAGAGTATTAAAGCCCCCCAAAGTTCACCACCCTCCCAAGGGCAACTAGAGCTTTGGGGTGTTTACTACTTCAACATTACTATCTCTTTTATGGGTCACGAGCGTGGTGCAGTGGGTTATAGGCGTACCTGTTATGCCAGTTGCTGGAGGGCTTCTGTGCGGGCTAGGATATATATTATAATTATATATATATATATATATATATAATATATATATAATATATATATATATACTATATATATATATATATATATATGTCGTACCTAGTAGCCAGAACGCACTTCTCAGCCTACTATGCAAGGCCGATTTGCCTAATAGCCGAGTTTTCATGAATTAATATTTTCTCTATTTTTTTTTCTTATGAAATGATAAAGCTATCCATTTCATTATGTATGAGGTCAATTTTTTTTATTGGAGTTAAAATTAACGTAGATATATGACCGACCTAACCATCCCTACCTAACCTAACCTAACCTATCTTTATAGGTTAGGTTAGGTTAGGTAGCCGAAAAGTTAGGTTAGGTTAGATTAGGTAGTAGGTGTCGAATAAATTAATTCATGAAAACTTTGCTATTAGGCAAATTCCTGCTTATAGTAGGCTGAGAAGTGCGTTCTGGCTACTAGGTACGACTATATATATATATATATATATATATATATATATATATATTATATATATATATATATTATATATATATATATATCTATATATATATTATATCTATATAAGTATATAATAAACACACACCCTCATACTGTTGGAAATTTCTCATGATATATATATACGTCATCATGTTGTAAGCTTATGCTATTGAAATCTTGTTAAAGATTATTAAAGATTATTGAATCTTAGTTTTAACTGAATGAGTGGACATAGTGAATGTTTCAACTCTCTCGTTAAGAGATTTGGCACTTTGCCAAATGGTAGACTTAGTCACTGGGACACATATGATTGTCATAACGATTCGTATTTCTATTGATAGTCGGCGTAAAAAAGAAAACGAAAATGCCGAAGTATTTGGTAAGGGGAGTCCCCTTGTATTGCTCGGATGAGTTGTTCCTCGTGGTAGAATCGATGACCTACCCCAACCAACACCAGGCACTAACCAACGTCCGCCCCAAACCACCTCGCACTAAACGGGAATGCCCCTGCATTTTTCACAGAAGAAGGCCTTCCTGGTCAGACAGAATTATATTAACATGCAAAGTCCTCCCATAGCAAGTTTGCGTTTAAAATGAAATATCAATTTAGATATTGATTTTACATTCGAAGCTTTAGTCATAATTGATGAATGCAAACTATTACAGTTGTGGGTGATTGAGAAAGTTTATGACGGTAAAAACTTATAGCCTACGTTTAGAGGTGTAACTTATATTGGCAAAATTTAAACGAAGAGCCTAGACTAAATATACCATGAGTTTAAAGTAATTTGTATTCCATAAATTGCAAAATAAAAGTTTAAGAAAGTATTGGTTATCATGCAGTCAATAAGATTATATAATTCGTGTTATCAGGGACAGACAACCTGCCCGAAACGATGTGAGCTTGATTCAAAATAATGATTCAAAGTCCACAGAGCATTCTCTCTCTTTCAAGTCATATACACTGATGGGTCCCCACCCAGCACCAGCAATCAACAGCCAATTAACGCACAATTATATTCTACCCACTTCAAGACTCCGCTCCAATATAGAAACATCAAGAAATATGGGCCAATAGGCCTTCTGCAGTTCTATTTTTACCCAACTTCTGCAAATCTATACCCATTGTTCCGTGTTCTAAGTTTTGTTGAAAGTTTGTTTTTCACCCCACTATTGTATTACATCACCTCACCCAAATGCAGGTATAAGAGCCAATGCTGTTTCAGGCATAAGTTGTGTGTGGATAAACTAAAGTCTTTGAAAATGTAATAAGTTTTACGAAACGCGCTCAAGTGTCGCGTCAGACTAGAAATAAAAATGAATTTTGGAGAATTGATTTTTCATTTACCGTCACCAGTAAAAAGAAACATAAGGAAAATCGAGAAAATTCGTGTTAGAATTATTAATCTTACTTTTTCGGTCACATTTAATATATATATATATATATATATATATATATATAATATATATATATATATATATAATATATATATATATATATATATATACCCTAGGCCCATGGGGAGAGAGTGCAAGAAGGTTTCTAAAGGATCTTGGTTCCAAGCTCATTGACACCACAAGAGACCCTAGAGCGGCAAGTTTTCTCTTTCAGCGCCTCAGTGTCGCGATCCAGAGGGGGAATGCTCGCTGCATCCTCGGTTCCTGCCCAACGTCGGAGGAGTTCGAGGAAATCTACAGCCTCTAGGAAGCGAACTATTTTTGTGTCCTCTTAATGCTCATTTTTTTGTATACAATCAGATATGTAACTGTATAACCTTGCTTAATAAAGTGTACACCATAAAAAAGGGGGGTGGTAGGAGAAGCGAACACCCTCATGTATTCAGAGTTAAATGGCAAGTTTTTCCCTGAATGCTCTGTGTTCCCTTCTCTGAGGCTGTGGGTCCCTATAATTGCACCAGAGGTGGTACCCCCCTATATATATATATATATATATATATATATATATATATATATATATATATATATATATATGTATATATGTAAATATATATATATATATATATATATATATATATATATATATATTATTTATATATATATATATAATATATATATATATATATATATATATATATATATATATATATATATATATATATATATATATATAGCAAGCTTAACGGATTTTCTTCTTATTGAGTTGAAAGGGAACGGTTTACATGGTGCTATGACTGTTCCCACTCACTGGATAAGTGACATTTTCTAGTACACTCGCCCTTCGTTGGGGAAAATAAATATTTGCTCTGCGTGTCACTTGGTGCTGTATCAGCATAATCTGTGAACGCCCAGCCCTGAGGGAGTGGGACTAAGTCGTAGGTGGTGTGAGGAGAGGTAGGTCCTATCAGGGAGGGTTCAACGCTCCACAAGCAGAGAGAGAAGCTAGCAGCCAGAGGTTTGCTCTCTTAATTAATATAGCTCTGAGAAGGCCAGAATGTGTTGTCATCTTCAGCCGGCAACCACACTCTCCCGGTCACATTGTAATCGTGGTACAATTTTCGCGGTTGAGAGTACACTTGTGACGTTATGCACTTTTAATTAAGGAAATGTTATATGTGAATGTTTCCATAGTATGTAACTCTAAGATCCCTGATAGTGTTGTGTAGTGCTGAATGATTGTTAATGAGCAGGAAATAATGAATGCAGATTTTATCTACCTGTTTTCTGGTTTGGTGTTGGACTTAAGGCTAATGAAGCTCAGACGTGTTATTAAGACTACCCCATTAGGCTAATTACCACTTAGCATGAATATTTCAGCCTTAATCATAATCAGAACTATAGTTAACTCCCTGCTTAAATACTTCAAAAAGCTGCGTATGTATTCATTTGTTTATTTTAAAATAATAATTATAAGCAGCCTTGAAAAACAAATAAATATTCATGTGTTCAAAGGTAAACCTGACATTTACATAATATAAAGAAAATAAAAATAAAATTATATATATTCTCTCATAACCTGATCTTGGCGATCACTATGTAGCAGTGTTGGGATATTTTGTCACATTCCAATTATGTTTCAATTCACTGTAAGGTTCAATGACCCCTTACTTCACTTCACACCTCATAATCTCAAGATTACGCTGAACACCTGTCTTGACATTTGACACAATATGTGACCTGAACTGACATGACATGGCTTCAATATCAAGGCTCATGTCTCAGATAATCTACACCGTGTAATTACTGACTTTACTCACACTAGTTATAGGACTATGAGAATGTTCTAGTCTCTGATTATGGGGTTTACTGCTCACCCCCGACGCAAAGCCTTCTTCAGCTATCTTAATCTTCAACACCATATCAGCCATCACCGGATATCACTTAATATCCATAAACTCAAGATTGCACCCTAAGCCTTGACCGGCTGTATCTTCACATACCCACCATCACATACAGCTTTCTAACATACCCACATATGGCAGCGTTGAGTAACTATAAAGCACTTCATCATGTCGAAGGCGCTGTTAATATCCACGTATCATACGCGTTATCATCTCCATGGTTCTATCACTCGTCATCACAATAATAAACATTTCTCATTGCAGTAAAATGATATCCACTGAAATTCTTTAAAATAGGATTGAAATTGATTTAACTGGGGTGTTGCTTATAGTCAAATATGTAATTAGTTACTTCACCACAAGACAATACAACTGGTTTTGCACATTTCTGGTTAAGGGATTCACGAAGCTGTTGATGGAAGTTTGATGTTTGGACACACACAGGCACCTTGGACGAGCGTTGGGCTGCAGGACCGAGTGCCCAGTAGCTGAGTAACAAGGCAGATTCCCTTCAGCCTTTGTCACTCATTTATTCAGTTTCTCAACTATAAACTGTATGGCGTTTATATGAATTTAGCTCACTTACCATTTCCATTTTTCAGGCATTTCCTCTTTCTGTAAGTCTTCCTTTTATTTCATTCACTCAGACTCCTCCTTCCCTCCTCACACACTTTTACACAACAGCATTAAATCTGCTGCCTTCTCCAACACTGCAACTCATTGTTCTCATACCTGCCATATAACACCTTCTCCAAATCGAGTAAGCCGATACTTATCTCACCGGAATAAATTCTCATTCATCTGGAGTCAATCTTCTATCCTTCCGCTTGGTTCAACTAGTCAACTGTCAGAACTCTACTTTTCACCTCGTCATTAAAAGACACAACCTTCACCCACAAGAAACATATTATACACTTAATTTTAAAACATAGTGATACATTTCTCCTTCTATAGTTGTATACTTTCTCAACTGTTCTTTCAGGCTTAAATATATATATATATATTTTTTCATTCTGCCATTCATATTTCACATGTCATCACACTTGTCAATTCCATCTTTCACATATTGTTTCACTCTACCATTCAATCTTTCATATATAGTTCCAACTCTTACTTTCCAAGATACTTTGCTTGTACAATATGATCTCGAAATTTCATCGATGAACCCATTTTTTCATGTTAAGCCACGAAAACTTACAGCTTTTCTCCTCTAAAATTAGATTTCGAGCGTACCCCTTAATGATACCTTAACTTATTGCTTACTCACGCATCTCTGACACCATATTTTTGTATTACAACATTTAGGTACATCTGTAACAATGTAGCTACCCTAGACCATGTGAAGGGGTACACAGTGTGTCAAGAATTAGCTACGTGATGCTTAAAAATTCCTATCACACAGGATTGTTAATCATACAGGGCCATGTGATCAGCAGTCTACGGTGCATTATGAGGATATCCTCAAAAACAATAGAGTGAATAAAATAGCAATGACACTAAAAATCCCATCTCAAGTACAGGTGCTGATGATATCCATCTCTCTTTCTCTCCACCCTATTCTCCGGGTTTCTGATGGAGTAGAGCACTTCCTCAACCACAATCGTCTATAGATCTACAAGACATGTCGGTATTCGTCTTCAGGAATGTCAGCCTCTTGGGCACGGCTGACGCCTACTCCTCACTCCCGCTGACCACATTCTCCGACTCCATCGGCGGTCGCTTGGTGTACTTCTTCCTTTGTGGTGAGTTTTGTTCATTTATTAGTCTCCCCCATACGCGTCCTCTGGCCGTTGGTGGGAATATTACATAAGAATATAATGGGGAACAAAAATTTAACCCCATTATTCGGTTAATAAAGCAAGTAATTGATTTTCATTTAATATTTACATTATTGGCATGACTCACAGTAACGTGGCTTAATACAAATAACAAGCCTACACATATGGGAATGAGAGTGATGAGGATTTGGTGAATCCTAATTATTTCCGTCTTAAGTAGAGTCTCCACAACGGACCACAATGTCGTCACTTACAATTTCATGTTTGCTTCAGTTACTTTTAATCATCTAGGGCGGAAAGGGAAGGGATGGTAATTAGAAAAGAGGGTGATCTCCTTCAGTGCTGGAAACTGTCATTATTATCTCGTTTGTAAAGATGATGAAGGGTGTACTTTTTGTGTTGTGCTGCTTTTATAGTTATCATAAAATACAGACAATTTTTATATAAACCTTTTACATTACTCTGGTCAAAATGGCGTTATAATCGATATAATTGTATTTGTTAACAATTGACATTCCTTAGGCGCGAGTTCTAGGGTAGGTAACGCATCTCATCGGATGAGTTACACGTTCCAGTTTCAAATCGATGGAAAACAATGCAATGGATTTGACACAAGGTGAGATCGAAAGAAGATTGCTGCAAACAGAAGCAATTTCCTTAATCTAATATATATATACATATATATAGCGGCGAGGCAGAGGCCGACAGGTACGGACGGCATGGCCTTCTCTACCAAAGGACAGGAGGATGGCATGCAAGACACGGCGAGGTCAATGACATTATTAAGAGAAGCCTTACCACAGTCGGTTGTTCAGCAGAGAGAGAGCCCCGTTACCTAATGTCCCGCAACTCTGATGAGCCTGTCGGTCGCCCAGACGGAATCACGGTGAACCCCTGGAAGAATGGTAGACAGTTGGTGTGGGACTACACTTGCGTTTCAACTTTAGCCAATACCTATGTTGACTTCAGTGCTACACAAGCAGGAGGAGCTGCCAATCACCGGGAAGCGGCCAAGTCACGTAAATACAGAGACCTTGAGCACCACTACAATTTTGTCCCCATTGCCTCAGAGACACTTGGTCCCTGGGGTAAAAGTGCTGCTAGCTTTTTGAAGGAGTTGGGGGTCTAAGCTAATCGAAACAACTAGAGACCCTAGAGCTGCCAGTTTTCTTTTTCAGCGCCTTAGTGTGGCAATCCAGAGAGGAAATGCTCACTGCATCTATGGTTCCTGCCCACCATCTGAGGAGCTGGAGGAGCTATTCAACTTGTGACAAGCAGCCTTGTACCCTGCATGTAATCAATATTGTAACTTTTTTTGTGTAATGACATTTTCAATAAAGTTAGATAAATATACACATATACCAAAAGAATAGGGTGGTAGGAGAAAAAAATACCAAAGTGTTCAGTGAGGATCCACAAGGTCTTCTTTGAGAACTATTTATTTTCTTCTCCGAGGCTATGGGTCCCTACACTTGCACCAGAGGTGGTACCCCTTCTAGGTTAATATACATATATATATATATATATATATATATATATATATATATATATATATATATATATATATATATTATATATATATATATATATATATATATATATATATATATATATATATATATATATATATATATATATACATATATATACATATATATACATATTTATTATATTACGAACATGAGTTTTGGAGATCTCCTCTTTCAACTAAACCCTGAAGCAAGAATAATAGTTAGAGGGATAGAAGCCCTAAACCAGAAGATAGTAAATACAGAATATGCGGTCATATTCAATGAGACATAGATATAAATATATACAAACATGTAGACAAATGCATATACATATCAATAATCTTTATATATCATAAGTGATTCAACAACCGCATGAAAAGGACATGGGAGTAATGTTGGTCAGCAGCCAACTTTGTCATGTATTAACACCTGATTTTTTTCTTCATGAAATATTTACCTAAGCATCTTTTTTCAATGTATAAAAATTGAACAAGTTTAATTTTATATTATGTAAATAGTGTTGATGTTATCTAGCAGGGCTTCATAAAACTCAGATTAAAAGAACATACATATAGTCTCCCAAACATTGGGCAATAAATATTTTACTATTTTGTTTATGAATATGATACTTAAGTAGAGGAAAGTTTAACTTCGTCAACAATACTTCGCCATGCGTCTTGTCATACCACACCATGCGTGTCGCTAGTTGCTGAATCTGCATAATCTGGCAACGTCAGGCCTTGGGGGAGTGTAGCCAAGTTGGTCGGGTGTGTTGCGTGGCAATCATATCAGAGAGCTGTAGGGTGAGAAACCAGCCATACATGTCTGTTCTGCTCACTCGTGCAGTTAGTGAAACAGCTTGCACTTCACTGCCAGCCGTCAACCACACTCTCCCATTCACATTGTCATATTGGCATAGTGTGTGACCGTAGTGGTCAGTGATAATGTTATGCACGCTTAGAGTCTTAATTGGAACATGTGTATGTGTCAATGGTATGTTTCGCTCAAGACCCTGAAGGTGCTGTGTTGTGGTGAACAAGACCTACACGACTCTGTTATTATCGGGAAGTGATGATGCATGTGATACTGATCACGTTATTCTCTGAAATAATACTAAGCAAGAGAAATTGTTGAAAATCCAAATATATTCATTGATAAATACAGATGAAGACAACATCGGAAAAGAACTATAAAAAAGAAATTACAATATTCATGTGCAACAAACAATAACAATTTTCGATGTTCTTGAACTGTGACAGGAATTTATAGCAGACTTCCAGAGTAAGCAGAAGGCATGTCTGTGGACGACACCAGCCGGCAGAAGACGAGAGCTCCTGACGGAGGCTGGGGATGGATGGTGGCCTTTGGATCGTTCCTCATGCTGGTGAGTGGTACAGCGGCCTTTCGCGTTAGTTATGATTTTTTATTATATTTCTATTTCCTCTCATCTTTCCTGTTTTCTGTTGCTATTCTTGAATTAAAGGGATATGATAGCGGTAGCCGGAATGAGTCCTTCCTTTTCCTTGTTAAGGAAAAACACTTAGCCATGCTGTTATTGCAAAAAATGAACTCTAAACTCAATTGGACAAAAACGCAGAAAAAATCCTGGTTCATCCAAACCAAGCAAACACAGAACAATCTCACCATCTGGCTAAATTGCTTCTCTAAATCATCCTCATTTAGAGAATTCTGTACAGTTCTAGGCACTCCACTAATGAACTAACTAATTGCCCTTTGACGTGCAGAGAAAGCCTGTAAACCCAACCTGTCCTCTTAAAAAGAACGTCGCTTTTGGCCGTTTGGCAATATAGCCGAATATGGACGTAATTTGAAAATGAAAAAAAATTGAAAATAAATTTTGGATTTTTTTTTCAACAACAGTAAGTTAAGGGTCCTCTGATAGGTTAGGTGGGCAGGAAAATCTCATAAAGTTTCAAAACGTTATGAAAAACGTTAATTGAAGTTCCTCTTCTAAGCTGTCCGAGGAGCGCCGGACGACTCTAACAGAAAACGGAACAGTACGTCACTTTTGTGAGTCGATTTCATTTCAAATTACGTCGAAATTTGGCCATAGCGCGCATACCAGCCAAAAGTGACGTTCTTTTAAAGAGGACGGGTTGTGTAAACCGTGCCGACCATGAGTCACAATAACGTG
Source organism: Procambarus virginalis (assembly GCA_020271785.1). Classification (NCBI taxonomy): domain Eukaryota; kingdom Metazoa; phylum Arthropoda; class Malacostraca; order Decapoda; family Cambaridae; genus Procambarus; species Procambarus virginalis. The sequence continues at coordinate 32,676,957 of WNGS01111181.1, forward strand.
GGTGAAGATATGAAATCCAAACCACACATCAGAAAATGAAGAAACGACAACGTTTCCATCTGTCCTTGACCATTATTAAGGTATTATACGCCTTGATAATAGTCCAGGACGGATAAAAACGTCGTCGTTTCTTCATTTTCTGATGAGTGGTATGAATATCCCACAAAATTTTGTTTCTAGATCCTGATGATCCAGCCCATTCTCCTGTTTAGATAATACTTATAAGAACGATGTGGACCATGCTACATATATTGACGAAATGAACAATTAGACAGATTATATTGGTACTGCTCAATTTGGTCAAATCGGGAAAGGTTTTGTGTTTAGGTTGCTAATAAAACCTAACCTTACCCAACCATTCTGGCTTAATACATGCTATATGTGGCCTAATAAGCACATATATGTGCTATAGTAGGCCTAGGAATATTAATGTTCGTATTTAGCTTTATTTTCCAGATTCTATAAAGTGAATAGTACCAAATTCTATTAATTTTCCATCACGCTAATATATGTGCGTTGGTCCACATACTTACAAAATCTACTATGTAAATAGGAGGATGGTTTTGATAACTGACACGAATGAAAACGCAACGTCTTTCTGAGTTATGGACAAGTAAAATATTTATATAATTAATTAATTGACACGGTGATACCCCCACACACATATCTACCAACCTTGGTCATACCATCCTTATTCATAACAACCTTATTCATAGTTCATTGCATATATAATTTGCTCCATTGTACGCCATCTTCTACTTACTTTTCACTAATATTTCTCTCACTACAGGCTCTGTTGCCTATGATATCCCTCTCCTTCTCCATACAATTCTCCGGGTTCCTGAGAGAACAGAAGGCTTCATCCACCACCATCGCTTGGATCTTCAACCTGCATATATCAACTGGAATCTTGTCGGGCTCTTGACTGGTCCCCTCGCCTCAGAATTCGGCTTCCGGAAAGTTAGCCTGATGGGCACGGCAGTCGCTTCCGTCTTTTTATACTGACTTCCTTCACCGACTCAATCGGTGGACTTATGGTTAACTTCTCCCTCTGTGGTGAGCCGAACATTGCTGTCCTTAATTATCTCTGGTTATTCACAACAAATACATGATTTCTGTCCGTGGGACAGAAACATGTAGCTAGAAACCAACAATTCCCTGAACACTATCCAGATTCACCCCACACAGAAGAGATGCGGCATGTCTGTGTGTGTGTGTATGTATTCCCTAATTTCCTCTAAACGTATTCCACACACACACTCATGAGTAACACACACAAGAGAAGGTACAACACGTGACAGGCAAATACATATTTCTTTTACACTGGGAATGAGTAAGTGAGGAAGCGAAGAGTGTGTGATAGGCTTTGGAATGATTGTGTGAGGAAATGGGAAATGAATCTGAAAAAGCGGAGAGTGAAGATCTGGGGAGTGTGTAGGATAATGATGATGAATCATCAGAAGTATAATTGAAATATTCAAGTGACAAATCTCGATATGCCAAATATTGCTTTTATTTTGGACGAAAACAGTTTATTAGATGTAAGTAATACTGTATAAATGTTATGCGAATTCCACTCATGGGACATTTACATAGAAGAATATTTCAAATTCAAAATATTTTTTGTTTTACAGATAAGGTGAGCATTTTCCTTCAAAAACTGTTCTCTGCTTACCTGGGAGAGGAGTGAGACGGACGTCCTCTGTTAACAATTCAACAGGATTCCATACCGTTGGAAATATATATAATACATTTATATACTATTTTGCTTTTCGAAATGAGAAATACAAATTAAATATTGTATTGTGTCGTTTTATTTATCACCTGTATATGGTATTAGTTGATTTGTGGTTATTTTTGTTTTTTGGCAAAATCATCCGTACAATAGCGGTTTGGAAGACTCATTAGAAGAAACTGTGTAAGACTGTAAACTGTTTAGGGTTATTAGGATTTGTGTAAACATATGGAAAATAAATACAACTGAAAAAGGAGTCAAATCTTGATGACACCTTGGACCCCTTTTTGGACCTAGTATTTGTTTTCAAATCAAAGGAAACTATAGAGATATTCTAAATATAAACATTACAGAAACGTTGCCAACAGGTGTTCTATACTCACTATAAGAGTATAAGAAAAATACATGCGGCCTCAGAGTGTTTTGAATACTGTCCAGCTAGACATAAAAGCACTCTTTGAAACTAAGCTTACTGATCAAGGGATTATGCGAGTACTAGTTCAAAAGATAAAAGACTTGCATGTTCACAATTGATAAGAAATAGAAATAGTCACTGTGTGGTGAGAGAGGGTCTGAATGTAGCGTGAGAGGAGCCAAATCTGAGATGGTCGAGATAATGATATCATTAAAGTGCAATATGAAGAATCGTGGAGATAATACCACTGAGGAACAAAATGCATATGAGTTTAAATATGATTTAAATATATAAATTTAAGAAAACTATTTCAACTAATATACTGACGTTAATAAAAAGGCACGAGAGCAGACAAGTGAACATAAATAAGGCTGAATGACTAGACTTATACGTGTCTCTAGGAAAGTTTTGCATATGACAGCATAATATGATGCAAGGGTGGCGGGAAACCATTGTAGTATATAAATTACTACGAAACCTAAATAATTACGACACAACATGCTTTAAGGATTTAGAATTTAAATAATCCAATATAAAATAGATTAATCATTCGCAGTTTGTCTCTATATATGCAGGTATCCTCAGCACAGGGTCTTGGTAGAACAGGGGGGGGTTATTCTCGATTCTCAATCAGGAATCCGGGGGTTTGAATTCCAGAGGGACAGAAATGTTTGCCACGTTTCCTTTCATCTAATAGATCTATTCACCTAGCAGTAAATAGACACCCGGGAGTTAGTCAGCGGTTGTTGAGTGGCTTCCCGGAAATGGTCAGTAGGTTGAACTAATATATTTAGTCCTTACGTTTTACGAAAATCTAATAGTTAGATAGATTACAATCATTAAACACAATAAATGGGCAGGTGATAATATCGGTCGATTATTCTGTTACTGAAAGAGACAAATGTCTTTTTTGCCTTCATAGCCCACAATGGGACTGTCAGCTCCAACAGTCTCAATATATAGAGAGGCCAATATATAGGCAATAACATAACATCCTCTTTCAAGACAATGCACAATCATCCAGGCATGTCAATTAAGAGCCTCAACATATCTACACACCACCAATAACACCAAAAGATCAACTGGTATATGTCACCCGGCCATATTTATTGTGTTTATTGCAGCATTCCATTTAATATCAGATTTCTCTGAAACCGAAGGAGCAAATGTAAGCTCAATTGCTGCATTTAGGTATATAGCAATAGGAATGTTCTATAATCAACTTGCTCACCGCTCTCTCTAGTATTTATAGTATTCTACAGTTTATCTTTATTTTGTCTACCGCAATTTACCTTTAAATTGTCATTACATTGAACAATCTTGATCATATATATATGCAGATATTACATTACAGAGCAATATTCATTGTTTGAAGACAATGTATTCAAAATAGATCCAAATTTATTATGATGGTTTATTCAAATTACAATATATAATCAGTGCTGCTACACTAATAATTGATCGGTTGTATCCTAAAACCATAATAATCCTGTTCCTGTCCCTTGCGTTGCTTTATTTTAACCTGTTAAAATCAGAGTAACCATCGCACGTTATATATTTTTTTTTTTTTACACGCATCATGTCTTCACAGTAACCTTACTCCGTCGCTTCCGGCGAGATGCTGTCGACGGATTTTTACTCTTCAAGCTTGTCGTCATGTCTTGAAGAGGCACGCGCCGCCTTTCTCTTGTCGTAGGCGATGGCAGCGGGCATGAAGAGCCAAAGGACCACCATATCGAAACCTCCGCTGACATCGCCCACATGGCCACGGCGTAGCTTCCACTCAAATCACGGATCAAACCTGTTGAAGTTTAATAATAATTTACATTAGGTAATTAGTAAAATTATATATATATATATATATATATATATATATATATATATATATATATATATATATATATATATATATAATATCTATATATATGTGTTATATATATATTGTGAACTATATGCGAATGAAAACTCACCTATTTAAATAAAAAGGTTAACTGGACTAGACGGTGATGTAGGCTGTGTATTTGAAATTCTGATGCAATGATATCAATCGGCTGCCGTCTCTTAAAACAGACCTATCTGCACTTAATATAACATTCAAGATGGTCACCTATAGCTTCAACAATAGACAACAAGCAATTTAGTCACATTGTAGTTCGTGCTGGTCAGTATTTACTCTATAATACTCCCAGAGTGAAACTTATGAGTAGAATTAAGTAATGCCTGCAATTTTTAAGACATGAGATCTAATACTTGATATAGCATCAGACTGCGTCCTCCATACAAAAAAAAAATCAAATAATAAAAAAAATAGATTTCACTACCAGCAGCAAATGTTGAAGTTGCTTTTAAAGAATAAAAAATCTTTTTTTAGAATTAGCTGATCATGTCCACAAACAGGAACTAAAAGAGATTGTTTACCTAAGAGCGGGCCAAGCGTGATGTGACCGAAGGCCATAATGAGGGATTGGCAACCAAATATCGCTGCCATGTTCTGGACACCCATGTACTTAGCCATGATGGGTGTAGAGGGAGATATTGGTCCCACACCATAGCCCCCACTCCCATCGCCACCTTCATCCACTCAGGTCCTTGAGGAAGCTGAACACTACAGGGGGGTAAACACAGGGTAACATGCCTCATAAATAGTCTGTGTATTGATATTTTATCATCATGTTTTCCCTTAACAAATGTATATATCAAAACGAAATTATATATCACAAGCAGTCAATTTTAATAGCATAGTTATAAAAGGCTTTTTTTTCAAGATAAGTTTGAAAATGCTACTGTTATTTAAAAGTTATTAATGAGACCCCACAATGAGACTTAAAATACAAACTGCACTGAGCACCTCCATCACTAGAACTTATATATATTTAATATATTTATTTTATATACAAGATTCTTACATTGCACTCAACCTAATTGAGAACAGCTATGCCGAAAACTTCACACATTCTCAAGACTTGCCTATAATACAAGCCGCATCGGAGCGCTTGTATTATAGGTAGCTGCGAGTGAAGACTTGGGCTTACCTAGGTATAAGAAATGAGAAACTTATAACTTCTTTATACACAGATATATCATCTAACGTGATGAAATATATATATATATATATATATATATATATATATTTATAGTATATATATATATATATATTATATATTCATATATATATATATTATATATACTATATATATATTATATATATATATTATATATATATTATATATCTATATATATATAGATATATATATATAATTTTCAATGAGAAAACCAACTTCTTTACAACTTGCACACAAGACGATTAGGAGCCACAACGAAGCATGTCCAAAACGTCAAGACGTTCCTAGAACAGAGGATGGAACGAGGCCTGGTTCACACTCATGACTTACCTAGAGTACTGGCCGCAACGACTCCTGCCCCCAACATGTAAACAAATCTCAGGTTGAACCAGGCACAGTCTGAGAGACTCGACGTGCTGAGACGAGCCACCAGGTTGGCGACGGCAGCGATGGACATGCACCAAGCTGCATCTTCAAGGTTGTAACCGGCATTCTGAATGACAAATGGTAAAATCATGTGGAAATTCAAGTAGCCATTAGCTACACAGAGACCAGCAATAGCTATAATGAGTGCTCTGGGAGACTTGAAGATCTTGAGGTCTGAGATGAGGGAACGAATCACTCTAGACGCAGTCAGCAATGTTCTGTTCGCTCCACTGGCTTCCTCTTCTTCTTCATCTTCTTTATCGTCGATAGGGTGTCGATCTCATTCTGGACGATTAGGGAGATGCTAGTCAGGTCAATCAAAGAGACAGCCATAGATACAGAAGAACACTCATCAGAGTGTAAACTGCAGCTCCTCTGCATTGCTCGCCTTCCAATCTCTCCAGATATTACACGATGTCCTTTTCTCCCAAGCACGTCATCACCATCATCATTCGCTGCTTCATCGCTAACCATGCAACTACCTTCAATAGATTTGTCGGCGACAGGTAATATTTCGGGAGTTTCTCATCATATGGTTTTAAATGCCATTCAACAGGTGGAAGAATGCAGCGCCGACGCAGCTGTTCAGAAGAACGGCTCCTATGATCAGACCCGCGCCTCTGAGTGCATAATGCTCTAGCAAACCTGACAACAGGGGGGCCCATGAATTGACCCAAAGCAATCCAGCCATCAAAATAGCAACTGCTTGACCCCTTTTTTTATCAAAGTACATGGGGATCAGTACGAAACAGGGCTTGCATCCGAGGCCACCAAATATTCCTGTAGAGTATGGAAGGAAATACAATATTTTATTTACGTATTTTGTTTGGAAATGAAAGAACAATATAAATTATGACTAATGTATTACAGACGCTACCTATATAATCCTCCTTCATCAAATCAAGTGAACATTACAGTGGCAAAAATAAATGTTGGAAGTTGAAGTGTATTATTATGAAGACGAGTATTTCTTTCGGTGAACGTATTTCTTTCGGTGTACGTATATCTTTCGGTGTACGTATTTCTTTCGGTGTAGTATATCTTTCGGTGTACGTATACTTTCGGTGTACGTATTTCTTTCGGTGTACGTATTTCTTTCAACCAATGCGATTATCAAACGAATATCTGGAGCAATGCAAACATTAACCTACTCGTGAAAAAGAATTCGCGCGTGTGGACTCTCTGTCGAGATGACAACACAAACGATGTCTTTGCCGGAAAAATTACTATGAAGCATTCGGAAATAAAATGGAATTAAATTAATTAAATTTGCTACCCTGGAAGTTGTGTGTAATCAGTGATTATTAGTTAACAAAAAAGAATTATCCAATCAACCCGGTAATCATAGGCAGAATCAAGGCAATTGCGAAATCATTCTAGTTTTAGATTATAGCGATATTAACATTTTGTTCAACAATTATCATAGAACTGAATTTAATATCTATAGAGTCAATTATTATAATTATAAAGCAATTAAAAATCATGCCTCTGGTGTAGTGTTCTCTAATTAACAATTAATATCACATAAACATTGAAAACAAAATAAGGAGGTCTGAATAATATTGAACTGGAGATAATTCAATATAATTAAAGTACTGAAGGAGAAGAGAGGTATCACTCATGCTACTCATAATGAGAAATTATTATGCTACTCATAATGATTTCGCATCTGATTGCAACATTTTCATATGAAACAACAACTCTCAAAGAATGTTGTCTATTTTTACCCTATGAATGTGTCAAGGAACAGTTTATTGTCAAGCACCTTGATTCGGTCATTTTCAAATTATAAAATTAATTCAAATCAGAAAAATATGGAATTTTGTATGTTTCTAGCAATTTATCTACTTGGATAAATTATACACACACACACACACAATATATATATATATATATATATATATATATATATATATATATATATATATATATATATATAATTATATATATATATATATAATATAGTTATTCCTGTGATGTTATGTAAGCATTTAAAAATATCAAGGAGCTGATAACGCTGAGAGGATAGATTGTGTGTTTATCTGTGGGAGGGTTACCTTGACTCACATAATTGTACTCACCTAGTTGTGTTTGCACTTGAGCTTTGACTCCGTGGTCCAGCCTCTCAACTGTAAATAAACTGTTGTACAGATTCCTGCGCCTACTAGGCTCTATCATATCTACATTTAAAACTGTGTATGGAGTCTGCCTCCACCACATCACTTCCAGTGCATTCTATCTGTTAACTACTCTGACAATGAAAAGTTCTTTCTCAAGTCCCTGTGGCTCTATTGGGTATTCAGTTTTCACCTGTGTCCCTTTGTTCGCGTGTCACCCGTGCTAAACAGTTTTCTTTTATTATACTGACAGTTTGCCCTGTCAATTCCTCTGAGAATTTATAGATAGTGATCATATCTTTCCTAACTCTTCTGCCTTCTAGTGTCGTGAGGAATAGTTCCAGTAATCTTTCCTCGTAGCTCATATCTCTCTGCTTGGGGACTAGCCTGGTGGTATACTTTAAACTTTTTCTAACTTCGTTTTATGTTTGATAAGATGTGGACTCCACTCTGGAGCCGCATATTCCAATATTGGTCTAAGATATGTTATATACAAGGTTTGATGATTCCTTACACAAGTTTCTGAAGGCAGTTCTTATGTGCAAGCCTTGCATACGCCGCTGATGTTATCCTTTTGTGTGTTCCTCTGTATGACTGTCGCCATATGCATTACTCTGAGGAACGGTCACCTGATGTTGTTCTTTCACTCCCTCTCTTTTGTTTCCTCTCCCTGCCTACCTCTCTCCCTCTGTTCTCTCTTTCTCCACTTAATAAAATAGGTAGTCACAAATATTTACTTTTAATGAGAAAATCTACTGTATCTACGTTTTCCTTGTATTAGATTCTGTAGTTAAGGTGATTGTTTGCATTGTTCATGTCAGGTTGTGAAGGATATTGGATGTTATGGGAAGTGTAAATCAAGAGACCAACGGTTGACTCATGAACTGTGAAATACATAACCTATATTTATCGGTATATACTCAGTTTTTATCAACCATTGCCCTCTATTCTTGGCGCTTATCACATTACGTGCTCGTGTGATATCCACACTCACCCCCCCCCCCCCCGTCCTCACACAAGCAATAAATATTATAACATGCTGCTCCACCCCTAATCTCCTGCATACTTGTAACTTACACTCCTCAATTAAAGAGTGAATATTAACTAGTGAATCAAGCACTGTAACACTTGTGTATTACAAGATGCTCTCTTCCCACGGCCTCATACACTAATTCCTCTGCCTCCTCATGCACTCATCCCCTGCATCTTTACACCTCCTCCCCACTTCCTCAC
>WNGS01111181.1:32685969-32701155 GCA_020271785.1 Procambarus virginalis
TTAAAGGAAGGTGCAGAAGAACTAGGTGTGCTACACTCTATCCTATGTGGTGTATAACAGTTCACTGGAAACAGGAGGATATTTACCAGGAACCGAAAGTTGGAAGCACAGCTACAGTCCACCCCAATACTAACACACCTGGTCCCAATATACAAAAAGGGTGACAGGATCAAGAGGCACTGGAATACAGGCCAGTGTCCTTAACTTGATACCATGCAAGGGAGGAGAAGAGTCGTGAGAGAAAAAGGCTAGTAACACATCTAGAGAGGAAAGTAACTTCGTCAAGCCCACAACATTGGGTTCAGGGAGGTAAACCTTGCCTTACCAGGCTTGATAGAATTTAGACAAGGCAACAAGAATTAGGCAAGAAAGGAAGGGTGGGCGGACTGCATTTTTTTCTGGACTTGCAAAGCCTTTGACACAGTACCGCATCAAAAGGCTGTTAAAGTGGAGAAAGCAGGCCAGGGTAGAAGGTTGAAGGGCTCCAGTGGATAAGGGAAGTACCTTAAGCAACAGGAAAAGGAGTAATGTGATGGGGGAGACCATCAGACTGGCTGAATGTCACCAGTGGGTAGTCCCACAGGGCTCTGTACTTGACCTATCCTGTTTCTGATATATCGTGAATCGATCTCCAGAGGGGATATCGATCATTCCTCTCAATGTTTGCTGAGACGAAAATAATATGAGAAGAATCAAGACATGAAGATCAAGAGGAGACAGTTGGACAGAGACTTAAGAGATGACCTGGAAAAAGCTGCAGAGAATGGTCGTAGACAAATGGCTGTAAAGTTATCAACTCAGCGAAATGTAAGTATGAAGATAGGGTTAGGAGATGCAGGAGACTGAAACAATGGTACCATTGGGAGAGTGAAATCTTCAAGAGTCAGAAGAGAGAAAGACTCTGGGGGTTGATATCACGTCACGAACCTGTCCCCAAAGCTCATATATCAAAAGGAACATCAGCGGCTATGCAAGGCTTGCGAACATAAGAACTGCTTTAGAAACTTGTGTAAGGAATCATTCATAACCTTGTATATACATACTTAGACCAATTGGAATATGCGGCTCCAGTGGAGTCCCATCTTATCAAACAAAACAAGTTAGAGGTTAGGTATCACCAGGCTGTCCCAAGAGAGGATATGAGCTACGAGGAAAGCTGGACTATTCCTCACGACACTAGAAGGCAGAAGAGTTAGGGAGAATGATACCACTATCAAAATTCTCGAGGAGGATTGACAGGGGGAAAAGATAGGAACTGTTTACACGGGTGACACGCGAACAAAGGGCACAGGTGGAAACTATACCCAATGAGCCACAGGACTGAGAAAGAATTTTCATGTCAGAGTAGTTAAAAAGAATGCAATGGAAGTGATGTGGTGGAGGCGACTCCATACACAGTTTAAATGTAGATATGATAGAGCCTAGTAGGCCAGGAATCTGTACAACCGTTATTACAGTTGAGAGGCGGGACCCAAAGAGCCAAACTCCATGGTGAGATTCTGTCAGGCCCAACAGCCTTTGTCACATCCAGCTCCAGCAGACACCTTTTGACCTCATCACTGGTGAGGTCAATTCCTCAAGGTTGCTTGGTTTGCCACCTCCTCATTTAGTGCAGGGGCTTCTCCTTGTTCTATTGTGAAGACCTCCTGGAATCTCTTGTGAGTTCTTCACACACCTCCTTGTCATTCTCTGTGTATCTGTTCTCCGCTTTTCGCAGCTTCATCACTTGTTCTTTCACTGCTGTTTTCCTCCTGATGTGGCTGTGGAGCAGCTTTGGTTGGGTCTTGGCTTTACTCGCGATGTCATTTTCAAACTGTCTCTCTGCTTCTCTCCTCACTCTGAGGTACTCATTTCTGGCCCTCTGGTATCTCCCCCTGCTCTCTGGTGTTCTGTTATTTCTGTAATTTCTCCATGTTCTTTTACTCAGTTGCTTCGCTACCCTGCATTCCTGGTTGAACCATGGGTTTTCTGTTGTTTTTCGTTTTTCTCCTTTTGTACAGGGATAAACCTGTCTGCAGCTTCCTGGCACTTCTGGGTGACAAAATCCACCATTACCTGCACATTCTTGTCTCTAAGTTCTGTTTCCCATGGTATTCCTCTGAGGAAGCTCCTCATCTCTTCATATTTTCCTCTTCGGTAATTCAGTCTTTTTCCCTCCACTCCCATCCTTGGATAGGTTATCCCTACCTCCACCAAGTACTCAAAGGTCAGTACACTGTGGTCACTCATTCCTATGGGGGCTTCCACTTTGACTTCCCTTATTTCTGACTCATTCAGGGTGAATATCAAGTCGAGTCTAGCTGGTTCATCATTGCCTCTCACTCTTGTGGGTTCCTTGACATGCTGGCTCAGAAAATTCCTTGTTGCTACTTCCAAGAGTTTAGCTCTCCACGTATCTGCACCATTCATGTGTGTGTGAGTGTGTGTGTGTGTGAGTGTGTGTGTGTGTGTGTGTGTGTGTGTGTGTGTGTGTGTGTGTGTGTGTGTGTGTGTGTGTGGTGTGTGTGTGTGTGTGTGTGTGTGTGTGCCTGCTCCTGGATCCCTTATATTTGCACACCGGTATTCTAATGCAATGATTCCTGACCATATTTCATTACCATATCTATTTATGACGCTCTGAACTGTTCAATAAGTTCATTTCATTTTACCACTGCTCAATCGCGAAAAGAAAACTTTCTTGGGTGTCTATGACTTATTTGTTTATGAAACTTCCATCCATGCCCCTCCTGTTCTATTGGTATTCTCTCTCTCCTTTATTCATGCGAAGTCAGGTCTAATTCTTTCAGTTTTTTTTCATAACACATCCATGGCAATTCCGGGACCAGTCTTGTTCCAAACCTATAAAAATTTTATTAATTTCTTATGTTTTCTGAAAAGGCACTCCATGATCAGCCTGCATACCCTATGAATGGTTTCATGTAGTGTTCTAAGTTATTTATGTTCTCGAATGATGTTTGGCTTTTGTTAATGCAGAGCATGCTGTTGAGTGTTAATGTGTGTTCTCGCTTTACATGTCATTTATTATTTTTTTTTAATATTGATCAACACAGTATTAGTTGTATACAATATGGTACAGTCTCTCATAGGCACTATATCTACACATTTTCATTGCAAATGTTTGAACGACGTTTCATCGAAATGCATGAGATCAGTTTTTTTTTACAAAGGTGAATTTAACTGGTTATGATTAAATATACAACACGGCGGTGGAAAATTTAATTTTCCATTGTGGGAGACAGGAAAATCTGCCAGATTTATCGAGGTCCTTCCTTGAGCCAGTGGCTGACCTTCACCAGGATGCATCCTGTAACGTCACCCACGGGTGACCTTGTAACTGGCAGGTGCACAACAGCATTACGATTAAGAGAGCGTGTTCAAACGTCTTACCCATGACAAGAGCTCTTGGACCTGTCTTGAAACTCAGGTCAACTTGGTTGTGAATCGACTGCACTAATTTACTGGTACACAGGTGCACTTTACTAATTACGACAAATATGAAAACTAAGTGGTAGAACTAAATTGCATTTTACTTACTGATATGACGAGGCTTCCTAGAGCCACGAGCCAGCCCCAGCCTCCATCAGGAGGCTTCACTTCTATAGACTCGTCTGTTTCTTCACTAATACCACACTTTTTCTCATTGGCATTAACGTCCTGCTGCAAGGCCGACGACGTATAGTTTGGCTTGCCATCGTGACCTGTCTCCGCGAGCTTGGCAGCGCTAGCACTGCGAGGGAAGAATTTTTCACTGTATGCTTCTTCTTGTTCAGTCATTTCCACTACTGTCTCAGCTGAGCAGTTGCAGTGTGTGTTGTTGCCAAATGCGAGACAATAGGTTTCCGTTGATTTTCAATATATTTCGTTCAGAATATTATTATTTGGCATATTCATATTTTTGTCCGTCTCATTTTCTTGCTAGTTGTCGTCACTATGTTTACTAACGAAAAAGTATGCTACAATATTATCTTTTTTTGGCCTTTGTCACAGAACAGATGTCATTAAGCAAACGTTCCTGACCGATTGGTGATTAGAAAACGTTTTAGAACGTTGAAATAATGCGGCTTATCTGATGAAAGTTCATCACCACACCACGAGAGGGCGCCACGTAGCTACCACCCGCTTACATCAGAGAAATCCACCGAGTAGTGACGTGGAGTGAGCTCACCTCCACACTAAGTACGGGAGACTCGCGTGTGAGGTGTGGAGCCTACAGCTGCAGCCCAGCGAATGAGCACTCACGCTGTCTCTCTCTCTCTTACTGACCGTCCTTGACTCTCCCCGAAGGTCAACACAAAATATCTCTGAGTTTGGCTCCCCAGACCTTGAGCTATGTATCCTTAAGGGGGGGGGGAGACATAATACTGTTGGAAATATATTATAACGGGATTTGGAAAATACGTGTGATTTGTTGTTGTTAATATGGAGGTTGAATGAAGAGCATCAGGCAACCTCCGTGATTAAAATTAGCCCCGGGTACAGTTGCTTATTACGGACCTTTCATCGCGTCCGTATCAATGTTGTTATTTTCCAGATGATGTGATTGCGAAAACACTGATTATCTATACTGCTACAATGTAATATGTAATTTGTCGTACATTTGCGAAAGACGCTTTGTACACTCACACAGCATGCTAACACACAAATGTTCCCCCCTTGTTCATAGGACACGAACAGGGGACACAGTGGACACTTATTACCCGGATGAGCCACAGAGACGAAAAGTTCGTTAATAAATATAAGACATAGCAGTTAATAANTCTTCCTCTGCCATGTACGAACAGGCAGGGAGAGGGAGCAGATGAACGCATCCATTGTCCCTTACAGACTGGAACACCACAGTCACACGAAGATGAATCATCAGACTGTTGGTGTGTACTGTCGAAATAACAGGTCTGGACCGAAGATTGTATGTGAGTACTGTGGGGGATTATCGCTGGCGTGTCTGAGACCGAAGTGGTGTCACAGTGTAGGTTCACACTGTACTTTGTCAGGGACAGGAGTCGGGATGTCATCGTCGACAGTCTCGAGCTAATTTCATGTGGTTGAGATGCTCATGTACTTGTTCTCCAGTGGCTAGGTTTTCCAGCTTGTACTTATTACCTGTGATATGCTCAAGAACTCTGTAAGGACCAAGAAACTTCTCACTCAGTTTGTACATGGGACCATCTCGTCGCTGGTTGAGGATCATTACTAAAGATCCAGGTCCTATCCTCGTAGGTTTAGCATGAGCGTTTTGTAACCGCGTGAAATCGTCAGTAGCCTTAGAGAGATGTTCCTTGACCCTCTGGAACACCAGTTGAGTGTCTCTCCGTTTTACCTGAACATAGTCGTCATAGTTGTAGAGTGGTGCGGGCGGTGAGAAAATTATAGCATTAGGAAATCTCATGTCTGTCCCAAATAGCACAAAGTGAGGTGTGTCTTCTATGGAGGAGTTGACAGAGGAGTTCATCGAACATTCGACGATTGGAAAAAGTTCATCCCATTTGTGACTGTCCTGATTGACTGTCGGTCTGAGTGCGTCAAGGACCTTCTTGTTAATTCTTTCAACAAGGCCATTGCTAGTCGGTTGATAAGGCATTATATTACACTTTTTGATGTTGTACAATGTAGACAGTTGTTCCAGAACAGAATTGTTGAATTCCGGGCCGTTGTCAGAGAGTATAACCCTAGGTGGACCATACCTGCAAATTATATGATCATGAAAGGCACTAGCTATAGTTTCTGCAGTCTTGTTTGGGATTGGAACCAGTTCACAGTATCTAGAGAAGTTATCTACCATAACTAGGAGATGTTTATTTCCTCTGGAAGTTTCAGCAAAATTTGTTAACAAATCCATAGAAACACGATCCCAAGGTGCATTAGTCGTAGGGTAAGTCTGAATTGGGTTCGGGCCAGCAACATGGCCTCTGTGAGCTAGGCAGGTTAGACATTGATCCACATGACGTTCAATCTGTTTGGCCATTTGGGCCAGTAGTATGTAAGACGAGCCTGCTTGATGGTGCGGTCCTTGCCAGGATGCGCACTGTGTGGGCGTCGTGAACAAGTTTTAACATGGTAGGAACTATCGACGCAGGAATAACAGGTTGATGTACCAGTCTGGCAGGAGATCCGAGCATAACCTTGCGATGGAGCACATGATCTAAGAGTACTATTTCTTTGAGTGTACGAGTGGCTTGACCGTAAGAGTCGTGTGCGGGTCCATGAGAAAGCTTATGATCGGTGCCCACATTGGGTCCTGTCGTTGTGCGAGTTCTACATCTCGCAAGTCTAATGAAGGGTATTCAACGTGAACAGGAGCGATGTAACGAGAGAGAGCATCGGCAACTATGTTGTGTTTGCCAGGTAAGTATCCAAACGTGGGCAGGAACTCTTGTATGGTGAGCGACCAACGGGCAAACTTGCCTATGGGGTTCTTGTCTCTGAACAAGGGAATGATAGCTTGGTGGTCCATCAGTATATGGACAGGGTAGTTATAGATGATATGTTTGAGTGCCCACACGACAGCCAACGCTTCGCGCTCGGTTGTCGAATAATTCTTTTCAGCTTTGGAGAGGACTCGGCTCGCATATGCAATGGTATGTTCTTTTCTGTCGCTAGTTTGAGCGAGTACGGCACCTAACCCAATGTTACTGGCGTCGGTAACTAAAATGAACGGTTGGTGAAGTCTAGGAACGGGAGAAGATATAAGGGCTTCTTTGAGGGTTTGAAATGCTTTCTCTTGATCATCTGTCCAAATGAACGGAACGTCTTTCTTAAGGAGGTTAGTGAGAGGAGATGCAATCACTGAATAACCGGCAATGAAATGGCGGTAGAATCCAGCTAGGCCTACGAACTTTTGTACAGCTTCAGCATTATGAGGGACTGGAAAGTTCTTGACAGCTTCTATCTTTGAATCTAGAGTGGTGATGCCTTGTGAGGTGACGTTATGGCCGAGAAACTGTATTTTTTTTCTCATGAAGGCGCATTTGCTAAGTTTGATTTTCAGATTGGCTTCAGCTAGTTTCTGAAGGACTCGGTCCAAACTTTGGAGATGTGACGGTACATCCTTGGACATGATAATGAGGTCATCGAGGTAGACCATGAGGGTATTTCCTATCATTCGTCGGAACAGGTCTGCCATAAGCCTTGAGAAGGTAAAAGGGCTAATGCATAAGCCAAAAGGCATGCGAGTGTACTGGTAATGTCCATTAGGGACGGAAAACGCCGTCAGTTCTCGACTTTCTGGATCGAGCGGTATTTGCCAAAATCCTTGCAATAAATCAAGTGTGGAAAAAACCTTATTCTGACCTATGATCTTCAATAAGTCAGTAAGCACGGGAAGTGGAAATCGTTCAGGAATCGTAACTTGATTAAGTTTCCTGAAATCAACGACGGGACGCCAAGAGCCATCCTTCTTGGGTCCTAAGATTAACGGAGCATTCCATGGTGAAGTACTTTCTTCAATAACACCATCGTGTAACATCTCGTCAATGAGTCGATCTGCAACAGCTCGTTGAGAATGAGGCAATCTGTATGCAGGTACAAAAATTGGGCGAGTACCTGGTTCCAGTGGAATTTTGTGAGTACTGAGGTGTGTCAGTCCAAGTTGTTCACCTGTCAGTGCAACAACGTTGCGATGCTTGTTGAGGATGGCCAATAACTGAGATTGGGCGTCAGGGAAGTCAGTGGGACTAAGATGCACAGGCGAGATCGCGATCTGATCTGAATTTGTTGTGTGAGAGTGCATGTACTATTTGGTCAGTAGAGACCTCATCCACTACTCGCACCGGTAACGAATGATGGGCAAAGTCAACAATGTGTGTGCCTGATGCAAGGTGAATGTTGGCATTGGTGACGTTGGCAACATAAACAGCAGTACTGTTATTCTACACCTGATGTAAGGACGGTTCTAAGTAGGTACCATTGATTTGACATGTGTCACTGCCAGCTATTACGTGTTCTAGGTCAGATACACCAGGTATTTTGACAATAACCTTTGTTACTGCATGTGAATGTAGGACTGTGTCTTGGTGTAAGATGCCTCTGACCTGACTGATGCTAGACTCCAGGCACGTAAGGTAATGAACAATCGCTGGGGCCCCTTGCAAAGATTCATTGACCTCACCGACCTGCGAGACTGTGGAAAAGTGCGTTGGTCTGGTGTCAGTAAGTGACTGAGTGACGGGTTTGTTTGGTGTGACTGGTGGTCTGGTGTCAGTAAGTGACTGAGTGACGGGTTTGTTTGGGCGTGACTGGTTAAGTGTACCCTGGTTTTCCCTGGTTTGTATGTACCTGACATAGTCCCAATGGTTGGTGAACTTATGTCCCATGGTGTACACACTGCAAAGAGGTACCACTGTACCACCAATTGTTGCTTCCCAACGGTAAGCATCGATAGTAACTCGGTAGTCTCTCATGGTGTTTAATCCGAGTAGGAAGTCTCCAGGGAATCGTACTGCACCGGCTATTACACATGGCACGGTGAGTGATCTGTCATTAACTATTAACTCTATGTCTGCTTCACCTAACGCTGGAGTCATTCCTCCAGTAAGTCCACCAAGGTTGGAAACAAACGACTGGCGTATATCGAGTCGGTCGGGTAGGCCATGAAGGGCATCTTGTTTAATGATGTTGACTCGAGCTCCTGTGTCTAGGAAAATCTTAACATGTCGACCCTTCAGAGTGGCTGAAATCAGAGGATCTTCTGTGTCTTTGATAGGCATCCTGTTAAACATGTTATTACGAGACTGACACGGTCGATGTGGTGTCTGGAATACATGTACATGAGTACCGTCAGTGTGTAGCTCGTCCATGTTATCCTCCTCTGCTAAGGTACCGTACCTGTTACGGGTAGGCACTGAGTATACAGGAAGGTCGTCTCGCTTCCCTACGTCATACCGTTTACCCAGGCTGCTATACCTTCCCCCGACTGAGAGTCATAGGGCTGATCTGCGTGTTCGTAGATCGAGTCTGCATTATCCTTGATGGCCGTGGCGCCGTTTGCCACGTGCGAGCCACGGTGTCCATCTGTGTCGAGACTGTCAGTTGTTGCATACCTAACATGGGCAGTTGGTCGGGTTGCAGGGCTACTTGTAGGGCTCGGTCGGCACTGGTTAGTTGTTGCAGCCTGTGGTTGCTTACGAGAGGGAAGAGTAGGACTAGAACGGTTAGCCTGGTTAGTACCGTGGCGGGCTCTACAGTCAGCAGTGTCATGTCTAGGTCGGCGGTGATATGTGCAATAAGAACGGGTGTGATTATGAGATTGGTCTGTGTTGGTATGTCTAGCATGCTGTTGGTAACGAGTGTTAGTTGATGTACTCTCTGCCTTATGGTGGCCTTGTTTGCCACAGTTAAAACATTCTGGCGTTCGAGGTCGTTGAGGGTATCGAGAGGAGCCTGTGGTAGAGCATGACCTGGGGCCATACGAAGGCGGAGGAGACCTAGCACGAGTCTGAACACGTCTAGGGGTAGAATGCATGACAACGTTCACAGTGGTATGGAACTGTTTGCCCGAAAAACGGCAGAAAGCTGGGCAGAATCCCGGGACTTTAGCCTGTCTGTGGACTCTACCATGACGTCCATTAAGTCCCAAAGTGTGCGGGTAGGACCAAAATTCTTATCCTCGATGTCTCTCAGTATGGCCTCGGGGGCATGACTCTGCATGGCACCGAACGCCAATAGTTTACCCACATTCTGTATAGTGAGGCTTCCACTAGCATCCCATCTAGAACCCATCAAGGCTTTCTCCAGTGAGTCCTGTAGCATAGCTAGACGCGTGGCAAAAGAGTTGCATGTTTCGTCAAAACGCATTACTGCAGTAGCTAATTGGCGAGCAATGCCAAAGGGATCACGATCAACTACCGATATATATCTCCTACGAAAGAATTTCTTAAAATCTTCCCAGTTTACAATTTTCTTTTAGTCAGGTGTTCCTGCTACGAGATATGCATCTCCAGATTTATAGTCAAGTGTGGACGTCACCATACTGATACAGTCTGCGTCTGTGACAGCAGTACCCTTGCTCTTCGCTCTAGCCTCTACACTAGCGAACCATGTCTCCAAGAGGGTTGGATCCTTTCCACTAAACGGGCGAATGTCAACAGACTGTGTAAGAACTGTGACGGCACTCGAATTAGAACCCGCAGTATTCAGGGCTTGAGTCATGATTACTGAGTCGCTGCTGGTTGTAGAGGTTAATGAGGATAAGCTACCGAGAGCTGAGGTTGGGAGTTCACTGGCTAAGGATAAGTGAGCGAGCGTAGGGAGCTCACTAGTTAAGAGTAAGTTACTCTCCGATAGTGAACGAGACCGTAGACTGTAGGGGTAAGTGCGCGAGCGAGGCCTGAGCGAGTATCGGTTATCCATAAAGTAAGTTTACATTGTGCCCACGAAAGTCCACAGTTTACTCTACTACACAAATAACAAAGGGTACTTAACTAGAGCTGAAGGTTGCTGGGGCTGCAATCCGTTCAATGGGGCAGAGATGATCTGGTCGTCACAAGTACGGCGTCGTGCTGCGGCGTCGTCGACGTCGTCGTCGGCGTCGTCGGCGTTGGGAGGCGGCAGGAGACGTCATGTGCGGCAGAAATCGTCAGGCGGCAGGAGACATCAGGTGCAGCAGAAGTCGTCAGGCCAGACAGCGGGGGGTGGGAAGGTGACGTCAGGCAGGCACCAAGGCTCGTTGAGTCACGGTGAGTCACAGCGAGTCAGCTGGCGGCGCGCGGCGAGTAAGGGGCAGGCGCGCACTGGCTGAGTCAGGCACGAGGGCACGCTGAAATGTTGCAATGCTGGCTGCTGCGTGCTGCTGTGCTGATGTGTTGCTGTGCACTGCAGTGTGGCTGTGCTGCTGTGAGCTGCTGTGCTGCTGTGAGCTGCTGTGCTGCTGTAAGCTGCTGTGTTGCTGTGCGCTGCTGTGCTGCTGGAGTACAGGGTGAATCCCACTAAGCTGCCAACCAGTGTTACATCGGACGATGTTGTTGTAGAATGATTACGTTGTGGGCAGGAATTAGAGTACCAACGTCACTGGTTTTCATTAGTTTATTATAAAAATATATATATCTTTTACACAGCCATCATCTAGAAGCTAGGAGCTTGTGTGCGAGGCTCCGCTGCCCAGGGCTATCTCCGAAGGTCTCAGGGAGGGCTGCAGGCGCAGAGCAGATTGCATTAAAATCTGCTGACACGTTGTTGATACCTATTAAGTTGTTTAGCTTAAGAGGGTATAGGTCACCCTATGTGCCTAACTGGTGTCCAACACATATAACTACGTTAATTTTAACTCCAATAAAAAAAATTGACCTCATACATATGAAATGGGTTAGCTTTATCATTTCATAAGAAAAAAATTCGAGAAAATATATTAATTCATGAAAACTTGGCTTATTAGGCAAATCGGGCCTTGCATAGTAGGCTGAGAAGTGCATTCTGGCTACTAGGTACGACATATATATATACATATATAAAACATTTATGATCGATGTTCCCTTCGGGAATCTTAATTTTAAATAAATAGGAAAACCAGGGATATACTGAACATCTTGTTTCAGATTCTTTACTTTAAAATGCATAACGTTTCGAATACTTCTTGTATTCATCATCAGATCTAAAAGAAAAAAAAGAAATCACAATCAAATAACTGGTAAACAAAGAAATAATTTATATAATAGCCTATCAAAGAAAGGAAAATTATTAAAAAACAAAACACTTAAGCTTACTTAAAGTGATCAATACAAATAAACCTTATTAACTGTCACATAGATAAAAGCTAATTCAAAAAACATTAAATTAAAACAAGAATTTATAACTACTACACAACAACCACACTATAAACTTACGTGAAGTGATCATTGAAGTGAACGATAGCTACACATAGATACTAAACTCTATAACAAATATTTATATCATGACTACAAATCTACAAAAAATGTATATAAAATGCAAACAGAATAGCGACAATTATAAAATGCTAATCAAAATCGTATAAAAACTCAAATATTAATAAAACTAAATAACAAAAAATGTATTATGTATCCTAAATAAAAGACTAAAATAATGTACAATGCCAAGACTTGAAATAAGTAAGAAAAGGCAACAACATGGTAGACTAAAACAAAATTATAATAAAATTAAACTACCAGAATGAACTATAAAGCAAATTACAGGGCCTACTGTGCACTACACAGTGTACAATTGAACAGCCGAAAGGTTGCTATTTAACAAAGGCCGCAGCTCCTTTATATACAAGGATTCCATTACTCTCAAATCTGACTGGCCATTTATACAAGTGTCCAAAATTACATTTTTTGTAGATTTGTAGTCATGATATAAATATTTGTTATAGTGTTTAGTATCTATGTGGTAGCTATCAAGTCTCACTTCAATGATCATTTCACGTAAGTTTATTAGTATGGTTTGTTATAGTAGTTATAAAATTCTTGTTGTAATTTAATGTTTTTTTGAATTAGATTTTATCTATGTGACAGTTAATAAGTTTTATTTGTATTGATCACTTTAAGTAAGCTTAAGTGTTTTGTTTTTTTAATAATTTTCCTTTCTTTGATAGGCAATTATATTCAGTATGAGTTCTTTGTTTACCAGTTATTTGATTGTGATTTCTATTTTTCTTTTAGATCTGATGATGAATACAAGAAGTATTCGAAACGCTATGCATTTTAAAGTAAAGAATCTGAAACAAGATGTTCAGTATATCCTGTTTTCCTATTTATTTTAATTATATAATATATATATATATATAATATATTATATATATATTATATATGTATATATATAGATATATTATATATATATATATATATATATATATATAATATATATATATATATATAATTTTTTTTAATAATCTATAGGAAGGGAGTACTACCTCTGGCTGGAAGAAGGGGGACCCATAACCTCGGAGGAAATCACACATAATGCATTGGAGGGAGTAGGTCCCCTCCAATACAGTTTCTGTGTGCTTTTCTCCTACCACCCCTTCTTTTTTTTTTTTTATGCTTTATTGTGTATTTAAAGGTTACAAAACATACAAGACAAATGCCTAAAGGTTATGGATCTCTTGAAGCTCCTCCACTTCCGACAGAACCGAGGACGCAGCAAGCATTTCCCCTCTGGATCGCCACACTGAGGCACTGAAACAAAAAACTTCAAGCCCTGGGTCTCGGTGACGTCAATGAGCTTGGAACCCAATTCCTTGAGAATCCCAAGGCACTCTTGCCCCAGGGGCCATGCATCTCAGACGCTATGGGAACAAAGAGGTATTGACTGCCAGTCCCTGTACTTGAGCGATTTGCTGTTTCCCGTGGTTGGCCGCCCCACCTGCTTGATCAGCTCCGAAGTGTACATAGGTGTCAGCCAGGGTGGATACACATGTGTAGTCCCACCCAACTGTCTACCCTCCTTCCATGAGTATATGGTGATGCCATCAGGGCGAAGTGCGGGAAATCCGGGTTTGGACCCTAGGATGCGAGGTTCTCTCTCCGCTGGGCACCTAACTGAGACGAGCTTCTCTTGATGATGTCATTGATCTCGTTGTGTCTTGCATGCCAGCCCTTTGTGCTTCCGCAATGCAACCCATGCAGTCCGTATTGGTTCTGCATCCATATGCAATACACTTGTATTCAGTGTGAATTGGGGCACCAAGGCGGAGGGCCACTGCTACACGAAGGGATTCTGGATCTGGGCGCATGCCCATTGCTGACATGGGTACTGCCAGGAGGAAGTCTCCTGCATGGGGGGCACGCACTGCTCTGAGGCGGCTTTCTCCTTGTCTGATGTTGCGGCGCTGAGCATGGCATCAGCTACTTTTTCCACTAGAGGGTGTCCCAGCCGGACTGTTTGTGTGGTTTTGTTGGCTCTATAATGGTTGCTGGGGCTGCCAGAACATCCTACTGATTTGAACATTCAGTGAAAGCAGGATCGTGTTTCCTGCTGAATCTCTCAGGGTTGCAGGTAAGATATCTCTGACGAGGTCGTGTGATGCGTGGGAGGAGGAAAGGAAGACTGGTAGAGCAATTTGGGAGGCTGTGCGGACACCAAGGCCACCGCTGCCTGTTGTCACTGTATCTATCGATGATTTCTGTGTTGTTTGTTAAGATTTCTCTGGTGATGGTTTGGTTGTGGGAAGAGAGTATATGTTCCTTAATGGAGCCCTGTTGCTTATGCATTGTTATATATATATATATATATATATATATATATATATATATATATATATATATATATATATATGTATATATATATATATATATATATATATATATATATATATATATATATATATATATATATATATATATATATATATATGTTGTACCTAGTAGCCAGAACGTCGAGCTCGGCCTACCATGCAAAGCCGATTTGCCTAATAAGCCAAGTTTTCCTGATTTTATATATTTTTCATTATTTTTTTCTTATGAAATGATAAAGCTGTACATTTCATTATGTATGAGTTATTTTTTTTTTAATTTGAGTTAAAACTAATGTAGATATACGAACGAACCTAACCAACCCTACCTAACCTAAACTAACCTATCTTAACCTAACCTAACCTAACCTATCTTAACCTAGCCTAAACTAACACAATTAAGTCAATAATTTATGTTCTTAATATAATATAATAATAATAATTCAAATAAACTAATTGGAAATAATTTTTTGAAAATATAGAAAATCACTCGGCCTATTAGGCAAATCGGGCCTTTACGACACATATATATATGTCGTACCTACTAGACAGAATGCACTTCTCAGCCTACTATGCAAGGCCTTATTTGCCTAATAAGCCAAGTTTTCATGAATTAATTGTTTTTCGACTGCCTAACCTACCTAACCTAACCTATAAAGATAGGTTAGGTTAGGTTAGGTAGGGTTGGTTAGGTTCGGTCATATATCTACGTTAATTTTAACTCCAATAGAAAAAAATTGACCTCATATATAATGAAATGGGTAGCTTTATCATTTCATAGGAAAAAATTTAAAGAAAATATATTAATTCAGAAGACTTGGCTTATTAGGGAAATTGGGCCTTGCATAGTAGGCTGAGAAGTGCGTTCTGGCTACTAGGTAGACATATATATATATATATATATATATATATATATATATATATATATATATATATAATATTATATATATATATATATATATATATATATATATATATATAACTTATATACTCTGCCTGTAAGACTC
>WNGS01111181.1:32826996-32839777 GCA_020271785.1 Procambarus virginalis
AGGCAGGATGTGGAGTCTTGATCAGGGAGTACACTGACATCGGCACTGTAGATACTGTTATTGGACGCCGCTTAACTGACAATGTCTCTTCAACGCAGGCTAAACTCCAAGGTGTATTAGGAGGATTACAGGAAGCAGTCAAAGGTGGTAAAAATGCCTGTTTCCTTATTGACAGTAGAGGAGCGTTAGTCTTTAAATAGCAGACGCCCAGTTCACCAAAATATTGTGATTGAGTGTAAAGAGAATGTTAAGAAATTAGAAAAAAACTGGGTATAAAGTAAGATTCATGTGGATCCCTTCACATATGGGAATACTGTTGAGTGAAGTAGTTGATGAGATATCGAAGAGAGCCACGGAAAAAACTCTTGTTGATGTTGTATGTCAATTAACTTTGAGACAAATAAAAACAAGAATCAAGATGATCAAAGAGGATGAAGAAAAGGTAAAGAGAATGGCAATGCAGTAGTAACACACTAAAGAATTATGCAATAATAAATACAAATTCGTCCTTCACCTATGGTAGAGGAAAGTCTACTTGGAAGGATTCAATTTACATGAGATTAAGATTAGGATACAAATATATCTGGCAATACGGTGTTGATGTCAGTGAAAAAGATAAAGAGTGTAAATTATGTAGTATGCCCACACCTTAGAACATTATGTATTAGTGTCAACTTATTGATAACTATAGAAATAAGGAAATAAGTACGGTAAACATCAAATTGTTGGATGTGTGATAATGGATGACAGACAGATACTTAGGAGCTACAAGAATTTGGCCCCAAGAGTCTAACACTTATATGCTGTGCTTACTATATTAACTTGCAATGTTTAATGGGATTCTTGTATTGTGATTTGTGTATTTGTACTCACTGAATTTGTGCGCCCCTTGAGGGACTTAAAGTAGAGGGGGATAGAAATAGCCTAACCTACTCTTATCATTTTCAGATGTATTTTTTCTTGTCTCAGTATATTTCTTGAACTTGAACACTCAAGAGGGATACGCTTAGGGGGATACACTCAGAAGGGATACACTCAAGGAGGACACACAGGAGGGAAACACTCAGGGACTGATTCACTCAAGACTGATACACTCAGGGAAACTGAGCACATTAAACAAGAAACACAATATGTGGGGATTACATCCACCAGTAATCAGTAATTAAAGAAGACACGATATCACATTTTATTTACACATTTTGAGATTCTATTACAGCAATAATTGCTCCAGATGAAACTATAATGATATATATGGCAGGGTGGCTTTTACCAGTGTCAGAGGTGATATATTATGGTATTAAAAGCCGCATCTATAGCAGGTCAGGCCAAGTTTTGAGTTTGTTGACTGAATTGTGTTTCAAATTGACTGAATTTGAGTTTCAGTCATTTGTATTGACTTAATGTTACGAGATCATCTACAAAAACACATTATTATTGCTTGTATTAAACGTTACATTTGTCTGTATCAGAGTATATTACATAAATATTTTAGCAGCAAAATGCCCACACTTTAAGGCAGGGTGGCCAAATAGAACTAATGGCAAATCGCTAATACGTAAATCAATACTAATTTTCACGGGTTTTTCAATTATATTGGTTTGTGTAACTCATCATGCCACCATGCTTTTGTGGCAGTACTACGAAAAAAAACAGTGTAGGAAACCTCATAATATCGCCTGACGTCCACCCAAAGGTGATCCAAAGACGAACTTAATACTGAACCTGACTAAATATTTAGAACGTTATAACAGTGAGGGCTAATGTTATATTTGAGTGTACTGTATTTTGTATACAACTGTACAGGTGATGTTATACATTGAACTATATAGGGTGGCGGGTGTGGTGTGATGATGAGTAATCAAGGAGAGTGTAGACTCACAAAGTATAGCATTCACACAAATAAACTAAACTTTACACAACATGCTCAAAACACTTAAAGCACACATACAGAAGTGCGAAGTATTCCATCAGAAAGGCAGCTTCCCAAGTACTAAAGTATATATATATATTTATACTGTGAATCGGTGATTCCTATATTCCAATCCACAATAAATATTTAATTACTGAAAGTTTAACATTGCTAAATATACTTATTAATAAAACCATAAAATATTAACGCTGTGTACAGTAAAAGGAAGGGAAAGGGTTGTGAACGGTTTTTTTAGTTATAAAATGAGGAAATATATGATTGATGTTATCGACATAAGTCAGTTTAATAGATAAGAGGTGTATACACAAAGAACATTCCTTGGTCTCTTTTTTTTCTATTTTCTGGATTCAAAAAGTTAATCTGGTTTCTTGATTCACATTCTATTGAATGTATACTTTTCGGCTTAAATGTCAACATTTTTATTTGAATACAAATGTGCAAAGTTATAGCATCAAATTACAGAATTTAGTGGAAAGATTCAGCATCTTAGTTAAATTTTTACATCCAGGTGGCATCAATGGCTCCTGTGTGCAAATGGTATACATTTTCGAGACTTTTGAAGACCCCTTTAGAAAAATAGTTTACATCTTCGAGGCTCATATGTGACTCTTTGTAAATGGTTTACATCTTGGTGTTAGAGGCCTCTAGATCCTCTACAGTGTTCATGGCCGGGTTGTCGTATCCGTCACTCCTTATTATTGGCTCATCCGCTGGGGAGATAATAATAATAATATAATAATAATAATAATAATAATAATAATAATATAATAATAATAATAATAATAATAATAAACAAATAAATAAAATCTAGCAATACGAGAATCCTATTCAGTAACAAATATAGAGTCCCTGCATTGGTACTGATAACTGCAGAGAAAGAAAAATGCAGTTCTTGCTTGGATTTCATTTCATAACACGTGATAGAATTGATGAATTAACAGAGTTTACCTTCAACGGAGTTGACTGTAACCTTGGATTGCCTATAGGCAGTTTGAGGAAAATAATGCACAAAGAACTTCGTGAAAATGGTGTAGATTTGAGACAGTGAACTCTGTACTAGTTATTCCATCTTTCGTCATACTATCATACAAGAACAGTCACATATCTGGGATCATACAGTAAAATCAGCAGCCTCCTAGATGTTACTACTGCTTGGCTTAGACTCGGTTATAAGTCTGGGAGTTTGCATTATCTGTTACTGTAACTCTGACCAAATGTAAACTGTGTCAGCAAAAGTATTCGCACGCCCTGCATCACTACGTGATGAAACGTGGAAAAATGAGAGATTTTAGAGGAAATTGTATAACAAATATTCAAGAAATGTGTGAATATTTAACTGAAAATAATCTGTTACTTGGTCTTAAACAATCATCCAGTTTGCTAACGGTAGGTAGTCATGCTGGTGATTATAACCCCTCCACAACCGTCCATTGGATGGGTATGTGGCGTAGGAGAAACAAATTAAAATATTATATATATGGAATTACCTCGACAAGCAAACTTTTACTCTTTGCGTTAAGACCTCTTGTGAAGACAGAGATGACAGTTTGACCAACTATGAAGTTATTGCTGGTTTATGGTAACAAATTATGTAGCTACCTCATCAGTACTGTAACTTGCTTAGCTAAACGAAGTTAGTCAGCTCTTGAACCTATTATATGCCGCTGTAACCTTTTCCACTGCTGCTCACGAGATGGTTATGGGGTCCATAATAAATCTGAACTCTAAACTTAAAACAAAAAAATCCAACTAGTGAGGTATACAATAGAATTAATAATATAATAATAATAATAATATAGATAAAAATAAAAGTAATAATAAATAATATAAACAAACTGGTGTTGGCTAAAGGCATATCAACCTTTGAAAAATTATTGAGGCCAACACAAAAGTTATTGACCAACCAGAGTGTACATCTTCATCCTAAATGTGGTCCATGACTAAAGTAAACTTTCAAAATATACATTAAGAAAGGGGGTAAACCTCGCGGTGTACATATCCCTGCGTTGATGGAAAAATAATAATAAAATAATAAATCACACAACATCTAGGTGTCAATAATATTCAAAATTGATGTTTCAGGTCTACAGATGTTTATCCTTCCCCAAAGAAACACTCTATGCTAAATAACATCAAAGAAAGCCAAAATAGATTTGTCTGCGACATGGAGTTAAGCTTTTAGGCAAGTCAGTTGGAATACCAATGAGGCTGCAAGCTTCCTTGTAGCCAACACTCAAGTATCCTTTACTTTCTTATCGACTAAAGCAATCTCTTAGGGCATGTACACTGATGGGTATACCACGCCCTGCAACTGATGGGTGTAAACTCTTATATACTCTACTGGTGCTGCTCTGTTGCTGAGTAAGATATTTCATTTTATCGGAGATGGAGATGAATATTAGTTAACGCTACATCGATTATATATATCAATTATGTGTTCAGGAAAAAATTGAATGTAACATTATTGAATAACATGAAAATGATTGGCTCATATTCAGATATCTTTTTAATATATTTGTTATAATTCATACAAGTAGAAAGGCAATGTAAACATCTCTAGCCTCATAAAGGTTGTTAAAACATCGCTTGCATCACCAAAGAAAGTATAAACATCGTTAGACTTGCCAAAGGAAGTTTAAATATTACTAGCCTTTATTAAAGGAAATTTTCACAGCATTACAATAACCAGAGCTCCAAACAAAAAGTTGTGAATGCTACTAAAACAAATAAGTGCGACTCCACTCACCATTATCTTGGGGTTTGGGCCTCCATTGATTCTTATAGACGAAGCAGCCGGCAGCGAACAGTGCGAAGATGACGAGAGCGGCTATCAGTCCTGTTATGAATTGTGTCTGTGGAGAGACAACGAAGGAAGGTGATTTACATTTTCGAAAAGTTCATTGAAGATTTGTAATTGATTGACACATCTCGGCGCGGCCAATCATCTCAGAAAGCTGATGATATTTGCCTCCTGAGGTCTCAGTTGGCATTATATATTTCTTTGCACCGCATACAACTCTCAGTTCTGTAGCGTTCAACAGATAGGCGGAAAACATTAATTCATCTCTTCTTTTCAATCCCTCTCCAATGATCATCTCCTTTTCACTTTCTAATCTCTTTCCATCTCCCAGCCTTTTTCTTCATCTGTCAGTCTTTCTCCACTTTACAGACTCATTCCAACTCACAATGTCTATTTGCCTCGCATTCCTATTTATTCCACAACGCCTATCTCAATGCATTTTCGTATCTAGCAATATCTACCAATCATGCAAAGTTTGCATTCTTCTCAGAATCTCCTAACCACTAGATTCCTCGCAAAAATCTATCAATTCACAGTCTTTCTCATCCTCTCAAGCTCTCCTAATGCTACAACCTCCTCATAACACACCGTCCTCACACAGTATTGCACCCATATCCTACCTACCCATTAAGAAAAAATAACATACTGGGGATATAGGAATCAAACTATCCAAGATGAGCCTCAAGATCTGGTATACAAATTAAAATTAATTCACAAAGTAGATGAATTATAAGTAAGGTTCAATGAAAGAGAACCCGATGTGATTGCAATACTAGAAAACAAAATCACTAACCTAACTTCAACTGGGAAATGGGGGAAATATTCATCCCAGAAGTAAACAAAATAAGACCCAAATAAGAAATCTAAGACACTAAAACAAAAATTAATAGAAGCACTATTGAGAGAAGCAACATCAGCACAGATAATAAAAGCAAAATTACTGACCACTGGGGGACATAAAGTATAGAAAGACTGAGAGTTGAGAAACCTCCAAGATGTGAGAGATATGAGGGGTAAAAATAAAAGTCGTTATTACTGGTTGTTGTTATGTAGTTATAGATTCAGCTACTCGGAACAAGTTCCAAGTAGCATGGGCTATGGTGAGCCCGTAACTTACCTGGCACAGGAGCGGGACAAGTAGCACGGGCTATGGTAAGCTGGTAGTGAACTTACCTGGCACAGGAGCGTTTTTTTTTGTTATTGGAAAGGATTTTACTAACATAACATGTTAAAGATGTCAAAAAAAGGGCAGGAGATACACCTCGCTTCCAGGATCCGATCTTCACCCAGAATAAGAAGGGCATTGAGAACTTCGAGCATGAAATTCCACAGGGAGCCAACGACCATTATATCTTGGCCTATGACTTACTAGAGTACTAAAAGTAAAGGTAAGGAGAATAGACCAGAGAAAAAAGAATTCCTACGAGAGTATCTGGGAATTAAGCAATGAGAGAAATGACAGTCCAAGTAATGACGGAATAAGTAAAAATGGGGGTTTACAGAGGCTGAGAAGAGGTACATACCCCCATTAAAGTATCAACACAACAGAGAATATAATAACCTGCTGTTTAAAATAACAAGACATAGAAACAAAAGGGAAAAAATCAGTAGAACGTGCACAAAATTAGAATAAAGAAAACCGACGCAGAAATGAATTGGACTAAGAAACCCATAAAGATCAGAAGGCGACTTACGCGATAGACTTGGCTCCAGAGGTTGTCGGGAGGCAAGGGGCGGACGCGCACGGAGACAGGGTGACCAAACATGCTGTTGTCGCCTTGTCGTCTCATGCACAGGTGGGTCCCCTCGTGGTGGATCTTGATAGACTGCAAACGAAACTAACTGTCAATATTCTGAAGGAATAATAATAATACTATTAA
This sequence comes from Procambarus virginalis, assembly GCA_020271785.1. NCBI lineage: Eukaryota > Metazoa > Arthropoda > Malacostraca > Decapoda > Cambaridae > Procambarus > Procambarus virginalis. Next base: position 32,833,607 of record WNGS01111181.1, read on the forward strand.
TAACAACCAACGAAGCTACTATTAATTACACTTATAACAGCAATCAGAGATAGGAACGTAGAAAATACCCGTTACCTTGAATATAACGCTGCCGTTAGCGAAAACGGTAAGTTCCTCGTCGGTGTAGTCGACAGGGAAGGCGTCCTTGACTCCGTGTAACAGGAAGAAGGCCATGTCACCGCTGCCAGGACAGTCCAGCTGGTACTGCGAGACACAGGTGATACTTTTGTCATAGGCTCATTTGGTTTGGTGCTTATGGGGGGGGGGGTTAAGGCTTATCACCCACGGGAGGGTTATTATAGCCACCATACGGTAGTTACTGACCAGCCAGCAAGTTATACTTTAGTCCTGGAAGTCCTGGATATAGTCCAGGATTAAGGTAAACTCTTAGGGTATGTACCCCCAAGAAATGTGGTACACTTCTCGGTGTGTATACCTTTGGCTGGACGTAGTACCCACGGTAATTATCCTACCGTTACTCCTGCTATTACTATTACTATTTTTGCTACAACTACTATTACTATTACTATACTATCCAACTTCTCAGCTTCAACAGGTAACAGCTTCTCATCCATATCAACCTATCCTGGCTTTGCGCCCTGGAGAGGCCACTCCAGACCGACAACCAGAGCGCAACTCCATAGTCTCCTGAGACTGATGGATGCCTACTACTACTACAACACTACTACTACTACTACTGCTACCACTACTACTTCTACTACTACTACAATAAACTACTGCTCCTACACTTCTAACGTACTCTGCACATTTTGTACAGGCAAATGGTTGACTGACTTCTGTAAATGCTTGGAATATATCATCTACCGTGGCGAATACCACAAGTGGGAGAACACTTACAAAACAGTTGTTCTTCTTTGAGAAAAGTATACTGGGAACATTACTTACACGAGTGTTCACTTTGGTGATCAGCACAAGTGGGAGAACACTTACAAATGTGTTCTCCTTAGGGACGTCGGTGGCCCGGGCAGTGGGTGCCAGGAAGACCATCACAGTCAGAAGGATCACGTGGTACTGCATTGTCACACCTGCGGCAGGAGGCTACCTGAGGGAGGGAGTGTACTACAGTATTGTATTCAGCCTATGACTCGGTGGTAGGAGAAGCGGGGTCAGGGAAGGAAGGGTCGAGTGGAATTCTACGAATTCCGCTCGATCCTTTCTCGTTGTAATTCCCTCCAATTACAATTACGACGAGAAATGTGGAGATTATAATATTGCATTAACTGGCCAGGATCGAGGTTAAGAGGCGGGGCTAGGGAGCTAATGCTCAGCCAAGCAAATGCATACGTGTGCACTACACACACACACACATTTTTTTCAGTGTTAGGACACTTAACAGATAAAATACATTAGACAGTGATGTGGTGGAGGCTGACTCTATACACAGTTTCAAATGTAGATATGATAGAGCCCAGTAGGCTCAGGAACCTGTACACCAGTTGATTGACAGTTGAGAGGCGGGACCAAAGAGCCAGAGCTCAACCCCCGCAAGCACAACTAGGTGAGAACACACACACAAACACCATTATCATCATCGCCGCAGTTTCTGCTCCCACTGTAACAAAAACAAAAAACATAAACAAAATAAGCAAAACAACAAAACAGACCAAAGGCTCAATTTTTGTTTTGTTCCGAAGGACGAGTTTACTGGGCAGCGTCACTCATCCTGTGAGTGACCACACTGCTATAGTGACAGTACTGGGCAGCGTCACTCATCCTGTGAGTGACCACACTGCTATAGTGACAGTACTGGGCAGCGTCACTCATCCTGTGAGTGACCACACTGCTATAGTGACAGTACTGGGCAGCGTCACTCATCCTGTGAGTGACCACACTGCTATAGTGACAGTACTGGGCAGCGTCACTCATCCTGTGAGTGACCACACTGCTATAGTGACAGTACTGGGCAGCGTCACTCATCCTGTGAGTGACCACACTGCTATAGTGACAGTACTGGGCAGCGTCACTCATCCTGTGAGTGACCACACTGCTATAGTGACAGTACTGGGCAGCGTCACTCATCCTGTGAGTGACCATACTGCTATAGTGACAGTACTGGGCAGCGTCACTCATCCTGTGAGTGACCACACTGCTATAGTGACAGTACTGGGCAGCGTCACTCATCCTGTGAGTGACCACACTGCTATATTATGAGTGAGTGACACCCTCACAAAGTCTCCTACTATCCAGTGACGTCAGAGACAAGCAGGTCCATCCTCTATCCTGCTTGAAACGTTCAAAACTTTTCCTTAATGATAGCAGCCTATTTTGTTCTTCATTTACTTGAATTTACCTGAGGGGCCACTACCTCTCCAGTGGCCTCGACGAGGACGAGAAGGTAAGGTAATTATCAGAAAAAAACGCTAAGCCATAACACCTAAACCAGCACTTAGAAGGGATGAGGATAAGGATTCTTGTCCTCGGAAGCGGCTGCTTGTCCTCGAGGAGGACTGGAAGCCGCTGCGAGGTTATATATAACAATAATAACCTCGAGAAGAACTCGACCTCGCAGTGTTTCCGTAAATTATTCAGTAAATACTAACGAAAGATGCACAGGTTTCGAAAATGAATACGTGTCTGTGTTTTTGTTTATATAAATCCTGGCTCGGGCCCTTTTTTACGCGTGATATCGTCTCATTCTCATTCTCCATTCACGTGAATGGGGAATGAGCTGATTCTCATTCCTTCCCCATCCAAACACGTGATGAGGTCACAGTCAGGACCTTCAGTCCCAACACCCGTCATTACAAATCCCCTATCTCAAATTGCCACTCCTACTCCTCCAACTCATACCCCCCCTCACCCTTCACCACACTCCCTCACACCTCAACTCATATATTCACCCCAAACTCAACCAATCCGGAAAGTTGCGTTTGCTGCCTCACTTGGAAAATCCTGTTGTGTGTTGTGGAGACTGAGCGTCCGCTGCCAGACTGCGCCCCCTCCCCCAGACACAGCACCACCACAGTCACCACTCCCCCAGCCACACCTCCCCAGACACAGCACCACCACAGTCATCACCACCCCAGCCACACCTCGCCCCAGCCACAATCCCGGCACTAGACAATACTGACCAAATTAACGAGCAATTGGTCAGACCACATTCCCACAACCATGTCCCACCTACACCGCCAGGATTGATCACACACTCAGCTGTCCAATCACTTGGGCTGGACGGTAGAGCGACGGTCTCACTTCATGCAGGTCGCCGTTCAATCCTCGACCGTCCAAGTGGTTGGGCACCATTCCTTACCCCCAGTCCCATCCCAAATCCTTATCCTGATTTCTTCCCATTGCTATATAGTCGTAATGGCTTGGCGCTTTCCCTGATAATTCCCTCCCCTCATGTGTCCAGTTACGTTGAATCAACGTTATTGACGTCGATTCAACGTGTTTTGTCTAACAAGTGCCCACACGACTCGTACATCTTTCCTCAAAGACGTACAAGTCTGGAGATGCTACAAGGTCCTCGTCACGAAGTGCCAGATTCACGAAGCAGTTACGCAAGTACTTACGAACGTGTACATCTTTCCTCAATCTTTGACGGCTTTGGTTACATTTTATTAAACAGTTTACAAGCATGAAAACTTACGAATCAACTGTTGTTATTGTTATAAACAGCCTCCTGGTGCTTCGGAGCTCATTAACTGTATAATAACTGTAAACAAAACCGCCAAAGATTGAGAAAAGATGTTAACCGTTCGTAAGTGCTTGCGTAACTGCTTCGTGAATCTGGCCCGAGGTTATCATTGTTCTAGACTACATCGTAGCCCTTCGGAGTCTAACAAAAATATTCAATGAACGCAAACTGAGCCTCTGTGATCGGGGAAGAGATGTAGAGGTTTCGTAAGTGGATGATTGTTAGTCCTGAGAGCAGCACCAGAAGATGCAGCAAGGACAGAGTGTAGTGCTCACCGGAACACAACACTAACATTATAATAAAGGACTTAAAGATGGAAACACGAGTTGGCAATAGCGGTTGTGGGGTGAGGGAGGTATTGAGGTAGGAGTGAGGTAGGAGAGATGAGAGATAGGGAAACAGTGGTTGAGAAATAGGAAAGAGGTTGATGTTTGAGGAAAGGGGAAGTGTAGTGTTTGCGAACCTTGGGTGTTGTCATTGTTTTTTCACATGACTCAGGCTTATCATAGCTTTACACGTGTGTGTGTGTGTGTGTGTGTGTGTGTGTGTGTGTGTGTGTGTGTGTGTGTGTGTGTGTGTGTGTGTGTGTGTGTGTGTATTCACCTAGTTGTTCTTGCGGGGGTTGAGCTCTGCTCTTTCACCTACCTCTCAACTGTAACTAACTACTAACTAATGTTTTTTTACACACACACACACACACACACACACACACACACACACACACACACACACACACACACACACACACACACACACACACACACACACAAACAAACTGATGCTCGAAAGGCGGGATCCAAGAGTCAATGCTCGATCCTGCAGACACATATAGGTGAGTACATATAGGTGAGTACACACACACACACACACACACACACAACACACACACACACACACACACACACACACACACACACACACACACACACACACACACACACAGAAAGCAGCTCCGTAACAGCTGTCTAGCTCCCAGGTACCTATTTTCTGCTAGGTAACAGGCGCATGAGAGTGAAAGAAACTTTGCCCATTTGCTTCCGCCATTTACCACACAATTATTGTGTGTGTTTGAGTGTGCGCACGCGTGTTGCTCTTTGAGTTAATACCATCAGAATTCGAATAAAAACATTCTCGTGTTCTTAGGACTGTTTCTCATATATCATTAATATATGTAGATGAAGAACAAAAAGAACCACATCAGTAAGAGAACACATTCACACCACACCATCATGGTAAAAAAAAAGAGTGCACACTCTCGGTCATTAATTAAAAGAGTAATTAGGAGTTAATGGCGACGCTTCAAGACGCCAACACTGACGTATGCTGGGCTCAGCCTTATACATATCTCCGGCCGTCGCCGGTATAAACTCAAGAACGCCCAAAAAAAGAGAGCCTAAACGTCAGAAAAGTGTATACCTCTTTGTGTCATTTATACTTTTTTAACACACCTAATTTAACTTTACTGTTTTAACTTTTTTTTAACACCTAATTTAACTTTATGCATCCGAACCTAATCTAGCTCAGGGGCAGCGCTCCTGTGCCAGGTAAGTTACGGGCTCACCATAGCCCGTGCTACTAGGAACTTGTTCCGAGTAGCTGAATCTATAATAACATAACAACAACCTAGCTCAACTTAACCTAATCTCTAATCTAATCTTACCCAACCCAGCTCAACCTAATCCAATCTAATCTAACCCAAAAAAGCTAACCTAACCTAACCAGGCTAACCTAACTTAACATAACGAAAAAAGAAAAAAATATTGTATATATATAGTCTGCACGAGGTGTGACGTCATAATGACATTACAACTGTAATGTCGGGACAGGTTTTAGACTCAGGTGAGATAAAGTGTGCCCTACAGCTGTATGATTTCATTGCAACATGGAGGGGATTAGAGATTAGATTTGTTCATTTAAGTCGTATTTCCATGTCTGGCTTTGGAGCCAATGATTCAAGATACAACAGGATACAATAATAAAATGAAGGGACAGCACGAGATACAAGATTGAAAATAGGTGCGGGCTCCTTCCACCTCTAGCAATAGTGCCGCTTGACATAATGGCGGCCTATGCATACCTCACCAAGAAACTAATCACACACACAACCCTCCGTGCTCAGCTTCCTACTAAGCGAGTACCCTAAACACAACACACAATCTACAAACTTAACCGCTAAAAAAAATCTCACAGACCATATACTCCGACGAATCCTCAATTTAGCTAAGGGGGGTAATAAATAAGCCTAAGCTACTCTATCCCTTTGATATTTATTTCTTTCTTGTCTCAATAAACATACTTGAACTTGAACAATTAGCTACAATAGAGGGGCAGGAGGTGTTTTTATTGTTATTAGCCCGCTGGAAGCACAGTTGAAATAATACAAAAGTCAGTAACTGGGCGTCTAGCTTGCAAATTGAAGTGTTAGCTACTGTCACGCAAAATTATTATTGATTTCAAACTCCTATTCCTAATTACAGCATTAAATAGTTACAATCAAATCGTAACGCGCTTGT
>WNGS01111181.1:32840777-32852674 GCA_020271785.1 Procambarus virginalis
CTCTGTGTGCTGTCAGGCGCCAGAGTGCTGTCGTGGAGGCCTGGTCGAGGACCGCGCCGTGGGGACACACAAAGCCCCGAAATCATCTCGAGATATCCCTCCTGAGCGCAAGAGGCTCCACTACGGGGGAGAGACAGAACCAAACTTAAAAACACGTACAGTCAAGAGAAATAGAGGGGGGACAAGGAATCCGACACCAAATACTTACTCGTACTAATGAAACAGATAACATTCAAATTTAAATTTTAATTCAACAGAATGTGTAACAAGAACATGAGAGTAATGTACATTTGTTAAAGAATGTTCAACTAAAGTAATTAATTGTTCAATTAGATTAATGTACAATTAAATAATGTTCAGTACCGAAACGAGAGGGTATATACCATTGATGACAGGCACGCAGATGAGTCTATCATCATTCACCTCTTGAGTACCTATGTACCGCTAGGTGAATAAAAGGCATGTTGGGGAAAGGAAATGTAATGGTTGTTTTAAGAGAAACGATCTTCGTCTACATGGTTTTATTCTCCGCCAGTAACAATAACGAAACAATTATCAGGTACATGAAATATCATTAACAAGATCATACACAAAAGCAGCATCTGCTCTAAACCTGATACCTCCAACATCTGTAGTACTCAATCCCAACAGGAAATGTGCCCAACCGTTTTTTGTCTCGCCCAGGAATCGAAGTCCGGATCCGCGATTTTGAGTCAAGAACGAGGACCAGCCATCTATATATGTCTATGTCTCACACTTGTAATTATTTGCTCCATGTTTCATGTAATAATCTAATTTTGTTAATGTAAAGGGTATTTATATTTCCGTTAATGCTGTATACCTGTTCAATACAGCCAAAAGTGTAACTATTTGAATGAGTTGTTAAAAATAAAACTGCCTACCAGCCGAAGCCGTAAATGACGAAACCCTGCTACAATTTAAGATGCAAATGGACCAAAATCATTGGGACAAATGAGGGGCCTTTAACAAGCCACCGGGATTCCTGTCCACGCCGAAGCTATTAGGAGTAATAGTGACCCTCAGGTAAATTTAGAATTATTGCTATATCAGAATAGAATAGATACACCAAAAATAAGTGTTCTATGACTAGAATCTAATTTAGAGAAAATGAATTTTTACGTGTAAACTTTTTAAAATCCTTTCAAAATATTTCCAGAGTTAATTTTGTTTTAGAAGGGGGCGGCAGTAGAGCATAATATGAAGTCGCTTTGTTGGAGACGCAGATTGATCAATTAGTATGCGGAAAAAAAAACAGAAAAAGGAGAATTTTTTTTTATTATTATTATTTCTACCACAGACGTGGCCACACATTACGATGCTAACAAGCATATATACATTTTCTTCTGTCCTCCATGGACAGAGGTTAGAGAGTGTGTTAAACATATATTCAGAGGTTTATTGAACAATCAACCACAGAAGGTGATTCGGTGGAAATGTTGAAACGTTTTGGTACTGGTCAGAGCCTTTACAACATCAGCCTGACCCATTTCTTTGGGTTTTCTGTAACACCATATATAATGATATCATATATAAATAAGATGAGAGAGAGATATTTTTTAATTAATAATAGGTTTAGTAAATCTATATCACATATATATATATATATATATATATATATATATATTATATATAATATATATATATATATATATATATATATAGTGACTAAGCCAGCCCTTACTATTGAACGTCTAATAAGCGTTTTGATTATCTCATTATGAGAAACTAATTATGTATGTCATTTATTATGTAATTACGAGAATGACGAACTATGACCAAATACTATTTTAGGGGTATTATCGAGAAGTTAGGTGTTAGGGAGGTGTAAAACTATATGGAAACTGTATTAGAATGGCTTGATAGTGGTAGAAAGGCGTTCTAAGTAACTAAATTAATATTATTAAATTATATATTAAAATATAATATATATTAATTGAATTGGAAATGTTAGGTGGAAGAGTTTGAGTCTAATTAGTTTGGTTTGATAAGGTTTAGTGGGAGATGCTTTAGAGTCATGGAGGCACCAAGGAGACAACCACACTTGTCTGTAATATAATACTTTCTTTGGCATCTTTTAAAAACCATACATCTTGTAAGTTGTATTATCTCTTCCTGGCAACATATGCGTCCCCAAATTTCTTGAATCACCATCAGTGTCACCGGCTTACTTGGCTCATCATCCCCAGCTCCATGGACTCACCATCAACGTTACCTGCTCCTATCCATCAACGACTGCTCTACTCACCTCAACGTTACCGTCCTGACTCCTAATTCTGCCTTGACTCACCATCAACGTTACCTGCTCCTTGACTCACCATCAACGTTCCTGCTCCTTGACTCACCATCAGCGTCACTAATATGAGGCAGCAGCTCATCATCAAGGCCCCAGCTCCTCGACTCACCACCGTCGCCACCGGCTCCAGACGCTGCATATTAAAGAACTCCATAAAACCTGGTCATTATACACGACCACAGCAACAAACGACCGGCTGGAATCTCGTCTAAACTAGAGGGTGATGTTGGTGGCGTGAGGAGGCCCTCCCCTTACGTGAATCATCCAGGTGGCACCTGGCGTGTCATCCAGGTGGCACCTGGATCCCAGGTGCCAGGTGACTCGGCGTATTACCCCAGGCGGCTCTGACCACTAAACAGGTGGCAGCAGTACATGTTTTCTCTGTTTTTGTGACTGGGGTTCACGCCCACTCTCCGTAATGACTGAGAGCGTAAGGGGAGCTTTCTCTTCCGCTTGTGATTCTCGCTCAAGTGACAAGATTTGGCTTCCTCACCAGGTAGCTAGCGTCGTGCCTGGGCGTGAGACCTCACCTATGGCTTTTACTTATCTGTCCTTGTCTAGGAGGAATTTTTCAGCTCCTGCGCAGAACGTCTTAACGTTTAAGGGATGAACTTCCGTCTCGACCCTTTTTTTACTCTCTGGTTCATTCCACTTCTTCACTACCATGACACTGAAAAATTCTTCATATGAAAGGATTGAAATAAATAAGGAAATTAACAGGGCAGACAAGAACAGTCTGTTTTATATGTGCATGGCGGGAATAAGGTGACAAAGATGTAACACAGCCTGGCTTTGTGTATCACTTGTGTATTTTGTACCTCAGGATCATGCCTCTCTATGTTATGATCAAGTTTTTATGTCATGTAGTGACGAAGTTCAGTAAGTTAGGTAATTTATGGAATTTCTTTTTTTATGACTGGATTTTTTTTTACTTAAACTTGAAGGTGTAGATGGAAGTGGTATTCACACCTTCTTTGTGGACATATGTATGCGTGTGTGTGTGTGTGTGTGTGTGTGTGTGTTTATGTGCGTGAATGGGAGCAAGTACATATATATAAATATATTCATAAATGCGCACACGAACGCCCTCTTTCGTCATAACAAATGATAAAGTTTGTCACGTCTTTTATGAGAGTTTAACTCCTGCTGCTGTAACATTTCCGCATTCGTGTTGAGCAGAATATTTCCTGACTCGCTACACTCCCTAAACCACAGTCAAACTGTCTTGGTGGCCACGCCAGACGATACACGCCAAGACACGCTAATAATCGCGGAAAGTTACGTAGTACACCTCGTACCACAAGGCGAGCGGCGCATGCGTGCGGCTTTTGTGCTTCATGCTCCAAGAAACGTACGCAGGAGTAGGGAATGTACAGTCGTGAGCGGTCACGGTGTGATTTCCGAGCTGGGGGTCGCGTGCGTGGTGCGGTAAGTGGGTAGGGGAGAATGTTGAGGCGCAGGGGAACGCGGTATAGGAGGAGAGGAGAGTCTGACGAATCACATGAAATACATAGGAGGGAAGAAATAGCCTAAGCTACTCTGTCCCTTTGAGATAGGAAGAACTACATCACAAGGAGATATCAAAATTCAAAAAAATTCAAATGATTATTCAGGTAAAGTACATACATACAAGGGTGATACAATATTGATGAATTTATAGATAGAGCTAGTGTCTGAAGCCACTATTACGCAAAGCGTTTCAGGCAGGAAAAACACTAAAGACTAAAACTTAATACTAATTGAGATTACAGTATAAAATGCGTTGAGAAAATATATAAAATAAAAAGGGGGGAACATGGAAGAAAAACAGCAAAAATACAATTTGATCGACAAACAGCATTGTTTAAAAATAACAGACATGGGTTGACATTATAGGGGTAAGGTAGGTTACAGGGAGTTAATTAGGTAGTGCTTAGTTTTTATCTTAAACTGGTTGAGAGAGGTACAGTCTTTAACATGATTGGGAAGGTCATTCCACATTCTGGGTCCCTTGATTTAAGTAAACTTTTTAGGTAAACTTTGACCTAAAAATATTTAGGTAAACATTACCTTCTCTGTACTGGCATTCCTCTATTTTACCAACAGTTTCTTCCCGTATATATACATCTATATATATATATATATATATATATATATATATATATATATATATATATATATATATATATAATATAGAAAAGACTGACACTTAGTAAGTTCTTGCAGTCACATATAATACCCTCCCTTGGTAAGTCTTCCCAACTAATCAGACCGAGAGAGGAAACGTTTATCGGCTACCACCGGCGGATGTGAGCACTTGTCAATGTAGTCCTCGACAGTGAAGCTTTTACCCTGACGGCGCTGTTGAGGAGGAGAGAGGGAGGAGGGTGAAGGTGTTGAGGCCTACCTGGACCTGATTCGTTATTTAAAAGGGATCGGAGATCACCTGAGGAGCAAATGTCTTAACGACGCCTGTTTGGACCAACCAAAGTACCGGAAGATCGGACCAGGAGCTACAGTTCGACCACCGTAGTGAAGAAAAACAAATATTTGTAGAAAAGTTGAGCTTTTTATAAGATAGAAAAATGACCATTAGTGATTTAGTCAGAGTTAGCAACTCATTGTGGTAGCGATCAGTCAACATGCCTAAGACCGTAGTTTTGTCAGGAGGAAGTTCGGCCTTCCTCCTGTTTTATCTGAGACCAGATCTCCTCCTGCATCCTGTGGGAGAGACCAGCTTCCCTCCTGCATCATGTGAGAGAGACCAGCGTCCCTCCTGCATCCTGTGAGACAGACCAGCTTCCCTCCTGCATCTTGCGAGAGAAATAGAAGAGAGCTATGTGATGCTGGTTTCGGTCTTCATGAATATCCTTCTAAGTAGCTGTAAGCCTTAACCTACATTGCAGTCGTATTTCCCTTTAGGCTCTCTCCGCCCCATCCCATCAAACTCTGAAACAGAATTAGAATGATTATGATTATGTTTTTTTGTTTTGTGGTGTTTGATCAGAAGCAAACGCCACAACAGAGATAATATTTGTTCAGAAGCAAAAATGTACTTCATCTGCACGGATGTCCTGTCCTACCACATCATGGTACAACCATGATGTGATGTATTTTTTATGTGGTACCATGATGTGGTACCGCATCCAACTGTTCATAGTAGTTACTAGGCTGGCAGTTTCTACAAGAAAAAAAATGTCAGCATTGTGGAGAAAGGCATCATTGACCACTAGACTATTTACCTAAAACATTGCAGGTACAAATCAAATCAGACTACCTGAACATTTTGACATTACAGTGCAAATTAATGAAACCAACAAGCGATGAAAACTAAATTCTTTAAGTTTTGCTCATATAAGATAAAAACAAAAAGGTCCAAAGTATTCAAAGCACGTGAAAGAATATCCATAAAGAAAAAACACTGACGGGATGTTCGATTTTGAAAAGATTAATTTGAGAATACACCATGAAAATCTCCCTCCTGTGGTGACACGTGGAGTTATGTGTTGACGCCGATCATGTAGAACAACTGAGTGTTCTACAATCGTTGTGATACATGCTCGCTGTTCGGAGCTTAAACAGACATGGTTAGATAGGGACTGTTTAGCTGGGATGACGAGCAATGTTGTCCAACGAACGGTACATGTAGATGTAGGACGAGGCTTCCTCTCTCTCGCGCGCGCGCTCTCTCTCTCTCTCGCTCTCTCTCTCTCTCTCTCTGCCATCCCAGCTGGATTGCCTGTGGGCTTTTGGGGATGGTGGTTGAGGTGATGGGCCTGCACGAGAGGCCCACTCTGTGGCACAGCGTGTAAAATTGGGATCATGTACACCTGCCAGCTGATGTAAGTGGGCAGGTAGAATTTCCTTCACAAGGTCGTCGGATGCTGATAAGGAGGACAGGAAGGCTGGAACAGCGATTTGCGTTGCTGTTCGAACTCCGAGGCCCCCAAGTCTTACGGGAAGAGAGGCTTGTTTCCACTGCAGGTCATCAAGAGAGAGGTTAAGGGCTTTTCTAGCATTGATTTCAGTAACCGGTCATACTCACTTAGTTTTTGGCTACTGTAAGATGGTGAACACCTCAGAAAGTAGGTTAACCTGGGGAGGGACAGACATCTGGTGATGAGGTAGAGTGCATCATGAGCATCAATATCCTCAATCCTCCCATCCATCCTCTTAAGGTCGGCGATTTTCTTATCAAGGACCTCATCGATGGCTTTCAACCCCAGGGGAGCTCCTAGGAGTGTGCTGTCTTCAGGTTTAGTTTTATGGATGTTTGGCAGAAGACCCTCTATTCTCTCTACGATGCCCTGGTTGGAACATATTATTTCACATTTAGAAGGGTTCAGGGTGAGGCCTAAAACTGCACCTTGCTCCTGGATTTTTCTGATGTCCTCCAGGAGGGAGTATATATATATATATATATATATATATATATATATATATATATATATATATATATATGTATATATATATATATAATATATATATTATATATATATATATATATATATATATATATATATATATATATATATATATATATATATAGGGGGGTACCACCTCTGGTGCAATTATAGGGACCCACAGCCTCAGAGAAGGGAACACTGAGCATTCAGGGAAAAACTTGCCATTTAACTCTGAATAAATGAGGGTGTTCGCTTCTCCTACCACCCCCTTTTTTATGGTGTACACTTTATTAAGCAAGGTTATACAGTTACATATCTGATTGTATACAAAAAATGAGCATTAAGAGGACACAAAAATAGTTCGCTTCCTAGAGGCTGTAGATTTCCTCGAACTCCTCCGACGTTGGGCAGGAACCGAGGATGCAGCGAGCATTCCCCCTCTGGATCGCGACACTGAGGCGCTGAAAGAGAAAACTTGCCGCTCTAGGGTCTCTTGTGGTGTCAATGAGCTTGGAACCAAGATCCTTTAGAAACCTTCTTGCACTCTCTCCCCATGGGCCTAGGGTCTCAGACCCTATTGGAACGAAGTTGTACCGATGATCTAATTGCCTATACTTGGCTGACTTGTCTCTTTCTCTGTGTGTCGCCGCGGCTCCTGCTGTGCCGGCAGAGAGGTTGATGTATGTGGCTGCCAGGGTGGATACGCAAGTATAGTCCCATGCCAACTGTCTGCCACCCTTCCACGGACGCAGTGTGATTCCGTCTGGTCGGCCGGCAAAGCTAACAGAGTCACGGTTCAGGAGGTTGCGGGGCTCTCTCTCCGCTGGACACTGGGCAGAGGCAAGGCTTCTTTTAATGATGTCGTTTACTTCGTCGTGTCTAGTGTGCCAACCACCAGATTTTCCACAGTGCAGGCCATGCAATCCATATTCGTCAGCATCTGCCTCGCCGCAAATACACCTATGAACAGTGTGGATAGGGGCAGCAAGACAGAGAGCGACTGATGTCTGCCAAGAGGTCGTCTACGGTGCCAGCTATAGTGCCATCATCCAAAAACCAGATGTTGAACTCGCTGGACAAGCTTTCGGTGATTTCTTTTAAGACTAAGCAGAAAAGAAGGGGAGCAAGAGGATCACCTTGCTGAACGCCTTCACATGATCTGATTTCATGTTCACCAAAGAGCAGTTTTGACTCACCACTGTAGCACGATAGTATGAACGGGTAGAGGGGCCGGAAATGGCGATGTACGGCACAAAGTACTGCATCTCTTCTGACCATGTTGAAGGCATTCTTAAAATCATATATATATATATATATATATATATATATATATATATATAATATATATATATATATATATATATATATATATATATATATATGTCGTACCTATTAGCCAGAACGCACTTCTCAGCCTACTATACAAGGCCCGATTTGCCTAATAAGCAAAGTTTTCATGAATTAATGTTTTTTCGACTACCTAACCTACCTAACCTAACCTAACCTAACTTTTTCAGCTACCTAACTTAACCTAACCTATAAAGATAGGTTAGGTTAGGTTAGGTAGGGTTGGTTAGGTTCGGTCATATATCTACGTTAATTTTAACTCCAATAAAATAAAACTGACCTCATACGTAATGAAATGTGTAGCTTTAACATTTCATAAGAAAAAAATTAGAGAAAATATATTAATATAGGAAAACTTGGCTTATTAGGCAAATTAGGCCTTGCATAGTAGGCTGAGAAGTGCGTTCTGGCTACTAGGTTGGCAGTTTTCTTGGTTTTATAGTAAATCGTCAATTGTATCTTCTGATTTTTGTCTGTAGGGATAACGTTTCAATTAACAACATCTTTCAGGACCCTTTCCTCCGTTTTATGGGCTGTGGAAAAGAAGTTCCTGTAAAATAGTCTAATAAGGGGTACAGGTGTTGTGTTTGTTGTCTCTTCAGAGGTTGCATGGCGTTTCACCTTCCTTCTTATGATGTCTTCAACGAAACAATTGGAGAAGCGGTTGCTGACTAAGACCTGCCTTATCCTACAGAGTTCTTCATAGACTTGCTTCCATCCTGAGCTGTGGCTGAGAGCATGGTCGACATAAGCGTTAACAACACTCCTCTTGTACCTGTCTGGGCAGTCACTGTTGGCATTAAGGCACATTCCTATGTTTGTTTCCTTAGTGTAGACTGAAGTGTGGAAACCTCCGCTCCTTTCCATGACTGTAACATCTAGAAAGGGTAGTTTCCCATCCTTCTCCATCTCGTAAGTGAAACGCAACACGGAATTCTGCTCAAATGCTTCCTTCAGCACTTGCAGATGTCTGACATCAGGTACCTGTGTAAAAATGTCGTCAACATACCTGCAGTATATGGCCGGTTTCAAGTTCATATTGACTAAGACCTTTTGTTCGATGGTACCCATGTAGAAGTTCGCAAACAGGACACCTAGGGGAGAACCCATGGCGACCCCATCTACTTGCTTATACATGTGTCCATCCGGGCTCAAGAAGGGCGCCTCTTTAGTACAAGCTTGGAGTAGTTTCCTTAGAATATTTTCTGGTATGTCAAGAGGAGTACTGGCCGGATCACGATACACTCTGTCCGCTATCATCCCGATTGTTTCATCTACAGGTACGTTGGTAAACAGTAATTCTACGTCCAACGAGGCTCTTATCCCTGTGGCCTGTGTTCACCTCAGTAAGTCAACATATTCCTTTGGAGACTTCAGGCTGAAGGTGCAAGGGAGATAAGGAGTCAGCAGGCCGTTGAGTCGCTTCGCCTGTCTGTACGTGGGTGTGGGTATCTGGCTAATAATTGGCCGAAGTGGGTTTCCAGGCTTATGTGTCTCGACATTTCCATACGCATATCCAGGCTTATATTCCCCAATAATCTTTGGCAGGTGGAGTCCGGATTTTTGGCGTTCACAGTTTCGATCAATTTGTTGACCTTTGCCTTCAATTCGGCTGTAGTGTCCTTCGTTACCCTTTGGAATTTAGTTTGGTCAGAGAGAATGAGGTTCATTTTCGCCAGATATTCGTCTTTTTAAGAATGACGTATATTGGCGACTTGTCACCTCTCGTGACGACTATCTCCTTGTTCTCACGAAGGCTCTTAGCTGCCGCTTTGAGCTCAGGGGACAGTATTGTGCTTCTGTAATTGCCTCGATTCTTTCCTCCTTCCGCAATATAGTTCTGCTTGTAAGGTGTCTTTGGTGGTGACCTTCTTTTGTGTCTCGAGGTCGAATATGTCGTCCAACAGGATCTCTAACTCCACTTTCGGGCCATCTCACTTGGTCTGGACATAACGTGACAGTTTATACCCAGATTTAGGGAGTGACTAGGTCCTCAGTGAGGTTGATTCCTGCAAGGTTCAGGAAGCCAAGTTCCACGACTAAGAGACGGCTTCCTGAACCTTGCAGGAATCAACCTCACTGAGGACCAAGTCACTCTCTAAGAGTGACGCACAATAATATAATTGTGCGTTAATTGGCTGTTGATTGCTGGTGTTGACTTCTTGATGTGTAGTGCCTCGCAGATGTCAAGCCGCCTGCTGTCGCTGTATCTATCAATGATGGTTTGGTTCTCTTCCCACTTCTTGATGTGTACACTTCCACTTCTTGATGTGACACTTCTTGATGTGTAGAGCCTCGCAGATGTCGAGGCACTACACATCAAGAAGTCAACACCAGCAATCAACAGCCAATTAATGCACAACTATATTCTACCCACTTCAAGACTCCGCTCCAATATAGAAGCATCAAGAAATATGGGCCAATATGCCGTCTGCAGTTACAAATCTATACCCATTGTTCCGTGTTCTGTGTTTGTGGAAGTTTGTTTTCACCTCATCTAAAAACCATTTAACATGTCACCTCACCCAAATGCAGGTATAAAAAAGAAAATCAAAGTTGTTTAAACTCTGTTCAGTTCAAGTTGTTGTGTGTGTGTAACTAAAGTCTTTGAAAATGTAATAAGTTTTACGAAACGCGCTCAAGTGTCGCGTCAGACTAGAAATAGAAATGAATTTTGGAGAATTGATTTTTCCTTTACCATCAACAGTAAAAAGAAACATAAGGAAGATCGAGAAAATTCGTGTTAGAATTATTAATCTTACTTTTTCGGTCATATTTAATATATATATATATATATATATATATTTATATATATATATATATATATATATATATATATATATATATATTATATATCTGAAAACTCACACCCCAGAAGTGACTCGAACCCATACTCCCAGGAGCAACGCAACTGGTATGTACAGGGATGCCTTAAACCACTTGACCATCACGACGGACATAAGGAAGTGATAGCCTGAGCTATATGAACCACTTCCCCGCCGGCACCTGGATGGTTATCTTGGGCATAGCATTTTATCAAATCACCTCTTTTTTGGGGCAACACGTGAGGAACACAAATGCAAACAAGCCTGAATGGTCCCCAGGACTAGATACAACTGAAAACTCACACCCCAGAAGTGACTCGAACCCATACTCCCAGGAGCAACGCAACTGGTATGTACAGGGATGCCTTAAACCACTTGACCATCACGACCGGACATAAGGAAGTGATAGCCTGAGCTATATGAACCACTTCCCCGCCGGCACCTGGATGGTTATCTTGGGCATAGCATTTTATCAAATCACCTTTTTTTTGGGGCAACACGTGAGGAACACAAATGCAAACAAGCCTGAATGGTCCCCAGGACAGTCCTCCTTTGAAAGGTCTTGTCTTATTGACCAAAGTTTGCCATCTTTGTCACATTGCATTTTCTGGCATTCCAAAGCACTTCTGTCATATGCTTCAATCCATTAAACGTCACCCTTAAGTTTCGGTTCTTGTTTTTCTCATATTTACCTATCCTAAAATAACTGACATGCTCCTTTGAATTTAGGCCTTCTCCTAATCCTACTATTTTTTCTATGATTTTCACCTCTTCTGCTGCTCTGTCACCCTAGAGGAATTTTCCTTTTCTAAACATCTTAAAATTATTATGGACTTACTTCTATCTGCAGTGTTTTGTACCAGTTTATTGTTGGTAACCAGTTCTTTCCTAATTGCTTGCCTAAGATCCGCTTCTTGTTTGTCATTTCTGGTTTTGACTTCCAAACACACTTCCTAAATCGTCTCTCTCTTTTACAACTTGCACATATGTCTCTTTTATTTCTTCTTTATAATTTTCTAGTTCTTT
>WNGS01111181.1:32860884-32865884 GCA_020271785.1 Procambarus virginalis
AACAGCAATAGTAGTAGTAATAACAGTAGTTAGAACGGTAGTTGCATTCGAACCAGAAGTTCTTGTAGAAGTAGTAATTGTAGTGGTGGTAGTAGCAATATTGCAATAGCAATAATTGTTGCAACAGTAGAAACAACAGTCGGAGTAGTCGTTTCAATAGCAGTAGTGAGAGTCTGAATGTTAGTATTAACAGAGCTAACAGAAATACCAGCCATGAAAAATATCAACATACACCAGTATTATACACACACAGACAACCAACACTAACAGCCGACTGCAAAGTTTGTCGATCGAGTGAAGAAACAGTTAGGTGTCTGGGGGCCAGTTTAGGAACTGTGTTAACTGGTATCCAAGTGGCCCACTGGGACCTCCTCCTCCTCTTCCCGCTCACCCACAGGCGGCGCCTCCCTCACCGCCTCCTGCAGGAAATCATTTTATCGAAACCATGAAAACTCTCACTGACGTTTGGACTCTCTCGTGTGGCTGGTTGTAGCACTCTTGCGTAAGACGAGCCTCCTGATCTTATAATTGGGGAAAAAAATCTTCAGAGTGTAAGAAAATTCCCTTCCAACTTATTCCCATCCCCCCAATCAGTTTCCCCCCCCTCTCCCCTCCCCCATCTTCAGCAGTAACCAACCGCATGCAGCGGTGTGGAAGTGCGCATGCGCCGAGGCGGGTTGAGTGCCTTACTTTCTGAAAGCGGGAGAAGAAGTCGTCAGTCGTGCTGCGTCTCTTGAGTCGAGTACACACACGCACAGAGGGCTAACCAACACAGTTTTACACAACGTTACCCCATACGGAGGTTATCCCTCGCAGCGCTATCATACGCGTGATCATCACAGACCTACAGGATGGTGAGCGATATGTTAATTGATAACGCATGGCACTATTTGTTTTGTATTTATTGAATTGGTTGTGTGTGTGTGTGTGTGTGTGTGTGGTGTGTGTGTGTGTGTGTGTGTGTGTGTGTGTGTGTGTGTGTGTGTGTGTGTGTGTGTGTGTGTGTGTGTGTGTGTGTGTGTGTGTGTGTGTGTGTGGGTGTGTGTGTGGTGTGTGTGCGCGTGTGTGTGTGTGTGTGTGTGTGTGTGTGTGTGTGTGTGTGTGTGTGTGTGTGTGTGTGTGTGTGTGTGTGTGTGTGTGTGTGTGTGTTCACTATCTTTTTGTATTTACCATTTGTACCTGCGTGATCGAGCTATTAGCTCTTGGGCCCGCCTTTCCAACCGTCGGTTTCTAATGCATTAACTCCCGATCTATTTCTTCTCTATCAAATCTACTGCGTATTTCTCTCACGCACACACACACACACATACACACACAGGCTCCACCACAGCCTGGTGGCACCAGGCTCGTCCCGGAACTGAGAGGATTGAGCTACGAGGAAAGGCTAAAGGAGCTGAACCTCACATCCCTGGAAAACAGAAGAGTAAGGGGAGACATGATAACCACCTACAAAATTCTCAGGGGAATTGATAGGGTGGACAAAGACAAACTCTTCAGCACGGGTGGGACACGAACAAGGGGACACAGGTGGAAACTTAGTACCCACATGAGCCACAGAGACGTTAGAAAGATTTTTTCAGTGTCAGAGTAGTTAATAAATGGAATGCACTAGGAAGTGATGTGGTGGAGGCTGACTCCATGCACAGTTTCAAGTGTAGATATGATAGAGCCAGTAGGCTCAGGAATCTGTACACCAGTTGATGACAGTTGAGAGGCGGGACCAAAGAGCCAAAGCTCAACCCCGCAAGCACAATTAGGTGAGTACAATTTGTTTAGTACACACACACACACACACACACACACATATATATATAGATATGTATATATATATATATATATATATATATATATATATATAATATATATATATATATATATATAGATATATATATATATATATATATATATATATATATAAATATATATATATATATATATATATATATATATATATATATATATATATATATATATATATATATATGTACACACACATCCCCAGGATGCAGCCCTTAGCAGCTGTCTAGTTCCCAGGGAACCTATTTACTGCTAGGTGAACAGAGGTATCAGGTGAAATGAACGCTGCCCATTTGTTTCTGCCTCGACTTGAAATCGAACCCGGGGCCTTAAGATTACGACCCGTGAGTGTTGTCAGCACGGCTTTCAGCTGTGTGTGTGTGTGTGTGTGTGTATCTGTTGTGTGTGTGTGTGTGTGTGTGTGTGTGTGTGTGTGTGTGTGTGTCTGTGTGTGTGTGTGTGTGTGTGTGTGTGTGTGTGTGTGTGTGTGTGTGTGGTGTGTGTGTGTGTGTGTGTGTGTGTGTGTGTGTGTGTGTGTGTGTGTGTGTGTGTGTGTGTGTGTGTGTGTGTGTGTGTGTGTGTGTACTCACCTAATTGTTACTGGACTCTACCGTGTGTGTGTGTGAGTGAGGAATTTCGCGCAAATAGATGGTGTGTTCAGTTGGTTTCGATTCGAGCACTGTTTGGTTGGTAGGAACGAGAGATATTGCAGGAAGTATAGAAGAACCCCAGTAAAGTCGAGAAGATGTGCTAAACGCTACAGTCACTGAACAATGTAAACATCGGAGCTCCGTGGCTACCTGACCTTCTTCTCTCATATTATAAGACACTGCCGGAACAAAGGTTGAAATTGTCAACAGAAAATAAGAGAGATTACTACAGGAAGTGCAAGGTGTTATTGTACTGTTATGTGGTCCTGCGGGACGATTCGTACAACAACAACAACCTCATCGATCAAGCCTATATATTTCTTGATGCTTATAGAAGCATCAAGAAATATGGGCCAATAGGCCCTTTGCAGTTACTTCCATTCTATACCCATTGCACCGTGTTCTGTCTTGTGTTGAAAGTTTGCTCTGTCTTGTGTTGAAAGTTTTGTTCACCTCATCCAAAACTGTTGTAACATATCACCTTACCCAAATGCGAGTGTATAAGACGAAAGCTGTTTAAATGATAGCATAGTAAAACTCTGTTTAGTGTTTGCAGGTTATAGTTGTGTGTGTGTGTAAACTAAAGTCTTTGAAAATGTAATAAGTTATTACGAAACGCGTTCAAGTGTCGCGTCAGACTAGAAATAAAAATGAATTTTGGAGAATTTATTTTTCAATTACCATCGACAGTAAAAAGAAACAAAAGAAATATTGAGAAAATTCGTGTTAGAATTATTAATCTTACTTTTTCGGTCATATTTAATAACATATATATATATATATATATATATATATATATATATATATATATATATATATATATATATATATATATATATATATATATATATATTATATATATAAGAACACGTTGTACTGAACGGGGTGAGAATAGCTTCTAAAGCACTGTGATGTCTTACTGTAGCTCTGAAGTTACTGTGATGTCTTACTGTAGCTCTGAAGTTACTGTGATGTCTCACTGTAGCTCTAAAGCACTGTGATGTCTTACTGTAGCTCTGAAGTTACTGTGATGTCTTACTGTAGGTCTGAAGTTACTGTGATGTCTCACTGTAGCTCTAAAGCACTGTGATGTCTTACTGTAACTCTGAAGTTACTGTGATGTCTTACTGTAGCTCTGAAGTTACTGTGATGTCTTACTGTAGCTCTGAAGTTACTGTGATGTCTTACTGTAGCTCTGAAGTTACTGTGATGTCTTACTGTAGCTCTGAAGTTACTGTGATGTCTTACTGTAGTTCTGAAGTTACTGTGATGTCTTACTGTAGCTCTGAAGTTACTGTGATGTCTTACTGTAGCTCTGAAGTTACTGTGATGTCTTACTGTAGCTCTGAAGTTACTGTGATGTCTTACTGTAGCTCTGACGTTACTGTGATGTCTCACTGTAGCTCTGAAGTTACTGTGATGTCTTACTGTAGCTCTGACGTTACTGTGATGTCTCACTGTAGCTCTGAAGTTACTGTGATGTCTTACTGTAGCTCTGACGTTACTGTGATGTCTCACTGTAGCTCTGAAGTCAGTCTGCTGCAAATTTGAGATTCTTGGAATATTGTACTGAATCATGTTAGTGCGGTGTCTTGCTAGATCACTGAAATGAGTCTGATGTCTTAAATATAGAGCTGAAGTCTCTGTGACTCCTTACTGCAAAATTGAAATGACTCATGAATATTTCTTCAGCGTTAATGGTTCTTAATACAAAACTGAAGTCCTTGAGATGACTACCGCGGTGCAGAATGAATTATTCAATACGTGCTGATGTCACTGTAATGCGCATTAAAGCAGCGTTGAAGTCACCGTATTGTTTGTTTGCAGCGTTAATACCACAGCGATGTATAACTTCAATGTTGACGTCATCGCTGTGATTGAAGCATTGATGTCCCTGCCGGCGAGCTCAAGCTTTGAAATCAACATGCGTCTCATTCAGTCACTGACGTCCCCATTGTGTCTGACCCTCTGAAGTCTTACTGTAATGTTGAAGTCCCCGTGACATCTTACTGCCGCATTGAAATCACTGACACTTTGTACTTCCTCACCGATGACACTGTAGCGTGCCACTGATGCCGATGCCTCCACACAGTTCCTCCTCCCGTGAAAAAAAGTCCACTACGGGCTCACCATAGCCCGTGCTACTTGGAACTTTTGTTTCAAGTAGCCAATCTTAAACAACAACAACTCCTCCCGTGGAAAAGTTCCGAATTACTGAATTTCTGAATTACTAAACTCCTCCTAAAGTGGTTGACAAGTGGCTAAAAACACGCCTTTCGCGATAACGTTAAATATCGCCTCGAATTTCAGTCTAACAGAATTTATGAAAACTTAAATTTCCTTACTAATTTGTTTTGCTTTTCCTGAGCCAAGCAAGCCAATTTGGCGCTGCTTGGGATTGTGCTCACGAACGGCAACGTATTCTGATCGATTTTTGATAAGATTATCTTACTTAGTATTAGATTTATTGTTTGATTATAAATACGCGAGGCGTTCCTGGCAAATTCTGTTTCATTGATATCTCCAAAATAATCGGGAAATTCAATTCAATTT
>WNGS01111181.1:32870884-32878384 GCA_020271785.1 Procambarus virginalis
GTATTGGCTTACCACTGTCTTCATAATTACATGATATCTACCTTATTAATTCCTCTGAATATTTCGTATGTTGTGATCATGTCTCTTCTTCTGTCTTTCGAGATTGGTGGCTTCATGCAAACGTTGCATATATATGAATTAGTCTAACGTATGTGCACAGCTTTCTGAATTGCTGTTCATTCAAATTCGTAAGAGAAACCAAAAGACGTTACTTGGTTTCGATGGCTACTACCAAGTCTCTTTTTTATAGGCTTCATGACTCCTGGAATCTTGGTGGACGAGTTGGCGGTCTCAACATTATACTAATTTTTAGACATATTTTAGTTTATGAAAAGGTGTTTCTTATAGGTGATATATGCAAAATATATAACAGTTTAGTTATTCCAAATATGCTCTGAAAATATGCCATACGTCAGGCTGCGAGCAGCCGCGTCCAACAGCCTGGTTGATCAGTCCAGCAACCAGGAGGCCTGGTCGACGACCGGGCCGCGGGGACGCTGAGCCCCGAAAGCACCTCAAGGTAACCTCAAGGTAAGGAAGCTTACAGGTAAATTACTTAACATCGTCACCACATTAACAAATCGAACAAACTCTTACCCTGACAGTGCCTTAGTTGACTGTTCAATAAACCCTTGAAATATATGTTTAACTGATCTCTAACTCTGTCCATGGAGGACAGAAGAAAATGTATATATGCTGGTTAGCATTGTAAATGTGTGGCCACGTCTGTGGTAGAAAAAAATAAAATAAAAAATAAAATAATAAAAAAGTGCCTTAGAAAGGTGTTGTTACTGATGGTGATGATGGCTTGAAGCACTTTTCTTTTGATGATCGCTTTTATCGTGATGGTAAAACTCATTCTGCTGATTCATGTCTAGTGATCTGGCGAATATTTTTATGATTATAATTGAATATAGACGTGTATTGGGTTCTGCCTAGCTACTTATGTTATGGAATGGCATCACTTCAATGTTCTTTATAAGACCCAACCACAGAGTCTACGACGAGAGCAGCAGAATCATCTCTAACAAAGGCGCTCCGGATGTTCTCTAAGCCCTTAAAGTATTATGAAAATTGTGTTGTTAAGCATTATGGAATATATATACAAGTATATTTGATGGCTATGGTGATTTTATTATCACCGAACACACCTGTAATAATCCGAAATCTCTGTTAACATAATTTTCATAATGCCTAAGAACATTTGTAACAAGATTAAGATGTCAGATTAAGATGTAAGATAATTTAAGATGTCTGTGTGCTTATATTTTCAAGCTTGTTTACGTCAGATGCAAGTGCATCTAATTAACCATATTTCTAACCAGATGGTTGTGGCAACAGACACAATATTTCATGAGATATCTGTTAATTACGTCTAAGAGTAAGAGAAAACCCGTGACTTGACAAACGTACCTAAATAGAATGGTCTCCCATTATGCTTACCTCTTATTTTTTAACGTTTTCTCACTGTTGTTTTCCCATTTTTATTGTTTTCCCCATTTTGTTGGTATCAGATTATTATTATTATTTTTTTTTTAATTTTGAATTGCAATGTAATGACAGTCCATAGTCATGAATTCTCGGCACATAGACACACACACACACACACACACACACACACACACACACACACACACACACACACACACACACACACACACACACACACACACACACATACACACACACACACACACACACACATACACATACACACACACACACATACACACACACACACATATATATATTATATATATATATATATATATATATATATATATATATATAAGAGAGAGAGAATGTCTGTCTGTCTGGCTGTACGAAGTTGGATGGAAGATAGTTGGCAGTAGCCTCACCCAACTTTGCATAGCGAATGGTCTGGGGTACTGGACAGACATAGCCGGTCGGGGTCGGTTCTATTGGTTCTATTAAGATGGGGTCGGATTAAATAGTGACCCCCTCCCCCCCACCCCTTTACGCCTAATCAATGAAAGGTTGAGTCCCTAAATTTATTTACATTTTCTGAGGATATCACTTCTATTTTATTCACTCTTGTGTTCATGATGATATCCTCATAATGTAACCAGAGTTTCCCAGTGCAGACGACTGATCACATGACCCTGTATGACTAAACATCCTGTGTGATGGGCATTTTTGCCATTAAGTAGCTAGTTCTTGACACACTCTGTACGCCTCTTCATATAGTCTACGGTAGCTGCACAAATACAAACGTACCTAAATGTGTTAATGAAAAAGAGACATAAGGGAGGGGAGAAGGGGATGATTGTAGAGAGGGAGGGAGATAGTGGAAGACAGGTGGAGAGGGAGTAGGGGTAAAAGGGTGTGTAAGGAGGAAGATTAGAAGAGGCCTCCAAGACTGACAAGGTCAGTGCCATAAAACCAGCAATCTCTCTCAACATTGCAACCATGTGAGTTCATTACCAAATTCTTTCAAGAGTAACATCCCCCCACGTACGAATTTAGAGTGGACGAACCGCTAGACACTACCAACCTCACGAACAAATCCACAAGGGCCGTAACAAGGATTCGAACCTGCGTCCGGGAGCATCCCACCTCAACCTACCTCACCATCCACCTGCCCCCGTACTAACGTCAGCCTCCCATCCGTATCTCGCAGTCACCATCATCACAACACCTACCAATAACCACCACCACCACAACTACCACCACCCACCACCATCGCCACACTAACCCACATCCCATTCGCGTGAAACCATTGAGAGTTCACTGACATTTCGCGCGCATCATCCGTGATATACTAAAAGAAAGTCGATTCTTCAGCAACATTCCAGCACCGATTTTGCTCTAACTGCTCGCTGCCTGTGCAACATGACTTGTTGATCATGCAACATGCCGGCCTGATCAGCCCCAACGACCGCCTCCTAAGGCCCGAAAAAGCTAATCACAGCGGTAGCTGTGATTAGCAATACGTTGTGTAGAGTTGGTTCTGTGGTTGAAATGCTGTTTGCCGACTTTTTGGAAATCATTTGTAGAGCATATTCTTAGAATACTGAATAAATATTATTATAATTATTATTGTCCCTAAAATAATATTATTTCAATAATAACAATAATAATAATAATAATAATAATAATAATAATAATTATTATTATTATTATTATTATTATTATATTATTATTATTATTATTATTGTAATTATTATTAGTACTGACGTTATTTTGAAATCATTGTGTTTATTATCTTTAGTGTTGCCAGGATTACTATCACTATTATTAAGTCATTATTATAGTCATTATTAGTATCACTATTAATAGCATCATTACTATTAACCTCATTCATAAATATTGTTAGCAGTCATTATAACTATTAGTATCATTCATTACTACTATTACTACTACCGGACTACTAAGAGTAGACATGGTGGGGTACTGTGTCCAGTACTGTCACCACTGGACACCACCAGTACTCTCCTGTCACTATACGGGGAGTGAGAGAGTTATCAGGGGAAAGCGCCAAGCCATTATGACTATATAGCACTGGGAAGAGGTCAGGATAAGGAATTGGGATGGGACGGGGGGGGGGGAAGGAATGGTGCCCAACCATTTGGAAGGTTCGGGATTGAACGCCGACCTGCATGAAGCGAGACCGTCGCTCTACCGTCCAGACCAAGTGGTTGGATATCTATATGGGGAGTGATAGCTTGTTCCTTATGCCCCGTCTAATACCGTTGTACCCGTTACAATTTAACTATTTTGACATCTGAATTCTTTGTCGAATCTGGTCTTAAAGTTGTGGGTGGAGGTGGCTTCCTCAACTTCTTCTTTCAGAGCAATCCACTTTTGGTTACCCCTTACAGGGAAAGATAAATTCTTAACATTTCTTCGGCTCATTTACGTTTCCAGCTTCGACCTGTGTTCTCGCGTTTAACTTGCTTTCACATTAATGAGGTTGTCCTTGTCCACTTTGTTATCACTGATGAAGATTAAGCCACCCAAAAGGTGGCACGGGCATGAATAGCCCGTAAACCACTTTGTCAAGTCCACTCAGTATTTTATGTGCTGCAATCATGTCCTCTCTGTTTCTTCTCTCCTCCAGGGATGTGAGGTGTACTTCCCTTAACCTATCCTCATACTTTAGTCCACTTTGCTCTGGCACCAATCTTGTTGCAAACCTTTGCACTTTTTCAATTTTGGTTCCGTGTTTCGCAAGGTTCAGTTTCCAGGCCGGTGTTGCATATTGCAATATTGGTCTAACAACGTTTGTGTTGATTGCCTTGAAAGAGCCCTGGTTTATAGGTTACTAAAGGACGTTCTAATGTTGTGGCAGCGTTTCATATGCTGCTGATGCTACCTTCTTGGTGTGTGCCTCTCGTGATGGTGTTGGAATTATATCCAATTCCATGTCTCGTCACGGTACCGAGGCTTCAACACTCTCTCCCGGCACACGTGTCACGAACGAGCTCCTGTGGCCAGTCACACTGGAACTAAATGGCTCAGTAAACTACAGACTCATTCGCTATATACTAGTGTGATAGATATTAATTACCTTTAACAACGAGTACCAAACGTGAATATCATATTATTACAACAACAACAACTAATAATAATAATAATAATAATAATAATAATAATAATAATAATAATAATAATAATAAAAGTAATAATAATATGGTAAGAAAAATTAATCATTGGAAGAAAGATGACTGTCGGGTTCGCTCTCGACTCACAATCGGGAAGTCCGGGTTCAAATCCCGAGCTGGGCAGAAATGGTTGGGCACGTTTCCTGTCACCTAATGGGGGCCTTGTTCACCAAGCAGTAAATAGGTACCCAGGAGTTAGTCAGCTTGTTGTGGGGGGTTGCATCCTGGAGAGGGTCTCTAGTTCGACCTTGATGGAGGGGGGGTTCGACCTCGATATAAGCCTAACATTTATATATACACTGGCTGCCTGTCCCCCGAAAATTATTATTATAACAACAGCAATAAAGGAAAATGTATAAAAATTAAATAATAAGCTCGGGTAAACTAAAGTAATTAAACTAAAAGGCATTCGCTAGTCCTGCTTCGCGATTTTCCCACGATGAGGGACTCGCCCATGACGCAGCGCTCTCTGTTGTCTGGGGAAAGTTTACGCCCGCTTTCCCCAGCTGAAAATGACACTCTTAGGGGAGAAACACAATGGAAAGGTAAAGGTTCTTCCTCTTTTTTTCTCGTGGAGGGTGAGGGGGGGACCAGTGGCAGGGTAGGTGTGGCTCAGGTTTTACCGGTAGTTTGTTGGATTGTTATATTACATATTCATATAGATATAGGTTTAGTATATGCATTCTGCATATATTAAGGAACTCATATGCATTCTCTCTCTCTCTCTCTCTCTCGCCCCACAATCTAAGAATGCCTTGTCTCCTCCCTCAGCGTGTGCTGGTGTTCCTGCTGGCGGCGACGGTGCTGCTGTCTCCGTCTGAGTGCCAACGGTCCAGGCTGGAGCAGATGGTGACCAACTTTGTGGGCAGCGTCGGGAACTTCGGCAGTAGGATCAGTAACGGCATGCTAAGGTGAGTCTTACGGAGACGGGTGAAGCTTTGAGTGAGCCTTCAGGCGACGGGTGAGGCTTTGAGTGAGCCTTCAAGCGACGGGTGAGGCTTTGAGTGAGCCTTCAGGCGACGGGTGAGGCTTCAGTTGAGACTTTAGGCGACAAATGCAGCCCGTCCTCCAAACAAAGACCTAAAAGTGATTCCATGCACCCGCCAAACCCTCTGTTTATGAATGAAAAACGATTTACATACAACCCGTCCTCGACTCAGTCCGTTACATCCAGCAGTCGACCCCACAGACGCATTCGTAAATTTTTACATGCTGTTCATTCAAAACAGAAATTTTCTCAAATATAAATTAATATTATAATACATTAGCATATTGTGCATATATAGGCATAGATTAGGTTAGGTGTTTAGGTTATGTTGGCGATTATCTGTATTTGTAGTACGTGGCTGAAGCATTTACAGCGTTGTGGTCCGAACAAAATTCGTCAGTGAAGCACTTTTTCCGGAAGTATTCGAACGAAATCAGTTGTGAGTCGTGTGTAAACCGTTTTTCATTCATAAACAGGGAGTTTTAGCGGGTGCATGGAATCACTTTTGGGTCTTTGTTTGGAGGACGGGCTGCTGTTTCACACGACTCACAACTGATGACGTTCGAACACTTTCGGAACAAGTGCTTCACTGACGAATTTTGTTCGAACAACAACGCTGTAAATGCTTCACCCACGTAACACAAATACAAATAATCGCCAACAGAATCTAAACACCTAACCTAACCTATGCTTATATATGGACAATATGCTAATATATTATAATATTAATTTATATTTGAGAACATTCCCGTTTTGAATGAACAGCATGTAAAAAATTATGAATGCGTCTGTGGGGTCGACTGCTGGATGTAATGGACTTGAGTCGAGGACGGGTTGGACAAGTAAGGCTTCAGGAGAGTCTTTGGGCGATGAGTGAGGCTTCAGGAAAGTCTTTGGGCGATGAGTGAGGCTTCAGGAGAGTCTTTAGGCGATGAGTGAGGCTTCAGGAGAGTCTTTAGGCGATGAGTGAGGCTTTATTTAAGTCATCAGAGAACGAATGAGGCATCCAGCTCATCCTTATAAACAAAAAGTTAAAACATTCATTCGAATAACACTAATTGTTTCCTGGGTGTTACTCTGTGTGTTTAGTACCAAGAGTCTGTGTGTTTTACATACTGTGACTCTGCGAGTCACAGTATGTAATTTCACTGCTTTTGTCTTTTAAAAATTCCAACCCGTCCTCGACTCAAGTCCATTACATTCAGCGGTCGACCCCACAGACGCATTCATAAATTTTAATATGCTGTTCATTCAAAACGGGAATTTTCTCAAGTATAAATTAATATTATAATATATTGGCATATTGTATATATATAGGCATAGGATAGGTTAGGCTAGGTGTTTAGGTTCTGTTGGCGATTATTTGTATTTGTAGTACGTGGGTGAAGCATTAATAGTGTTGTGATCAACCCATCCTCGACTCAAGTCCATTCCAACCAGCGGTCAACCCCACAGACGCATTCATAAATTTTAACATGCTGTTTATTCAAAATGGGAATTTTCTCAAGTATAAATTAATATTATAATATATTAGCATATTGTGTATAAATAGGCATAGGTTAGGTTAGGTTAGGTGTTTAGGTTCTGCTGGCGATTATTTGTATTTGTAGTACGTGGATGAAGCATTTACAGCGTTGTGGTTCGAACAAAATTCGTCAGTGACGCACTTGTTCCGGAAGTATTCGAACGTCGGCAGTTGTGAGTCGTGTGTAAACCGCTTTTCATTCATAAACAGGGGGTTTGGCGGGTGCATGGAATCACTTTTGGATCTTTGTTTGGAGGACGGGCTGGTTGTGATTCGAACAAAATTCGTCAGTGAAGCACTTGTTCCGGATATGTTCGAACGCCAGCAGTTGTGAGTCGTGTGCAAACCGCTTTTCATTCATA
>WNGS01111181.1:32883384-32893721 GCA_020271785.1 Procambarus virginalis
TTACGCTATGCTTCCCTCTTCCTCCCAGCACAGTCCAGAGAGTTTTAGTGGCGGTGAGGAATCTAAACAGGTGGTGCGCAAAACCAGTTACAGTGCCTCAGGCTACAAGGATGGTTATCTACATGGCTATGACCAGGGCTACGATGACGGCAGGAATAGGGGTAGTCTAAATAGGAATCAGTGGAGTTCGAACGTCAACACAAGGGGTCAGGAAAACGGCAGGTGGAATCCTGTCACTATTGACTACTGGGGGCAAGCCAGTAGTTCTGGCATTAACAATAGGGAGCAGGCCAGTAGTTATGGTACTAACAACTGGGGGCAGGGCAGTAGTTTTGGCACTAACAACTGGGGACAGGCCAGTAGTTCTGGCACTAACAACAGGAGACAGATCAGTAGTTCTAGCAACAACTGGAAACAAGGCAGTAGTGCAGACACTAACAATAGGGAACAAGTCAGTAGTTCTACAACTCACCTCAACGGGGTACATGCCGGTAGCTCTGCCACTCACAATAAGAGGAACGAGGCCAGTAGCCAGAGGGATCAGGTGAGTTGGTACACTAATCAATTGTTGGGGGAGGCTGCCAGGTGTGGCGGCCGCTGCTTGTGGCAGGAACTAATGAGATTTCTTGATCATTACAGCACGAGTGAGAGCACTGAGGTCAGCAGGGTGACGGGTACCTCGGCTTCAGCAGGGTCGGTGGGGCATGTGGTGCAACAGATGGGCAGCGGAACGAGCCCCAACACCCGACACAGTGCCTTCCCTGCCAACCTCTCTCCCCATCATAACCCTGTATATACACATGCAAAGCGACCCGGTATGATCCACGTCCATAGTGCCTCCCGTGGGCGGCCTCCCCATTACTCTCACAACATCCGTCCACTCCATAGGGAATCCAAGCGGCCACCTTCAGCTTCCTGGGGTCAAAGGGACACACCAGAGGTATTGTCCCCAGGCCCACCTTATTCATCCTCCCCTGCCAGGTACCGTCGCGACTACGATCTGATCTTAGATAATGGTCGGGTGCTTAGTGGGGCGACGGGGCAAATCCTAGGGCCACGGGGCCACTCAGACGATCATGGCAGAAGATCGAGACGCAGCTGAGATGGTCTGGGTGTCAGGTCATAAACAATCCTCTGCGCGACACTGCCCGAGGTAGTCACACATTCATAGTCGCATCACCCGCCACGCCCCGGATCCGGAGAATGAGACCCACACCCTCCAAGTCGAGGATCTTCACTAATTTCGCGACGCTGGTATGGTCAACACAAACCTGCACGCTTACCTCATCCTCCCTTCACACTTCAGCGTAAAATTTCTCCTCCAGTCCACACATCTCGCCTCCAAGTGTGTGTTTGTTAGTACAGTTGTTTCTGCTTACAAAAACAACTCGAGATTTTATGATTTGCTTCTTCCCCTTCGACCATAATATAGGTATCCTTCTACTTTTGGATATCTTTTCTACGTTGATACATCCACAATGCTTCTATTTTAGGCCAAGAAACCTAGTAATTGAGCTCTTAAATCACCCAAAAATGTAAATATTACAACCAATCATTTTTGAGTCTCTAAATGTTCAGGATTTTAATTTTCAATCATTCGTGTGTTGTGAATGTGCGGTACACCCTTTTCCCGTCACCCTCACGCCAACACCTACACCACATTTCAACACCCCGTCCACACCTTCACCCATACGTCCACCACAACCCAAACACACCTTTGTCCACACCTCAGCCCTACCACAGCCCCTTCCATATCCTCTTCCATGTTGTTGTTTTAGATTTAGCTACTCAGAATGAAATGTCCATGTAGCACGGGCTATGGTGAGCCCGTAATCCTCTTCCACATTCTCTCGAAACATATACCACTTAGGGCTACTCATGCCTGTGCCACCTCTTGGGTGACCTAATTTTTATCAGTCAATGAATCAATCCTCTTCCACACTTCGCAAGACCAACACCCCCATTATACCTCACCCATACAACACCATACCCTCACCTTAACAACCCCACCACATTCTCATTAACAATGCTCCATTACCTACACCCCAATACACCTACCACACCCCCACACCCTCACAAAAGCGTCCGAATTCATCCACAAGCATGACTTCCGCTTCAGCCGCTGTACATAGCAGATCAACCCCTGTGTAAATAGGCATGTTCTGACGCACTTCTGATTTATAGGGTTATTGTAGCCAGCATGCTGCAGGCACACCAAGTAGTTCCAGTCTACACCTAAGGTTTGCGTGACACATTGGTCAAGTGGCAAATAATTGACCTTTAAATGATACTAAATTCCAGACCCTGTGTTGAACAGTTCCTCTGGTGTATGTACAACATACGTCCACGGGCTCGATGATTATTTTATGGGGGGAAAACATTGAAGTTATTGTTTTTTAGAAATCAACAAATCATGTCAATATATTCCTGGTTACATATATTTAATAAGTTGTGATAAGCAGTGCTGACATCTACGTGAAAAAAGGCTACACAGAAAGTAGACAATTATAATAGAATAAGTAGTAGATACTCTAATATAAAAGTCTACTTTTATCTTGGTCTTTTTCTGTATAGAAGCTTTATTGTGAGGTTGAAGTTCATATCAAATTTTTGTAGCTGGAGGCTGTATTGTACCTTTGCATGAGTGTAGACTTATTGTGTCTCTCAGTAATGGAAGACAGCTGCCTGGCGCGCGAGGCTCCCAAGGCTCACTCTTCTTGCATGCCAAGAGAACCTTGCGGAGCCCCGCTCCTCACCTGTACATACATCACTTGTTTAATGGGCGAGCGTATGTTCCAGGCTGGACCTGGTTCCATGTATTTATTGTGTACAAATATATCCTCTTCTTTACCTTGAGTGTTTTATCAAGACCTGTGTGTGTGTGTGTGTGAGTGTGTGAGTGTGTGAGTGTGTGTGTGTGTGTGTGTGTGTGTGTGTGTGTGTGTGTGTGTGTGTGTGTGTGTGTGTGTGTGTGTGTGTGTGTGTGTGCTCACCTAGTTGTGCCTGCGGGGATTGAGCTTTGGCTCTTTGATCCCGCCACTCAACTGGTGTACAGGTTCCTGAGCCTACTGGGCTCTATCATATCGACATTTGAAACTGTATGTGTGTGTGTGACTATAAGGAACCTTAAGTGGTTTATCTTGTGCGTGAGCTACGAGTATTGTACTAATGCAAACAGGAGCTAGCAGATAAATTGTTTGTCACAATGAAATGTGTGAAGCAAAACATGTGTATGGGGCCAGTAACACAATCAGTAGCCTGACAGACCGCTCGAATACACTCGGTTAAAAGTATCTGGACGTTCAGCTTGCATCAGAGACCCGGAAACACTTCAGGATGTTACACGACCGAAAATCACATTCACTCCAAAACTCTACCACCTACGGGCTATTCATGCCCGTGTCGCCTCTGGTGGCGGTGGCTTAATCTTCAACAACAACAACAACAAGAGTATGTATGGGGAGTTAGAGGAAGCAAAGTGTAAGTATGTGTAAACTAAGGCAGAGACAAACTAAAGCACGACATTATATATTGCAAGAAAATTGAGCCATTTAGAGATAATCTAAAGTCAATTTGTAAATGACAAATTATCATATTAGAAATTATAAAATATCAGAAATTCTTGCATCATATCCATATTATGCTGCTAGTAGATAAATATGTAAATATTGTTGTCATAGATAACGGGAAATCATCTTGATAAACTGTCAGCTTCACAAAGCGCCTTGGTGAAACAATCGAGATATTAACATAAACATTTTACGTTGTGTAAAATCACATTCCCGATATTCTGTTCAAAATACCGTATAGTTAATACGTCCATGTGAAAATTGCTAAGAAGCTATCGATCGTCTAATAATCAACTAAGCCCAACTAAAATATCATTACTCATCTTACATGATTGATAAAGATTAAGCCAGCCAAGAGGTGGCACGAGAATGAATAGCCCCTAATCATCTTACATGTAACTATATGCTTTATAAAGGATAGATAACCCATAATAATGAGTTTCCCTTGGGATCTGCACTCCCCCGCGGCCCGGTCTCTGGTTGCTGGGAAGGGAACCACAGGGCAGAGAGGGAGAGGAGCGCACTTCCTCAAAAAAATCGATGTAGGGAAGGCGGCGAGTCAGGTGGCCTGACTCTGGATATAAACGATCGCCCAGCGGACGTCACCTCAGTTGTTTATGTGTGTGTATGTGAGAGAGTGTGTCCCGCAGTAGACGAGGCTACGAGTGTTCTGTCGACATGCTCGGCTGTAATTTTCATTCGTACGTCAACTACTGTTTTCTGAGGGATTGTCGAGTGTGATATAAGGGTGTTTAAGAGATTTTGCATCTTCTTAAAAGATGGTATTGTGTTATAGCTTTCACAGAACTATATAATGTGACGTGGTTTCATTCTGAGTTTTGGTTCATTGTAAATGTGCAAGTGACCATGAGGTGTCAACATAGTGAGCCAGTTACCACATATATTGATCAAGTGAGCACATATTGAGACCACATTTACCGCATAATGGATCCCGTCGCTTCTCGATCGGCAAAAAAGGTAAGGCATCATTATGTTTCTATATTCATTCCTAGAAGTGGTCAATAGACACAGCACCTTCACCTCCGTGTCTCTAGTGCTGATGACTGTGTATCAACAGCACCTGGTGCTGATGACTGTGTATCAACAGCACCTGGTGCTGATGACTGTGTATCAACAACACCTGGTGCTGATGACTGTGTATCAACAGCACCAGGTGCTGATGACTGTGTATCAACAACACCTGGTGCTGATGACTGTGTATCAACAACACCTGGTGCTGATGACTGTGTATCAACAGCACCTGGTGCTGATGACTGTGTATCAACAGCACCTGGTGCTGATGACTGTGTATCAACAACACCTGGTGCTGATGACTGTGTATCAACAGCACCTGGTGCTGATGACTGTGTATCAACAGCACCTGGTGCTGATGACTGTGTATCAACAACACCTGGTGCTGATGACTGTGTATCAACAGCACCTGGTGCTGATGACTGTGTATCAACAGCACCTGGTGCTGATGACTGTGTATTAACAGCACCTGGTGCTGATTGTGTATCAACAACACCTGGTGCTGATGACTGTGTATCAACAACACCTGGTGCTGATGACTGTGTATCAACAACACCTGGTGCTGATGACTGTGTATCAACAACACCTGGTACTGATGACTGTGTATCAACAACACCTAGTGCTGATGACTGTGTATCAACAGCACCTGGTGCTGATGACTGTGTATCAACAGCACCTGGTGCTGATGACCGTGTATGTATCTACTTCCAGGAGACCGAGAAATCCAAGCATATTGTTGAAATTATTATTTTTTTTTAACAAATAGCGTTAGGGTTGCATAAACGGAGGCAAGTCAGAGAGGGAAACTGTTGCCAGTAGAGTATCGCAGAGCTCTGTCCTGCCTCACATAATACACATGGAGTCGCTGGATTGTTTTAGACCAAGGCTAGATATACCGCATCTATGAGAGGGCCTGATGGCTGGGTGGACAGCGCTCGGTGTTCGTAGTCATATTGGTCCGGGTTAATTTCCCGGCGGAAACAAATGGATATAGTTTCTTTCACCTTTATTACTGTTACCTAGCAGTAAAAGGGTACCTGGGAGTTAGATAGCTGCTACGGGCTGCTTCCAGGGGATGTATGAGAGGTGAAAATTAGGATTAAGGACCTGCGCGAAACGTTATGCGTGCTAGTGGCTGTACAAGAATGTAAGAACTCTTGTATAAATAAATAAATGAATGAGTTTGGCTAGGTATAACTCTGAGCTGTCTCACGGTGGCCAGTAGAACTTAATTAAGCAGTTTCCTACATATTGTTTATATTGTTAAGACGGACATTGATCAATGTTACCAAGTCCATACCAGCAGAGTTGGTAAGAGGCACTAACAAAAACACAGGCTATGATGGTTGATGATTGATGAAGATTAAGCCTTTCTAAAGGGGCACGGGCATGAGTAACCCATAAGTGGTAGATGTTTGAAGTGAATATGATCTTTGGTCGTGACAGAATATAGAGAGATTGATGATGATAAAGATTAAGCCACCCAAGAGGTGGCACGGGCATGAATAGCCCGTAAGTGGTAGCCCTTTTGAGCCATTACCAGTACCAAGAGCTGATACTGGAGATCTGTGGAGGTGCGACTACACCCGACTGCGTGACGGGAGATGTCTCCCGGACCAAACGGTGTAGAGAGATTGATTGATTGATAAAGATTAAGCCACCCAAGAGGTGGCACGGGCATGAATAGCCAGTAAAATATGGAGAGAGTCTTTGCAACATTTGAATGGAGTGGGGCGATTATTATAATTAATTTGTCGGTTTCCGGGAATTGCCTTTTCGCTGGCTACCTGCTTGACTGTTTTTATACTACTTTGTCATTAATCCGCGTGGACCTTAATGACCCACAAGCCTTGGGATAGTTGGTACCAAAATGTGAACCGTGAATGCTGGTGAATGTAACGGTTCCACTCCCGCCCACTCAATGGGTGGGGAGAACATGATAGGTAAAGTATATGAAAATAGTTCCCTGTAAATGTAAATTGCATAAAGACTGTCCTGGTCCAGTTCTTGAACCCAATATTGAGATTTACATTAAACTGTACAACAAACTTATCAAGCTTTTAATTTACTTAACAAAATGAAATTTGGGGTTCGGTTCTTGAACCCATTATGTGCCTCTGTAACCTTTTTCACTGCCGTCCACAGGATGATATAGGATGCACAATAAATGAACTAACTAAAAAATAATAGAGGTAACACAAGGTGGATTAAGTGAGAGGATGATCAACCGAGTGGATTTTCTTAGTGGTGGGATGTTGTTATGGAAACCCATACTCCAGATTCCATAGTTCTCATAGTAACGATGTGGACCATCGTATGTATGTATATTGATATAATGGACAATTAGAAAGAATTTGATACTACTGCATTTGGACAAACCGGAAGGGGTTTTGTTTTATGTTGCTAATAAACCCAAATTGACCATCCTAGGCCTAATACGTGCTATCTGTAGCCTATTATAGTACATATATGTGCTAGACTAGGTCTAGGAATATTTAAGTTTGGTTTTAAACTTTAGATTTTTCGGACTCTATAAAGTGAATAGAACTGAATTCTAATATATCTAATCCATTACGTACGATAGTCCATATAGTTACAAAAGGTACTATCAAAAGTACTTTTGCTACTATCTGGAGCAAAAAAAAATAAATAAAGCTTATCTGTTTGGAAACAATGAAAACATTGGCATCAGGGAACCGACTCGATCTTATCTGTAATTTAAACTCTCAATGATCGTTGGAGAAACTCAACTGTTCAAGAGTCAGTTTGCCATCATTTGCTTTTTACAACGTGTGGAAAGTATAAGTATTTTTTTTAATGAAAGATATTAAATAATGATAAGGATAAGAAGTAAGGAACATTGGAGTAGGTCTACTGGCTCAGAGCATTCTATCCAAACTTGGCTACTTGTTTATGGAGCGCTTATGGTGGGATAGACCATGTAAGGCGTGGGTATGGTGAGAAGTACTCGCTAAATGTATTTTTATATGCGGTATTACGGGGAATTCTATCATTTCCTAAGCTGTTTATTATGTGATTAAAGTAAATATATTTTCCTTCGACTGTTTGAAAAAGTTTGTAAAGCCGTTCGTTTGAGTGATTTTTAATGAATGCAAACAGGAAGTTTTGAGGCGAGTAGCAGCCCAGGTTCAGTCTCACTTAATTAATAGATTCAGATACTAGATCCTAATGATCTTCAAGCTGGGCAATTTACAATTCTGGTGAGCTAGTTACATTTATATGTTATTTTGCTTATCGTGCACCCCGCACCCACTCAGTGGGTACAGATGGGGAGGTTGCATGCACTGCCTGCAACAGGAAACTCTGGACACAGATAAGATCCCTGGTGGTACATAATTTTTTAATGAAACTTACACATTTCTTTAACATTTGTGATGAGTAATTCGTAAATGTTATTTTTTTTAACAAATGTAACCTGTGTCCACAAAATTAGTTGCACGTTCTGCAATACAATCAGGGTGTGTGAATAGTTTTGCTGACACAGTTTACATTTGATGTCTACGTCGGCAAGTTGCGTAAACTCCCATAGACAAACTTTTCATATTTGACTCCTCTAACATAGCTGGCATAGATTTCACTCGGGTAAATACAACATACAAAAATACAATTTAATATTATGTACTACTACTGCACCCATTCTATTTAATTGGCATTTGGTAACCTTGAAAAGGGCATATCCAGTTCATTTCACTCCTGAGCTAAACATTAAGTACTGAACGAACGTTAAGAGAATCTACCTGTTCGAGCGAGGGAGTTGTTAGAATGATACAGCGAGGTTTGAAACGAGACTAAGCGCACGTACACCTTTGGACGGCTGCTATCTTCGGATAGCCAACCACCACCACCACACACTACCCCCCCCCCCCCCCCCCTCGACCCGCGGGAGACCCTCTAAGCCCACTTAGGGAAGACACTGGCAATTAACCTAACCCTTATCTCTCGGAAACATTTGCAGATAATGAATTCTGCAAAAAGATGTGCGTGTGTCTCTCTCCCCCCTTTATCTCCTCTTTTCTCTCCCCCCCTTTTTTCTCTCTCCTCCCCTTTTTCTCTCCCTCTTTTCTCTCCCCCTTTTTTCTCTCTCCCCTTTTTTCTCTCCTCTCTTTCTCTACTTTAGTCCTCTCTCTCTCTCTCTCTGATTTAGGAATAGGGACGATCATTATTTTATTCCATGTCTTGGTAATCCGGCATCTCACGTGTTAATTATATAGCTCCAATTAAGTGTTTATGTGAGTTACATTCAGCCTGTTAGAGCAGTATAATATTAGCATGAGCCGCCCTAGCCTCCTCCCTCCCCGCCGACGGCAGATTTCCTCACTGTTATTGTCATAAATAATTCCTGGGCACGTAATCCCTGTGCACACGCACGCACACGCCCGCGACATTCCACCGTCGGCTTCCACAAGTTTCAAATTCCATCTGATATCTTTCCGGGAATCCACGACTCTTGTATGGATGGACACACAGTTGATTTAGGGTGATTCTGTTCATTTATTAACGAGCGCCCGTTAGTGTTCGCTATCGATTGGCCAGGAAGTGGCGGATCGATTTCTCGGAAATGTAGGTGAGACGTTTTGGGTGCGTTTTCTGACCCCCGGTGCATCTGTTCACCTAGCAGTAAATTGGTAACTGGGAACTATGGATCTGCGTTAAGTTGCATTTCGGGAAAGATTTTTTTTTTCTGTTTAGACCTCGATAAGTCTACAAGTATAATAGTACAGTTGGCTTCGTTCTTCACCTACAATCGGGCATCCTGGGTTCGATTCCCTTAGAGAAATAGTTAGGCAGGTATAATGGTAGTAGTGAGGATATATATACACTGAGAGGTTTACTTTAGTCCTGGACAATGTTTAGGACTAAAATATACCTTGTGGCTGGTCAGGAAGTTATTGTGGTGGTCTTAGTAACCCGCCCGCGGTTTATGGTCTTAAAAACCCCCCACCAAACAAAGTTGCACTGATTGTGGTAGTAACCCTAATTGTGGTGGTAGTAGCACTAATAGTGGTAGCAGTAGCAATAGTGGTAGTAATATAGTAGTAGTAATATTGGTAGTAGTAATAGTGGTACAGTAATAGTAGCAGTATATCATAAATAGTTTTTCACAAATTTGAAAAGAATAAAGAAAGGAATGTTAGAAAGAAAAGCATGTTAGACTCACACTTTAGTTCCTTTTATTCAAAACAAATGAATTCAATTCAAAATATTGTATTCACATATGCATTGTATATTTATACTTGATTTAGTGAACAAGCAAAATATAATTTTGTATATTATTTATTTACACGATAAAAAATGACCATATATTTAAAATGAATTTATAATTATATTCATATAATCATAACGATCATATAATTATTATATGCATATAATATATGTTTTAGATACGGTAATAAATAATAATGGGAAGACTGCTGATAAATAAATACAGTTTAGATTACAGTGATTGTTACTACTCTATAGACATTCAAGATACATTGTATCAAAGGCAGAATAAAAAACAGTCATCTATTTTTTTGTATATCTAGATAAAGCTGCTTTTGTTTTTCCAGCTTTGTATCTAGTAAGACTAGTATCTTTGTATCTATCTAAGATATCTTAGTATCTAAGACTTTGTATCAAGTAATCTAGTAAGAAATGAAAAACATTTCCAGTACAGTATTTGGTGACATTTAGTGAGAAGTGACATAAATTGGCAAAGAATACATAATAACATTA
>WNGS01111181.1:32940782-32964699 GCA_020271785.1 Procambarus virginalis
TATATGCATCTGCCCATGTGCATGAGCACACGTGCATGAGTCTATCAGCACAGGTGCACGAGACATGTGCTTAAACGTATGAGCAAGCATGCCTGAGCCTATGAATACATTTGTGCACATTATACACATGCATTTTTGTTAATCTGTTCTGTGAATTCCTCGGCCGTTGCATCTGGCGGTTTGTATATTAGAATAATCACTAAGTTTATTTTCTCTATTTTTACTCCCAGTACCTCTACCACCTCATTTGTAACGTTAAGGAGCTCCGAGCACACAAGGTCTTCCCTATAATCAGACCCACTCCTCCATGTGACCTAATTATCCTATCACACCTGTATAGGTTATATCCTGGAATCCAGATCTCACTGTCCAAGAATTCCCCTGCATGGGTTTCTGTGAAAGCTCCAAATACTGCATTTGTCTCCGTGAGGAGGCCATTTATGAACTGTACTTTGTTGTTTGTTCTTGTATGTTGGCAAAGATGAATGAGGTTACTCTATTAGGAATAGTTGGACTGGGAGACTTTTTCAGCAAGCCCATTATGCTTGGACATATTGAGTTAGTTCTGACCAGTGCTGATTGTTGTAGGGCAGTTGCCTGTCGTAGTTGTAGTTCCCTTTTGGTGTGTAATTGTATCTGTAATTCTGGTATGCAAGTGGGTCTGGTATCCAGTTCCATGCACTCTCCATGCTCCTCCTTTTGAATTCTTTTTCGGTTTGGTATAAAAAATTGATCGAGTTTCCTCCAAATTCATTATCTTGCTTGCCACTCTTTATGTAGCGTTCTGTGCCTTTCACGTGAAAGTATGAGCAGCTGAGGTCATAGCATTTTCTTCCTCGTGTGAGGTTTGGCACATGTCAGGATGGAAAAAAACTACATGTTGATCTAAATCGACACTGACCTTTCCTAAGCATATTTAAACATTTTTTGGGATGTTGGTAACTGCATTCTAATCCTTTCTTATTACCAGCGTATCTGTCTGCATAAGCCCTTTGCATAAAATTTGCATATGTCTGTCCTTCTGGTCTGACTCGCTCTGCCCAGGACGAGTACCAAGCACTGGCTCCTGGAGACAAACACATAGTGATGAAAACTGTGTAATCAGAAGTTGGAGTTCATGGAAGTTGGCATAAAATGAACGAATATTCCACTGAAGAATAGACATTATCAAAAAGAGAAAGGACAGCAACAGAGAACAATGAAGAAACAAAGGTAAAGAAGAACACAGTGTATTAAATAAGCTCAAGATCAGGATCAGGGTCAGCAAAATCAGGGCTAGGGAGCATGGGTAACTTAATAAGGATGGAGGGAAGGGAGCGGGAGGACAGATCAGAGGCGGACTGATGGGGTCCGGAGGACGAGATAACCGAGAGGGGCTGTAAAGGACAGCAGGAGAAAAAGGGGAGGGGGAGTAGAAACCAGGGAGCGCACCTCAGCAAGGGCAGCAACCTTGAGGGAATCGGGGGCTAAAGAAACCTCCATAGCTGGGACAGGAGGCCAGACCACCGAAATGAGAGGGGACGTACAGGGTAGTGATAGTCAGAGGTGGGGGGGAGGGGGCAAGGATGAAAGCGATGCCTTCTTACCCGCTGGGGAGGAGGAAGAAGAGGAGCCAGGTTTACGTTTCTGACTCAAAGAGACAGGTGTTCCAACAACGTACTGGGCGACAGACTCGATGGTCTCAACAGAAGAAGAACGGGGCAAACAACATGAAGATTGCTGTGAGGATGATGGACAACAGCTTGGACAGACAGGTGGCGTGGAGGGTCAAGAGACTGGGGGAAGGGTTGGGAAGAAGGATCGGGAGATGAGAAAGAAAACAGAAGACATGGCAGACTGGGTAGGAAGGGGGAACTCCAGATGGAAAACAAAGAGGGAGACCCTTTGGGACAAAACGGAAAGGAACAGGGAAGGAGGCGGTGGGCGTGTCCGGATCTAAGGCCTGGAAATGGTTGTGTGACTGAAGGTGGGAAGGACGAGGAGAGGTAGAACGCAACACTCGAGCATAAGATGCGCCAGTGAAAGGGTGGAGACGGTGGACTTGGCGTCTCGCTTCAGGAAAAGTCAAACGATCCCGGTGTTTCAAGTTGAGGACGGCTTCCTCAAGCTGGTAGTGTATAAACGTGCGGGCGAAGGTAGGATGGGCCTCGCCGCAATTGAGGCAGCGAGCCTGGGGAGAAGAGCACTCTTGTCTTAGAGTGGTCATCGCCCCCACACATGGGGCATAGAGACAAGACTTCTGCATTTGAGGGCACCGTGCCCGAACTTCCAACACTTATTACAAAGTCTAGGAGAGCGTATGTACTCCTGAATGGAGCACCTAACACCAGCAAGAATGATAAGAGGGCAGAAGGGACCTACTCGAAGGGGTTGATGACGACGACCACGAGGGAATCGAGTAAACGTGTCCACCTGGAGGACAGGATGGCCTTGGTCTTCGAGAATATGTTTAATATCCTCATGGCAGTCTTTTAGGGCCCTAACACCAGTTGCAACATGATGCGGGAGAACAGTGCCAACACTGGCATTTAACCGAGCGTTTTCAGAGGTCTCGGGGGTCTCCCCAATACAGGACAATGCGTCTAAGTGGGTAGCTGCGTCCCGAGGAGCAGCCACAACACGTGTACCGAGACGGGTGGGGTTAAAAGTAACAAGCGGTATCTATTGAATCAACAAGGTGTTTATGGAGGGAGAAATCGTCAGGTGTAGAATCTAGATGGTGGCGATCAAAGTATTTAGCCCATGAAGCAGGACCAAACAAGGGGTGGTACGTATTAGTATGGGAAGGGATCGTGTGAGTGCGGCCGTCGCGGCGACGGCGTTGAGAACCCCCAGAGAGGAGTTAAAAGGCGCAGTAGTCACAATGAGAGACTGAGCCGTGCCAGGGAACGAGGTGGT
This sequence comes from Procambarus virginalis, assembly GCA_020271785.1. NCBI lineage: Eukaryota > Metazoa > Arthropoda > Malacostraca > Decapoda > Cambaridae > Procambarus > Procambarus virginalis. Next base: position 32,943,681 of record WNGS01111181.1, read on the forward strand.
AACCACTGGGGGTTTGGGGCTCGACCCAACCACAGAGGGAGGTAAGCCGAGGGGAGTAGTCAGGAGGGTCAGAGGAGCTAGGTCTGGGCCCAATGTAACGGGAGCTACAGAGCCCAGTCTTCCAACACAGTCCGACTCGGGGGCTTGGTCGCCCATCCCACGAGCCTGAAAAGTCATAAACAGTATTCAGCGACATGAAAACGAGAGGCAATACTTTCAATCGCGAATGTGCTCCCCCTACCCACCACGGAACTACAATTAGAGGATAGGACACCGAACAAGAGACAGGTCTTGCCGAGGCCTCCCAGGGGTGCATCGTGGGTATACTCCCCACAAACGCCACCTTTAGAACCGTCAGTCCGTCGAGATCGGGTTCAGTGACGAAAGAATGATTGACAATAAAAGCGTCCCATCGCTCGCAACGTTGGGTACCACAGTTCTTCAGGTGAGAGAGTGTGCCAAAACAGATGATGTCCAAAAGAATCAAGATGGGCAAAAGATCGGTGGGAAATGAAAATTAGAAAGGAAGATGGGGGGGAGAAAAATGAAAAAGAAAAGAATTCCAACAATTAGTGAAGATAGCAACAGGAGCATAAGGCTTTAAAAGGACAGAAGATTGTCCCATGGAGCATCACACTCCAGCAGCCGTCCACCAAGCCCCTCACGACGACAACAGGCCGGAAAGGGAGGGAGTATTCTATGCCAAGTGTTTGAGACTTCACATATACAGCTTTTAAACTAGAAATCTAAAGCTTGATTATACATCAAGAACAAGCCAATGAAGGCACCAAGCCGGGAAGACTATTTAGCCCCATCTGTGTCACAGGATATTCAAAAGATCCTAAATCAACCACCTTATAAATTCAAGGCTTGCTTATGAATTCTAGATCCAGATATTGTGCTCTATTCCTTTCCGAATTAAACTTCCAATTATTAATCATAATCCCCAATATCGTGGTTAAAGTAAACGCATGGATAAAATGGATTATCTCTTTAATGAAATAATGTGACAATTTTCACTATATACAGGATTGTGGGTATGGTGATTTTTCTGCAGTCTGTCGACACAATAAATTACATTCACTAGCCTAAGACACTGAGTGAGTGTAGGACAAATGTGATTTCAGTGATCGTGTTCGTATCTAACATGATTTTATGATAATGAGAACTCTTGTATAATGAAAGTACCAAAAACATGCAATGCACTTGACTTACACTCACGAGGTGCATTATATTTCATCATCTTTATTACAGAGAAAACACTGACCAAGGATGACCAAGACAAGATATCTTTACTACATATTTTTTCACACGGCAAAGTACTTAAAAGTTGCATCCCTCCTTATTACTTATTTAACTTTACGAGGGACAAGGAAAACGCAAGCAAATAGGAGGAACATTCACCTTAGTCGAGAAAATATCTTAATTCAGCCCAAGGTCATTCTCTCAATACCAATTCTCTATAGCAGTGCAGGTAAAAGTTTAATTTACAGAATATTCTACCTATAGAACTTTATTTAATCAAATAGATACCAGCAGTCTTCAAAACAAAACAAATAAGTTAAAGAGTGATGAGTTACAAAGAATGTTGCTGTGAGACTGGCTGCCATAGGTTCATCACATATCTAATCTTGTGCCTCTCAGGTTTTCAAGGTGCAGCAATCGGGATACCTCCAGGAGTGGCCACTGGGTTCCCTCCAGGAGTGGCCACTGGGTTCCCTCCAGGAGTGGCCACTGGGTTCCCTCCAGGAGTGGCCACTGGGTTCCCTCCAGGAGTGGCCACTGGGTTCCCTCCAGGAGTGGCCACTGGGTTCCCTCCAGGAGTGGCCACTGGGTTCCCTCCAGAGTGGCCACTGGGTTCCCTCCAGGAGTGGCCACTGGGTTCCCTCCAGGAGTGGCCACTGGGTTCCCTCCAGGAGTGGCCACTGGGTTCCCTCCAGGAGTGGCCACTGGGTTCCCTCCGGAAGTGGCTACTGGGTTCCCTCCGGAAGTGGCTACTGGGCTCCCTCCAGGAGTGGCCACCGAGTACCCTCCACCATATAGAGCTTCACAAATTTGTAACATCACTGACCATTGCTCTACATCAATGTCTTAAAATTGCTCCAAAGCAACAGAAACATTTAATATTTCTACAAGTTGCTCTCGCTACTGCATAGGTAGCAGAAACAATTTTAATTACAATTGAATCCCTCACCCAGTATCACAGTAACTCTCAAGAAAACCTTAAACACAACTTTTAAAAAGTTTGTTACTGTGTTTAACGAACTAGTAAAAAAATAAATATAACAGACTAAGCACAAAGTGCCAAGAAAACAGCAAAATATGAAAAAATAATGATGCGAGAATAAATGGAGATTTACAGGTACATTTAGATGGGTACAAAACAGCAAAATGGGCAGAGTGACAATCCATAATACTCCATACAACTTTTTATGGTGAAACTGTGAATGTCAAAGCAATCTCAAATTCTATTATATTTTACAAGTCAAGGATGGAACATAACAACCACTTCACAAGATATATTTTATCTGCAAAATGTGAATTACTGAAGTGAATGAATTACATATTCAACAGCAAATTATCTAAAAACAACAATATAGACCTATAGTAATTCCCACAACTCAATGTCTTCACAAAACATGAGTTATAACAGTAATGAAGACATTACCAGATAAGAAGTTTTATACCTATTTTTAGTCATGAGATCAGATTAAGACTGTTGGAAATTATTCGTCTTTCTCAAGTAATAATACAATTCGTTTTCTTAAATTAAAAAAAATTCTGAAGTGTAAAACTAGTCATCCTATTATTTCAGAATACACTAAGCTTATATTCACACAATTCTAAACACAAAACAAATAAGCTAGATCAGGACTAAAAATGTTAATACTGTATAAATTTTAGCATTTTAGCTCCCATTCCACCAGTGCTTTACTCTACATAACTTTCATCGACGTCACATACTGCCGTCATTTTTACTTGCGTGTTAAAAAGTGAAATGTACTGTATAATAGCTCAGCTAAAAACAAATCATGCACTGAGGTAGCACGCACTTTGGCTATTATGCATAACCTGCTAATAGCTAGATTTAATCTCCTGCAAAGAAATAGAAGAAAATTTTACATCCAATCCATAAATTTGGATTTCTAGTATTTTTCTAGCTTATTCATTGAATACTAGAAAAGCACACTAAAACTGAAGACCTAACCTGGAAAAAAAATATGCAAAATATTTTCTTACATTGGACATTCACAGTTATTTATTCTATACACTTATCTAACTCAAACAATATCTAAGACTAATATCCATTTGTACGGTTTTGATTGGAAGGTGAAATCTTCTATCTGGACACTGCTTGTGAATCTGGGCTGTGTGAAAACCGCTGTAATGCTGCCTTTGAAATATCACTGGGTGAAATGAATGGGATCTGTGCCGGTACCGGGTGCGATGAATGTGGTGGTGTCTGAAGATGCATGTGCATTGGTGCTGACAGATGAGGCATGTGAATGGAGGGATGTAACTGTGAATTCATGGATGCGAGTGTGTGCGCAGGCATTGGGGTTAACAGCTGAGGATGTACAGGGGGCAACGAGGCTGTGTGAATGGAGGAAAGCATCTGAGAATGGATGTGTGACAGGGACATGGGGTTCAGTGATGGGCCATGCACTGATGGAGGTTGCATCTGCAAAGACATTGTGAAGGGTGATGTCTGCATGGGTAATAGAGGATGTGCTGCTTCTGAGGTTGAATGCACTGTAGTTTGCAGGCCTGACTGTGCTTGTGAATGTTCAGGCATTGACTCATGCGTGGTCATGACTGAATGTACGGAAACTGATGGCTGGGTGTAGATAGGATGCTCTGATGCTTGGGTGTGAACAGGATGCTCTGATGCCCGGGTGTGAACAGGATGCTCTGATGCCCGGGAATGAATAGGATGCTCTGATGCCCGGGAGTGAATAGGATGCTCAGATGCCCGGGTGTGAACAGGATGCTCAGATGCCCGGGTGTGAACAGGATGTTCAGATTCCTGGGTGTGAACAGGATGCTCGGATGCCTGAGTGTGAACAGGATGAGTGTGAACAGGATGCTCCGGTGATTGAATGTGTATAGGACGTTCTGATGCCTGGGTGAGAACAGGATGCTCCGATGATTGAATGTGAATAGGATGTTCTGATGCCTGGGTGTGAACAGGATGCTCCAATGCCTGGGGGTGAACAGGATGCTCCAATGCCTGGGTGTGAACAGGATGCTCCAATGCCTGGGTGTGAACAGGATGCTCCAATGCCTGGGTGTGAACAGGATGATCCAATGCCTGGGTGTGAACAGGATGATCCAATGCCTGTGTGTGAACAGGATGCTCTGATGCCTGGGTGTAAATGGGATGGTCTGATGCCTGGGTGTGAACAGGATGCTCTGATGGTTCAGTGTAAATAGGATGCTCCAATGCCTGGGTGTGAACAGGATGCTCTGATGGATGCGTATGAACAGGGTGCTCTGATGCCTGAGTGTGAACAGGATGCTCTGATGCCTGGGTGTGTATGGGACGATCTGATGCCTCGGTGTAAATAGGATGCTCTGATGCCTGAGTGTGAACAGGATGCTCTGATTCCTGTGTGTGAACAGGAGGTTCCGATGCCTGAGAGTAAATAGGATGTTCGGATGCCTGTCTGTCAAAAGGATGCTCCGATGCCCGAGTATGACTAGGGTCCAAGGTTTGCGTGTAAGTAGGTAGTTCTGAAGCCTGGGTGTGCATGGGTGTTGTAGTTTGAGTCTGGAAAGGAAGTGGTACCTGGTGTGTTAATTCATGGTGCTGCAGGGATGTTTGTGCCTGAGTCTGCAATGCAAGTGGCATATGCAACTGATTTGATTCAGGTGAAGATGGCGTGTTATGTGCCAGAGGCACTAAATGTTCACCATTTGAATTCAATGCATGAGCCTTCATCCCTACAGAGACTTCCTCACTTTGTCCCATAGATGCATGTGTTTTTTCTTCTGGAGAATTAGTCTCTGCACAATTCTGAAGCATTTCTCTATAGTTTGCAGAATCTTGTTTGTTAAATTGCTGCACTTGTTCTTCCAAGGGTTTGTGTGTCAGGTTTTCTAAGGGACTTGAAATTTCTTTCTCCTCTGGCTTCAAGTTACCTTCAGTTGGTGCTTGCAAGGTCTGTTCCACTTTAGGTGTCATATTCTGCTGATACTCTGAGTTTAGACCTTGCCCTTCGGTATTTACAGATCCATTTATGGATGGTGATGCCTGCATACCTGGAGTCGTTATGACTGTGTTATCAAGCTTCTGTGACTGTACAAGGCCAGAGGTCTGAGAATGTTGCTGCATTGGAGTTTGTGACTGATATTGTCGTGATAAACTCTCTGACATTTCAAATACTCCTTCAGGAACCTTTGGTTTTCCACCAATCTGAGAAGACAGCACTGATTTCTCTGCCCTTTTTTCAGCCTCTTTGACAGATTCAAGCAATCCGAGTACATCTGGGGTACACACAATTTCTCCTGGATTTGTAGACGAGACATTCTGCTGGATCTGTATCTTCCTTGGACTCAGCATTCCCTTTCCAGTATTGATAGGAAATTGTTTATGACCTCCAGGACTTGTGAAGCCAGAGAATGAAGATCTGTGAGCACTTCCTTGTGCAGAGAAATTTGGAATGTTAGTTCTTGCAAGCATGTTTGGGGGAATATTTTTAATTGGAATTCTCTGAATGGGAATTTTGGGCTTTACTGGACGACCTCTTGCATTGGCACGGGGTTTATAATGCACAACAACAGATGTGGATTGGGGTAAAAATTTTCTTGCAAACACCTCTGGGCGCGGTGCTGCATTCATTCGCATTATTCCCGAGGTACTGGGCATAGCAGACTGATGGGCGAGATTCTGAACATTACCTTCACGTTTTACTTGGAACCCAGGATTCTGATTTCCCATCTTTCGAGGTGAAGTAGAATTATTCGCAATAACCGGTCTTGTGATAGTTGTTCCAGCCAAACGTAATTTCTCGTACAGATCTTCCGGTGGTTCTGGATATGTTGACTTGAACCTTTGATTATTCATATTTCCATATCCTCCAATTTGATTTTTTATATATTTAGCAAAATTCATTCTCTGAGGTTTCATTGCATTTGTTCTTGATCCTCTTGCCCTAGATCTTGCATTTCCACCCCTCATGGGTCTTATTATACCTCTTGACTTTACATCCATGAAACCTTCAATATCAGATAGTACCTGACCCAATTCATGTTGTAGACCAGTCGTTTTATCTCTATTTTCCCCATATTCCTCCATCTTTATTGGAAGACCATCTGGTCCAGCCATAGCTGATGGAATGCCTCCCTTTTCACCATCAATTTTCCTCTTTTTCTTTGAAAACGCTCCAGTGGTACTAGAGTAGCAGACCTTTTCTGTTGAAAATTCTGGATCTGCCGTGGCAGAATCTGAAAAGAATATAAGCGTCATCTGAAGCACATGCTTTACTATATATTAGAAAACACTTACAATGGAAACGTGCTCAAATGGCACCCAGTTCAATGAAAGCTAGGATGCTATGGCAAGATTCTGTGGCACTGTAAATAGGCTAAAGAATGATTACTACATGTAAAATATAATACAACAAGTTCCAGTCATGTAGGTCACATGTTTGCTGGACTAGAGAATGCAGTGCTAAAAATGAAAAAAAAAAAAAATGGAAAATATTTTTTTTTATTAAAATGTACTTTTCCAAAAGTGATTCTAATAAAAATGTGTAAAGGAATGTCCTATATTTTTCACCAAAGCATGATATTTGTACCCCAAAACAATGAAAAAATCTTAAGACTGGATAAAACGGGCATAGTTTGGAATGAATCAACCAGTTTGAGCCGGTTTCCACTGCATGTGTATGGATAAGTATTATATATTCACAAACACCACCCCACAACTATATGGTGAAGACTGTGGAAATCTGTTCATACACATATTACCCATTCCACATCAAATCTCTACTTTTTGGCCATAATTACATTTTTATTAGTTCATACAACAGTACACACTTTTCAGCACAGTGTGTTTTGATATAAAAAGTATACAAGAAAACTTTATACAATAATAGGATACGTGAAATATGAATGCAACACAAAATTCAGGTCTAACAGGAATGTCTCGACTGAGCGGACACCATTTCCATTTCTGTTGCCTCGAATTATTTACTGGATTGGAATTTCCCCTTTTTATTTAACATTCCTCTGGCTAGGGGTCATGTTCAAGGAGGTTTCCACTGTCTGCACACATACATTTTATATTATAACACCCACACCATGTTTATTACACATACACTATATGAATATGTAAGCATCACATAGCTGGTTGTAATCACAACTGTGATGATAGTATATACCAGTAAAGAATCTCAAAGTAGTGTACTGTATTCAGGATCTTGTGGAAGATCATATATATAGTATTCAACTCGATCTGGAGGATAACTGCTCACACACCTTGGCTTAAGAGACAAATATACACCTTGGTCTTTACAGCAATTAGCATTAGGTTTGCAATTTATCACAGGACATATAACAAAATAAGTTTCTGTAACTCCAAACTGCTTTCCAGATTGTATGAGATCTGGGCAATTTGTAATGTATAAAGTTTGAATTGGTTACCTTAAACATAATGAATGTAGAGGTGTACAGGGCAATGAAAGGCTTCCCACAAGCAGTTAAAATGCATGTGTGTTAAATTTAAGCTAAACAGCAATAAGTTGACTGCAGAGATTAGGTGTGAAGCATGCAATTACAAAAGTCAGGAGAGAGAGAGAGACAGACAGCTCCTAGTAGTCCATTGTACATTGAAACCAAGATGATTCCGTAAAACTTACAATAATTGCAAGCAGCAATTTAAATTGCAATGTGGGAATGGGCCTCACGAATAATGAGATAGGTGCACATGGTGCGCCATTAATGATCATACCTGCAGCACCTGTGCAAATTTGTATAAACTCCTGTTACATTTAATCTTGAGCGTGTTTCAAATTTAGTTATTTATTATCTTTCTTTGCCAGTACAGTACACGTGTCACTTTTCTAAATTGCAAGCAATATGTTAAGTATTAAATTATGGCTTAAGAATCACAATTGGCAATATCTCATTATAAAAGGGTACGTGACAAAGTAATTTACTTGGTAATATGTCATAATGGACAGCAGAACTTTTATTATATAGAACATAATTTATAATAATTAGTATTAATATATTATTACTTATTTTGTTAGCACTTTAGTCCGGTAACGACACAGCATTGCGTCTTTTTTTAGTAGACGCATTTCCGGTAACGACACAGCATAATGAGTTGGCGGCGCCGGCTTTATGAGGGGCTCGCCGCGGTTTTGGATATTATATGCATATACACCTGTAGGGAATTTCATTGCGAATACATTGATACCAAAATGAAAGACCTAGGACCAGAATTGAGGTAACAAAATTGAAAAGAGCATATCCATTTTATTAGCGCACACTGGGATTACGCTCCATCACTTTCTGTTTACTGAGGGTGGTACACCTGGCTTTTGGACTTTATATTTGCATATACTCCTGTAAGGAAGTTTATTGCAAACACAATGTTACCAAAATGAAAGACCTAGGACAAGAATTGAGATGTCCATAGTGAAGAGAGAGTACACATTTCAACACGTCCTCTTAAAAAGAACGTCACTTTTGGCTCGTATGCGCGATATGGCCAAATTTGGACGTAATTTGAAATGAAATCGACTCACAAAAGTGACGTTCTGTTCCGTTTTCTATTTGAGTCGTCCGGCGTACGCGCAGAGGTTGTGAGAGGACACTTTAAATTAACGTTTTTCATAACGTTTTGAAACTTTCTGAGAATTTCCTGCCCACCTAACCTATCAGAGGACCCTTAACTTACTGTTGTTGAAAAAAAAAATCCTAAATTTATTTTCATATTTTTTTAATTTTCAAATTACGTCCAAATTCGACCATATGGGCAAACGGCCAAATGCGACGTTCTTTTTAAGAGGACAGGTTGGACATTTTATTGCTTTTGTGTGCTTCTTGGTAATACGCTCTTACCTTCTCACTTTCTCGCTGGGCTTTTGGGTTTTCTATGCATTTAGTCTTGTACAGAATTATATTGCAAACACATCGATACCAAATTGAAAAACCTAGGACGAGAAATTAAATGACAAAGTGGAAAAGAGTATACACTTTTCAGTATTACCTCGCTCTATAATGTAATGAGAGGCACCTTGGGGTGGTGCAGTGCTCTCTTTCTGGGCCACTTTCATCTTGTCGGCGGGTGGAGTGCGCTGCGGTTTTTTACTTTATATGCATATACTCTTTGGGAATTTTATTGCGAACACACTGATACTAAAATGAAAGGCCTAGGACGGGAATTGAGGTGACAAAAGTGAAGAGCGTACACATTTTATCGCTCTTGCGCGCTCCTGGGTAACACGCACTCACTTTCCATGTTTGTTGTGAATGGTACGCCGGGCTTTTGGACTTAAAAGCTTTTAGTCCTGTAGATAATTCTATTGCGAACACAATGATACCAAATTGAAAAACCTTGGACGAGAACTGAGGTGACAAAGTCAAAAAGAGTATACACTTTTTAGAATTACCGCGTGCTCCCATGAAACACTGAAGCCCACTTGAGGTAGTGCGGGTCTCATGCACGCGGTGCGCAAAAGTGTTAAAAATATGAACATGAAATTGTGAAAAATAGAAAATTTTAAAATTATTTTGGAAAAGATTTTTAATTTGAATTTGAATGAAAGTATCATATTACTAATACATACGTTATGTAGTATCATGAACATGATGCAATTTTAAGAAAGTAACTGCTCTTGTGCTTGTGAAAAGAATCATGCCAAGTATAGAAATGTGCAAAGGATTAAGGAACTGAATGAGAAGCTACGAAGAAAATGATATATTTTGTAAAGAAAACTGGTAGTTAATAACTATGGATAAAAATATTAGATGGTGCAACTGGGAAACTGGTAGAAACGTTACTGGATATACCAGATGTATATGTCCTCACCTTTGAACATACAGTATATTCAAAATATGAACAAAGGAAAGAATGAGTATTGGTGCTTGGTAAATCCAGGTGACAATTCTCAAGGCAGAGAACCTTTTCAACACAAGAGAAATCACAATAGCGTGATGCATCAAATGAACAAATCCACAAATCGTAGCTCAGTCGATTAAGGCAGCATCTGGGATCCTCTCGGATGTAGGTTCAAACCCTCATCACGGCCCTTGTGGATTTGTTAATTTAACCTTTTCAACCATTTCAGAATTTTTATTATGGGGGACTGAATTTTTATCATTTATCATTTTTCAATTGGGTGGCAAATTTAGGTTTTTACAACGAAACAGCCCATCCTCCTGTCTAGAGAGTACTTATATGTACAATGTGGACTACCTTTCATATATTATATAATGATGTAATGGACAATTAGAAAGTAGAATTTGCTACTATGAATTTAAACAAACCAGAAAAGGATTTGAATTTATGTTGCTAATAAAACCTAACCTAACCTATCGTAACCATCCTAGGCCTAATACATGCTATCCGAGACCTAATATAGTACAGTACATACATGTCCAATACTAGGCCTAGTAATATTTAAGATTAGTTTTAGCTTTATTTTTCTGAGCTCGATGCAGTGAATAATACTAAATTCTATCTAATTGCCCATTACGTCAACATATGCATGATGGTCTACGTAGTTACGAAACATACTACCCAAACAGGAGGAGGAGTTGAACGAAAGTTTTCAAAATGTCTTATAATGTGCCATCAGTAAATTACATTACCCAAAAACAATTGGGATTGTTTACCACCATATATGACATAAATATTTTAAAGTTGATATGCAAAACCATTCTCTATATATCGCATGGCCACCACAAATTTAGCAGCAAAACAAAAATGTTTTTTGTATTGTAGATAACTATAATGAGCATGTATGGAGTTTGTTAAATGGTATTAAATGCAATTAAATCTTTTATATGTGAAGCAGAGCATGTGCAAGACCTTATGGTGTAATAATCAAGTGATTTTATTAGTAATAAAGGAGGAGTGCATTACCCCAGAGACGAGAGACTTCCCTCACGGCTATTCGGTGTACTGTATACAAACATATCAACCAGGACATAGGGGCAATCAAGGCAACAACATGATAAAAGGGTGTAAAATTAGTGTTTAATAGGTGCAAATGGAGAAAACATCAAATCTCATTTATATAGATAATAGTTTTCCTACCAGATAATTACATAGTATTAAAAAATTGCTTTTGTTTAAGTGCCAAATTGAAAGCAGACTTTATTGGTAAGTAATGCTTTGCCTGTAAGGGGCTTATAAAACCCAGCAAGATTAATTTTATTAAGGTTTGTTAAAGCCATTACAAGAACAAAATAATAAATCATTAAACAGTGTCCCAATTTAGTAGGGTGGGGAAGAATCAGCCCAGAGAAAGAGAAAACAATATAATGAATGAATGAATGAATGAATGAATGAATGAATGAATGAGATAGAGATAGATAGAGATTTATATTATATATATATATATATATATATATATATATATATATATATCAAAACATAGCAGCACTTGCCACTTGCCGCTACACAGCATTGCAGAGAAACAAGCACCAACACACCTGTCTGTGTATGGGTGCTGGTGTGGCATGAGCATGACAAATAAACATTAAGAGCAGTACAAATGGACAACACGAGATGCTTTTACAGCACTGTGAGGATACATAAGGGAATAAGGGAGAAGAGTGACTCGAGATTATTTGCTCAGAGAACAAATGGCTGATTAAAGTGAAGAGTGAATTTAAGAAGAGGGGACAAGACAGAACAACTTGGAAGAGTGATAATTTAATTTTAAATTCATTCTCATAAGCACTTAACACCTAACTGTATGAAGTGACGGCATGCATCTGTGGGAATGCTGATTCTTCGACTCTATAGTATGTAGTGTAGAAGATATGGAAAATGAATATACAGTATGTCTTATTCAGTACAGTATTTTGATCCCTTCCTATCTTCTCTTAGGCTGATGCTTAGCCAACCCCCCATTTACGTGGGAATTAATAGGTCAATAATAATACTTAATAATGATGATGTTAACATGCAGTACATTTTAAGTAATTATCAAAATAAAGCACTAAGGTTAGGTATTTAAGACACTGCTTAATCATGCTGCACGACTGGCTTTTTTAACAAATTTTGAACCCACCACAATCATGATCGCCAAAAAACCTTGCATAACATTTGTCTGGCTTAAAAGTGACTGTCATAACTTAAAATATTAATGCATTGTTTGCAAAATTAAATATATAAAAACCTTCCAGAGAATGTCGCAAAAACATGGCTGAAAATTAATACACAACCCACACACATGAAAAGGGTCTAGGACGAACCAAATCATCGTCACTTTCATTTCTGTTCATATGTGGAAGGGGCTGGATATTAACAATAAACCTTCGTTTGTGCATAATAAACTTTCCTGCTGTTGACTGAGACCTGGCCAACAATATACTGTACATTAAAATACCTGACAATATTTACAGATTCATACATCTCAATTATTCAAAGTTTAAGGGGGGATAAAACTACACAAATTACAGTCTAAAATGTGCCCTAAAAAAATCCTAAATAATTTAGTGTTAAACTTAAAAACTATACTAGGTACTGATATACAGTAATGAAAATTACACCATTTACCACATGAAGAAAACCATTAAATTTATGCATTTACAATCAATGTTATTTAAAACAGAACATAATGACCGATATTAATTAATTAAAACAGCTCAACCTAAGTGTTAGTACAAAGCAACCGTATACTAAAGACTGAGGCATGTTGGATACATGGTATATGGAATGTATGGATGAGCTGTGTTCCTATCAATGGTGATACACACCCCAGAGTTGAGTTGCCACCAATGGTGGTACAGTACACGACCCAGAGCTATGCTGCCATTAATGGTGAAACATGACCCAGAGCTGAGCTGCTGTCAATGGTGCTAGACAACCCAAAGCTGTTCTGCCATCAATGGTGATACATGCCCCGGAGTTGAGCTGCCATCAGTGGTGGTACACAACCCAGAGCTGTGCTGCCATCAATGGTGATACACAACCCAGAGCTGTGCTACCATCAATGGTGGTACACCACCCAGAGCTGTGCTGCCATCAATGGTGATACATGCCTTCCCTAGAGTCAAGCTATCATCAATGGTGTTACACGACCCAAAGCAGAGTTGCATCAGTGAAAGCACTAGAACTACACAGCAGCACTGCCATCAGTGGTGGAACAAGACCCAGACCAGTGATGCCCATCAGTGGTGGCACAAGACCCAGAGCAGTGCTGCCATCAGTGGTGGTACACAACCCAGACTAGTGCTGCCATCAGTGGTGGTACAAGACCCAGACCAGTGCTGCCATCAGTGGTGGAACAAGACCCAGACCAGTGCTGCCATCAGTGATGGCACAAGACCCACAGCTGCGCTGCCATTCATGAGGATACGTAACCCAAGGCTGAGCTGTCCCCCATGGTGGCATGTGACCCCAGAGCTGTGCCGTTATCCATGGTGACATGTGTCTCGAAGTTATGATGCCTTCCATGGTGCAGAGTAACTCAACCTGAGGTGTCAATTTAGTATGTGCAATATGGCAACAGTTCAAATGTAAAGCAATTAGAATTTTTAAGACATAATTTGAGATATGCTGTGGACCACAAAGAATAACATATGGCATTTGATTTGACACCAATTAAGTTAATGGATTCAACATCGGAGAGCATAATGTACAACAGTTGTGTGAAAGAAGCCCACCCATGTAAAAAAAAAAAAAAAAGTGTTGAAAGTAATGAAACGCCATTTTCTGGGCAAGACCCGTCAGCTCACTGGAGCTATCCAGGCTGATATAGATATATTAGATTTCTGGCATCAGTCAATGTGCATGGAGTTCTTGGCCTACCTAGAAACCGCGAGGAAACCATGTGGAGACCAAGTTGAAAGCCTACCTAGAAACCTCCAGGGGACCACGAGCCAGAACCTGGCCCTCCTCAGAGAGGCACGAGGAGCAAAGGCCTAGAGAAACCACCATGTGGTTGGAAGCATTCTATGTCTGCCATCGACCGGTCAGGCACCCAGAAAGGTAAGCACCCCAAAATAAACTCCTATTCTGGTGAAAACATTGCTAAAAAGAGCCAAAAGAGTGGACAGAACTCCCCCAAATGAAAACAAGCAAACTAGCATGATGTTACCACGTTGCCGCTCCGATGTCTGCGCAACCCCCCCATCCTTGCCGGGAGGAGGAAGGGGGGGGTGCCCCAGACCTTCATGCTGGCTATCCACCCTTCAGTTCTTAACCCTTAAACTATGCTTTGTATATATATACGACCGGAGTAACATGTCCCACCGCGCGCATGGCATACATATATGCCATAGGGTGCCAGCCACGATTCAAATGGCCCGTGGTTACACGGGGTTCACATCTGCTTCCTCAGAGCTCTTGTCAACAGACGCCATGTTTAAAAAAAAATTGTGGCCAATATTCTCGAGTGTGACAGCCACAGTACTGTGTGAGCAACCAACGCTGGCACACGTAGCATGAACTAACAGCACTGCTGTTTAGCTTGTGACCATGCATTGCCTAAAAATGTCAAAGTAAATATGTAACTGCTATTATTTAGCGATGACAGTATTCCAAAAGACTCGTGTGATAAAAATGACCAGGATTGTGATAATAGCAGAATTCTTGTGATAATTAGCGCTGTGTGGGAGGAGTAATGCTAAGGGAGGTGGTCATCCGAAATGAGGGGAATTAAACCCACAGGTTTAGACGGGACAAGTCCTGAATAAACCCGAGGGCCACACAATCCCATTTCGGAACCGGAAACAGACGGGAAACCCATTTGAGTTACGAGGTCTTTTAGACCACCCCCCAAGCGAACCCACTCCTAGATGACCTGACAGTGTGCAGGAAAAAAGGCCTGCCCCGCCGACCCCGATTCCCCCGAAGGAGGAGGGGACACCCAACGTCACCGCAGGCCACCCGAAACAACCCAAAGGCCCACAAATCGTGGGTCCAGGAGTGAGCAAAGAGGGCGAGCCTCCCCCCTGCCCCAATCGCCCCATCAATGAGATGGGGCGATTGGGGCGAACCGCGAAATGGCCAACGCCTCTTACGAGAACCAAGGTGGCGCACAGATCGATCACCGAGCCGACTAGAAACAGACAGTTCTGAAGACTGCGCCGGCACTGAATTTGGCACCACTGGCCTACCACGATGGGAGGAAACCCAAGCACGACCCCTTTGGGAAGGCCCCCATGAGCCCCCGGAGAATCAACAAGTTCGACATAGAATGACAACTAGATGAAGCTGTTTGCAGAGACTGTAAACACACTATTATCTGGGATTCGAACATCCGGAAAACGCCTTTATATGGCCAAAATCGTGACCAGATAAATTTATCTTAATATCCGGCCAAAATGGCCATGGGAGCCGGATAAAAAATCGGAGCCGGTTAACTTGCTGCTAATGTTACACTATCCGGACAGTCAGCCAGATAATCATTGAACTGTCCGGATATGAAAGCCATGGGGCGGGCCGTACCGTATTAATCCCGTCTGGCTGTGGCTCAAGGCGCATGGCGGAGGAGGGGGTGGAGTGGGTGGGTCGTGTGGGGGGAGAGGGGAGCGTTGGGAGGGACCACCTGGGTACAGGAATTACCATTAATTTTAAAACAAATCATCACAGCCAAAAACAAAAATACTAGTATTTATGTAATAACAAATATATGTCTCCTAAAAACAATTTGCACAGGCTGAAGTTTCCTTCAAAAATATTGTGAGTTTTTTCCTCCCGGTAGCCTACATAACATGTTATAGCTGCCCCAATTGGGCGTGTCCAATCCTGGTCAACCCATGTGCTCCCGTCCCTTGTGTTATACCACAGTGCTGCGCCATTAGTGAAATATTTTTTAAATAACTTTTTATTTTCATAGTAACTTTGAACATTTTTGGCCAAAACTATGTCTGGTAGCAGCATCAATCGTACTGGAGGTGTTAAGAGAAAGAAGGTTGTCCTAACAATTAACACTTTCGCGCTTAGCGGACGATCGTTAGCGTCCAATCTTTTTTTCCTGATTCTGCCCTCTGGACGCTGGCTGGCGTCCAATGGTTAAATAATTGTATAAATTTTATGTATTATGCGATTTTCTTTTAGTTAGTCTCAAAATGTTCACCATGAAATTTACGTTTTTTCTAATAACCAAAGAGCTTATTAAAGAAAACGGCATGGCAGTGATTCATCTTGGTATAACAATTGTATGGTGCCGATATGCCGCCGCGGGTAACACTTCAGCCACTTCCAACCGTCTTGTGGGTTGGTTGCGACATTGATTCTATATTTATATGCATATGTCCGTATAGAGAATTTTATTGCGGTTCCAATGATACCATAATCAATGATGTAGGATAAATGTGGTCATCGCAATCATTAAGAGAGTGGAAACATTTGTTGCTGTTTGGCGCTCTCGCCAAACAGTTTGGCGAGAGCTTCTGTTTCTGTTTGAACTGTTTCAAACAGTTTCTGTTTGGCAGTATTTTATATGTATGTTCTTATAGAGAATTTCCTATTGCGAACAGTTGATACCAAATTTAAATACGTAGGTCTCACAATGTAGTGTCAGGACAGATAGAAGAGCCAAACACTTTATACACTTTCGCTCCTACCGCTTAAGCGGCGACGCCGAAAGCACAGGTTCACTCTCGTTTTTTACGCTGCGCCAAAGCGCTAAAGTGTGTAAAGACAGTTTACTGGTTATGCAACTTTGTGAAAATGGACCGCCTCGACTCTCAAATGAATGAAGCCTGAGGCGTACGGAAGAGCTGATCTAAGTACAACAGGACCAATGAACACACAGAAAGCAAGCTAAACTTGATTCTTATTTGTTAAGAAAACAAGTCAAGCGCCTTCAAAAGCGGGCACATAGGCAAGCCAGGCCTTCAACAGATGGAGCGCCACAGGCAAGCCAAATACACTCTCAACCAGTGAGGCTTCCGAAGCTGGCAGTCAAACTAACTTTGCTTAATGAACTGTACAGTATTTTAAGTTTAATTTTAGTGGTTTGTTAAGTTAGGTTATGTAAATTGTCAAGAATTTTTAATTTCAAGATGTGTGGCATCAACAAGAAGACGAACAACAACAAGGTAATTTGAGGTTTCTAGTTGAATCTTTAATAATTATATGTGGCTCATGGCAGTTCAAATTATGTTTGTGAGTATAAAATAGTTGGAAATGTTACTTTTGGACTCAGAGGTGAAAAAGTACTCATATCCGAAACACGTAATTCTCACAGTTGGGTGGTCTTCCCATATATGGCCATAATCGAGTAGAGACAGTACTGCACAACGCAGACTCTGCAAACAGTAAGGATAAAAGAGCAGAGGACAGAACCTAAGAGCCAGGGCCCAAGGGAAGATCCAAAAAAGGAGCGACACCGCTGTCAGAGCAGCAGCGGGAAGCAAATAAAACAGAAACTGCATCGCCTTTTTCGCAGGATCGAGCGCGAACAGCTTCAACAATAGCAGACGATGCACGCGCCAGCGAGAACGCCCCAGAGGCCCTGGCAGTCAGCTCCAAGCAGCACCTACTCCGTAACTCAGAGCCAAGTCAAGGACAGCTTGAGGAGGGAGAAGAAATCGCAAAGTGCGAAGTCACAGTGCCACACTACGTGCAAGTCCTCTGGGACCAAGCAGCCGAAAGGGAAGGAACACGGCACAATGAACCTGCACCACAAACATCCTTGGGAAGGGGCGAAGGGACGAATAAACACCGCTTGAGATGCCAAAAATTGCCCACGCCAGGAACCCTGCAACACTCGTATGTAGCTGCCAGACCCACTCAAGCTGCAGAACGATTGACCAGAGAACAACATCGCCAAGCCTGTCGCAATAAAGACACATCGTTAATGCACCACGGAACGCTGCCCACCAGGAATCCGGATTCTCATCAAACAAAACCGCGACGTAAGTGATCAATACGGACCAGTACACTAAAGAATATTTGGATCCATTTACAAAGGCATCAAGAGTCTAGGGCCGCACAGGATCGGCAAAGCCGCATGGCCTCTCCCGCACCACATGGGACGGGAGGCCGCAAACCTCTGGAAAGACGAAACCAACAAAACCCAGTAGGGATCCACAAAACCATAAACCTGGGGAGGTAGACACTCGAAATCAAATTCGATTATATAGCATGCAGGGGAATAAGAGACCCCCCATTTCATCCTTGTATACAGCATCAAGCCCCGACTCCGAGGAGGTACAAAAAGACCACGTGGGGTCGTAACTGGGGCTGCCACAGAGGCCCCTAAGTCAACACCATCCCCTCACAGGGACCCTCAGCCCCAGCCAGAGACCAGTGACGCGAGCCGAGGCTCGCACACCAACTGTAGGGACAGAGTACCACATCATCAAGGACACAGAATTGAACACATTTTAGCTGAAGCAGAGGAACACGGACATTGTCATGTGTCACATCAGTCGCAAAGCAGAAGTCTGGTAAAGTGAGTGGGTAGCTGGCTATGAAGGTCTAAGCGCAGTCCACCATTCCTCCATCCTGGGAATAAAGGGGGGGGGGGGAGGGTTTGCAGGTTGGGGCATACAGCAATGTGGTCGACAGTGCATGCTACCGTTTGCTCTATTTCATGGTGGAGATTACTGCTCCACTCGTTCGTCTTTTTTAGACAATGTTTTGTCACACACCAATGTAGTGAGTTGTGTTGACGGACGCCTGTATCTGTTCTGGGATGACCATGACTCCGAGTCAATGGCAGACATAAATGTTCCAGAACCACACAGGGGTTTCTATAGGCTCATTGTCTATCTACATACACTCCTGCATCGGAGGGGGCCGGGGCCAGATGTCACGAAGCACATTAGCGGCGAAGTACTGGTACTCTATCATACACGTGTACATCACTTTCCCTGCAATCGGTTTGAGGGCTTAGGTTACATCTTATTAACAGTTTACAAGCATGAAAAGTTCCTCAATCAACTGTTTTATTGTAATAAACACCGCCTCCTGCGCTTCGGAGCCTCAATTGTTTAATCAATTGATAAACAAGACTCATCAAAGACGCGAGAAAAGAGGTACTCAGGTTCGTAAGTGCATTGCATACTGCTTGGTGAATCTGGCCCAGGTGTCTGTCCTCTGTGGTCCCAGGTAGGACCTAGAAATCACCTGCATGCCACTTGTGACTGATGCAGATATCTGAAGTATATCCATGTATCACCTGGATAGAGCGTCCCCCAGAAAAGATGGGAAATGTTGAGAGTTGCTTTCGTTATTTTCAGCTGTGGTTTATTGTGACTATGTCACCTACGTGCAACTGGTGTGTGTAATGAGAAGATAAGCGAGTCGCTAATTATCAATTAAGTGAGCTATGCTCGTGGAGTGCCCCATCTTCCAAGCACTGCCATCTTTACATATAAATGTTTGTGTTTATATGCCTCATATAAATATTGTGATATTTATATGCTAGATATTGATTATTGTGATGATACTCATATGATATATTTCTATATATAATATATCTAGATATCAATATATACTATGATATATATATATATAGTATATATATCATAAAGTAATAATGATCTAACTTCAGAATTGCTTTTTAAATACATGTATGGAGAAATACTAAAGAAATTGTTCACAACTTTTGTTAGACCTCCAAAGCTGTAATATGCATACAGTTGTATGGTGCCCATCATTCTAAGAATGCACTTTAGAACCCCAAAATGAGCCACAGAGGACATTAACAAAATGTTAGACTGATACAGGAGTAGTTAACAAGATGGAAATGACATTAGTAGTGATTGCTGGAGATGCTGACGTCTCCATACACAGTTTCAATGTAGATTTTGATAGAGCCCGTAAGCGCAGGAATCTGGTACACCAGTTGAGTGACCAGTTGAGAGGGGGGTGGGGGGGATGATCAAGAGACCAGACTTCAAGCCCGTCCCACACAGCACTAAATAGCGCAAGACTATCAACTAGGCATGACACAAAATCTGATATAAACACCTGATCTGGCTAAACGGCCAGTGATCCAAAGGGTAAATGCTCGATCTGCGGCACGAATAGGCAAGTACACAAATAGGGAGTACACACCTTTAGAAAATTTCTGATAAAAAATGAGGGCAGTAATCAGAGGCAATGTATCGGACTGGAGACATATCACAAGTGGAGTACCACAGGGTTTACAGGTTCTTGCGCCAAGTAATGATTCACTGTCTACAATAAACGATCTACTACAGGAATACAGAATTTATATCGAACATGTGTGCTTGATTGATGCTAAGTTAATAGGGAAGTTAAGAAACTTTGATGATTGTCGTGCCCTTCGAGAAGATCTGGATAAAATAAATATATGGACCACCAAATGGGAATTGTACTGTGAACCAAATGCCATGTTATGGAATGTGGAATAGGAGAAATAGACCCCACACCTGACCCTATAAATTATGTGAGACACCTTTAAAGAATTCTGATAAAGATATCTAGGGATGGTTCTAGATAGAAAATTCAAACCTACTGATGATCACATAAGAACACTGTGTGAGCAGGCCTAATACTCCACTTTCTAACTTCAGAATTGCTTTTAATAACACGGATAGTCGAGAATATGCGTAAGAAATTTGCACCTGTTGTGAGGCCACGACTATATATTCATCTGTTGGGTGGTGCCCTCCCTCATCTCCTAGAACACACCTTTCCCCCGCGCTTAGCCGGGACGCGCATAGCGCCTCCAATCTTTTACAGTCCGCGATACTTAGCGGACTGCGACGCGCAAGAGTCCAACATAGTATCTAATTTTGTATAATATTCCAATTGTCTATCCGGATTGGTTGGGCGATAGTTTAGAATGTTCACCATAGAAATTTACGTTTTTTCTAAGTACACCCGAAGAGCTTATTAAAGTAAACA
>WNGS01111181.1:32977539-32990015 GCA_020271785.1 Procambarus virginalis
ACACACACACACACACACACACACACACACCACACACACACACACACACACACACACACACACACACACACACACACATACACGGGTAGATAAGGACATGCTATTTAACACAAGGGGCACACGCACTAGGGGACACAGGTGAAAATTAAGTGCCCAAATGAGCCACAGAGATATTAGAAAGAACTTCTTTAGTGTCAGAGTGGTTGACAAATGGAATGCATTAGGCAGTGATATGGTGGAGGCTGACTCCATACACAGTTTCAAGTGTATATATGATAGAGCCCAGTAGGCTCAGGAACCTGTACAACAGTTTATTGACAGTTGAGAGGCAGGACCAAGGAGTCAGAGCTCAACCCCCGCAAGCACAAATAGGTGAGTACACGCGCACGCCCCCGCACACATAGGTGAGTACACGCGCACGCCCCGCACACACGCACGCACACACACACACACACACACACACACACACACACACACACACACACACACACACACACACACACACACACACACACACATACATCCTTTCTGCTAAACGGGAATGTTTAAGAACGTCTGAACCTGTCTCCACATATCCGTATCAAACGTATATTATCAGTGACATATTCTGGGTTCGGCAACATGCGGACTGCCTTTAAGAACTTGTGCAAGTAATGATATATATATATATATATATATATATATATATATATATATATATATATATATATATATATATATATATTGAATATGACCGAAAAGGTAAGAGTAATAATTCTAACACGAATCTTCTCTTTCTTATGTTTTTCTTCACTGTCGGTGGTAATAAAAAATAACAATTCTCCGAAATTCATTTTTTAATTGTTTAACGCCTGAACGCGTTTCGTAATTCGTATTACATTTTCAAAGACTTAATTTACACACAAATTCTTCGTACTTATACTCTATTGGATGAGGTGATATGGTACAAAAGTTTTGGGTGAGGTGACAAACACAAGACAGAACACGAAACAATGGGTATAAATTGGATAAGTGAACATATGAATGGAAATAACTGCAGAAGGTCTATTGGCCAATACTTCCTCTTGCTGCTTCCATATTGGTTCGGGGTCTTGAAGTAGGTAGAATATAGTTGTGCATTAATTGGTTGTTGATTGCTGGTGTTGACTTTTTGATGTGTAGTGCCTCGCTGATGTCAAGCCGCCTGCCATCGTCGTACCTATCGATGATTTTTGTGTTGTTTGTTAAGATTTCTCTGGTGATGGTCTGGTTGTGAGAAGAGATTATGTGTTCCTTGATGGCTCCCTGTTGCTTATGCATTGTTAGTCGCCTAGAAAGAGACGTTGTTGTCTTGCCTATATACTGAGTTCTTTGGGGCTTAGAGTCCCCAAGTGAGCATTTAAAGGCATAGACGACGTTGGTCTCCTTCAAAGCGTTCTGCTTGGTGTCTGGCGAGTTTTTCATGAGTAGATTGGCTGTTTTTTTTTTTTTTTTGGTTTTATATATTATTGCTGCTTCTATGTTGGTTCGGGGTCTTGAAGTGGGTAGAATATACTTATGCGTTAATTGATGTTGATTGCCGGTGTTGAATTTTTTATGTATAGTGTCTTGCTGATGTCGAGTCTCCAGCTATCGATGTATCCATCGATGATTTCTGTGTTGCTTGTTAAGATTTCTCTGATGATGGTCTGGTTGTGAGAAGAGATTCCATGTTCCTTGATGGAGCCCTGTTGTTTGTGCATTGTTAATCGCCTAGAAAGAGGCGTTGTTGTCTTGCCTATATACTCTGATGAGCATTAGGGAACGGGGCTCTCTCTCTGCTGGACAACCGGCTGTGGTAAGGCTTCTCTTAATAATGTCATTAACCTCGCCCTGTCTTGCATGCCATCCTCCTGTCCTTTGGCAGAGAAGGCCATGCCGTCCGTACCTGTCGGCCACTGCCTCGCCGCAAGTACACCTGTATTCGGTGTGGATTGAGGCAGCGAGGCGGAGAGCCACAGCAATTCGGAGGGCCTGCGGTGCGAGACGAGTGGCAGTTGCTGACAATGGGGTTGCTAATAGGAAGTCACCTGCATGGGGAGCTGCTACAGCTCTAAGTCAGGCAGTGTCATGTGGATTTGTCGCAGCTTCTTGGTCAGCAATGGGGCGATCCCAGCTGGATTGCTTATGGGCTTCAGGAAGCGGTGGTTGGGGTGCTGGTCCTGCGAGAGAGACCCATTTGGTGGTGCAGTCTATAAAGCTGGGATTATGTACCCCTGCCTGTTGACCTAAGTACTCAGGTAGGATTTCCTTCACCAGGTTTTTCCTTCACCATGAATAACGAGGAAAGGCTACTGGAATTAAATCTCCCCTCACTAGAAGACAGGAAAGTTAGGGGAGACATGATTACCACATACAGAATTCTCAAAATGATTGGCAAGGTAAATAAAACACTTTAGCACAAGGGGTCATAAGTGGAAACTGAGTACCCAAATGAGCCATAGAAGCATTAGACACAGTTTTTCAGAGTCAGAGTAATTAACAAATGCAATGCACTCGTTACTTTCTCATATGCACTTAGCCTATTATTTTACCTTGTGTATTCATTCTCTACTTGAAGGCGTTCCTGAGAGGAACGAAACGTTGAAGTAAATCAATTATTTGATAATTGCTAGAGTTTCCTCGCCGTGAATTTTGGTAATTTAATATTGAAAAAAATTTCTTATACTAAGAAATTTATTTTTCTATTGAAATATACTTTTCTATTGAAAATTTCTTATACTAAGAAATTTTCTCCAATTTACCTTGCCTCTCATTAAACACATTTCTCT
Organism: Procambarus virginalis; assembly: GCA_020271785.1. Lineage (NCBI taxonomy): Eukaryota > Metazoa > Arthropoda > Malacostraca > Decapoda > Cambaridae > Procambarus > Procambarus virginalis. The sequence goes on from WNGS01111181.1 coordinate 32,980,329, forward strand.
CTCTGCACGCTTCCTCTTCCTTTCTCCCCTACCTCCACCTCTTTTTCTTGCTCTCTCAGAAAGGAGTTTGTACAGAACTGAAATGGCTAAATAAGTCTACGGGCAACACAAACAGTTTTCCAGACTTAACATCATGAAAATCGCATGCAGGAAGATGAGGGGTTAGATGCCGATATTTCTTAAAGTATGGCACCGGAGCCGACCCCGACTGGCCTATGCCATTCCTATACCTCTCGTGCTTCACGGTTAAAAGTTGGGTTGGGCTAGCCCCAAGCGTCTGGCTTCCATCCTTGGACAGACTGTAACGTATAGGAAAATTGTGCGAGAGAAAGAAATGAATAATGAAGTAATGAGTGAGGGTTTGGGGTGAGGGAGGTAGAGAAGGGAGAGGAGTAGGTGGGAGGAGCAAGGATTGGAGTCTGGGAGTAGCGAGGAGTGGTCAAGTGAAAGGGAAAGTTTGAAGAGAGGCGGAGGGAGAGACTGAGAACACGGAGACGAGTAGACAGTAGAGGGTAGAACGGAAGATAGTAGATAAGTAGAAAGGGCTAAAGAGGGAGAAAAAGGAGTGGAAAGGGCTGCCACCATCCATTCTAGTTTATTACATACAAGGCAAGAAATGGAACTTGTCAGTATCACAAAATTACTCAAGGAGTTCATGTACCAACTCTAACCCTGTACTCATATAAAATCATAAAATCACTAAACTCAGAGGCTCTCTCGCCTCAACTCACAAAGCTCTAAAGAACAAACTTAAAGACAATTTAAACAATAAATTCATCAATTATATTTAACATGATAAGTATCATAATTCAAGCAATCGAACTTAAGGCTCACTATGTCCAGATTAATAAGCAACATGAGTCACCACACAAGTCATCGAGGACACTACAGCTGACTGCCCCTGATAATCACACACCACTTTTAGTTTGGGAAACACGAAATAAGTCACCTTAACTTTCACTCAACAAGTGTCTGAACCTAAGTTGGATAGAGAGGGGGGGGGGTCTACAATTGACAGGCAGAAACTCCCTGTCCGGCTGACAGTCTGTTTCGGCTGCTGTCTGCTGATGCTGCCCTATGTTATGCTCTCGAATGTACAGTTCCCTGGATATTTATTGCGAATCTAGGAGCTAAACCCCGCCCACTAAGTAGATAGCCCCAGGCCATCTACCAAGCCACGCCTTAACTGGCAGCTTGTTTGAAATACACACCCGGCGACCTGGCTGCAATTATTAGCTTAGCAGAAGCAAAGTAAAATCACAGGACGTGACCACAGGTCAACTTGTGGTCATTAACTCCTCTAGGTGTGACTTTTTTAATTACAAGGGCTGCCAACCTGACGCCTCTAAAAATCCTGTCTGGCTGACTCATGATCTGTGAAATATTAAAAAAAAAAACTAAGCACTTTTATGGTGTTACAAGACAAGCAGACATTATCTTTCGTATAGATATAGATGTACGTGGACCTTCATGCATAAATACACTCGTAACAGCCGTTGTTCACAGCCCTTCACGAGCGAGGGTGAAAAACCTGCTTCAGTGAGCTGTACAGCTTCCACACACGCTCCCTTCTGGCGCATTCCCACTACACTAGCGCGCCTGGAATCCCTGCAACTCAGGAACGCCTGAACATTCCCATTCCTAGTACCCAGGGCTTCTCAGTTGTTGGTGTGGCTTTAGGCACGTGTCGGGCCGGCGTGAGAGACGTAAAGACCCAAGAAGTGAAGGATAGGAGAATGAGGGAAGAAGAGAGCCAGGTGAATACGGGAGGAGAATTTAAGAAAAGGAGGACAGAGATTGAGATACTAGCAAGTAGCTAATCAATATTAGCAGGTAGCCAATACCAGCAATTGGCCAACACCAGCAAGTAGCCAACACCAACAAGTGGCCAACACCAGCAAGTGGCCAACACCAACAAGTGGCCAACAACAGTAAGTGGCCAACAACAGTAAGTGGCCAACACCAGCAAGTGGCCAACATCAGCAAGTGGCCAACACCAGCAAGTGGCCAACACCCTCAAGTGGCCAACACCCTCAAGTGGCCAACACCCTCAAGTGGCCAACACCCTCAAGTGGCCAACACCCTCAAGTGGCCAACACCCTCAAGTGGCCACACCAGCAAGTGGCCAACAATAACAAATAGCCAACACCGGCAAATGGCCAACACCAGAGAAACTAATTCACCGCCTGAGGCGAGAGAAAGATTTAAATTGAAATAGTAATTATTTATGTGGAGGAAGATAAATGTTTACTGAGGACGGTTGATAAGGACACTTGAGAGGAAGGAACTGGGGAGGTGGGAAGAGACAGAGAAAGGGGGAGAGAGAGAGAGAGACCTGAGGAGAGGAGAGAGAGAGAGAGAGAGAGATGAGAGAGAGGAGAGAGAGAGAGAGAGGAGAGAGAGGAGAGAGACAGACAGACAGACAGACAGACAGACAGACAGACAGACAGACGCCAGACAGACCGACAGACAGACAGACAGACAGACAGACAGTGGATACTCAACCCCAGAAGAATCTGAAAGCTACTCAATTGGTGCCATGATCTTACACTTTAGGGCAGTGGCTGGTGTAGTCCGTAGGACGACCGGGCTGCCTAGGTTCGAACCCTAGGTTACAACTGTAGCCTACAGAAGTGTGCAGGGGAAGCTTGGCGAGCAATGGTGAGGCGGCGAGTCGCTGAGTTGAGTGCATGGTGAATATTGATGATGTTGAAGATGTGCGGTATTTCTTAAACGTTGTTACTCCCTCTTAGAGTAATTGTTATTACCAGAGCGTTACATTCTTGCATTCTTGTACATATTGAATTATTATCATTTTATGTTATTTTATTATTGAAATTGTTTTCGGGAAAACGATATTCTGAAGGTCCTGAAGGACGTTACCGGTATCACAAGTCCTGACATTAGTCAGGAAGGTTGTGATATCGTGCTCTTCTTTTCCTGTGAGGAAGAGCTAGAAAAACTCTTGACCACCAACGATGCTATACTTGGCAAGGAGCACCATTTTCATCCTCACTTTCCACGTTAGTCCTGGCCAGAAGAACTGTTTTTACCAGCAGGACTGGTAAAAACCGTTTTTTTTAACAGACTGGTTTTACTGCCAGGAGCACACTGCTGGCGTACAGGATCCCTTAACCGCTAGACCAACACGACGGACAAAAGAGGATCGTAGCCGAGGCTATTCCATCCCCCCCTCCGAGTATGGTTCGAGTCACTTCTGGGGTGTGAGTTTTTCAAGTTGCTATAGTCCTGGTGACCATTCAGGCTTGTTCGCATTTGTGTTCCTCATGTGTGCCCAAAGAAATGAGGTGATTGATAAAATACCATGCCCACGATTACCAACCGAGTGCCGGCGGGGGGATGGAAATAGCCTCGGCTTACCATCCGAGGCTATTACTCCCTCATGCATATTATATATCTTATATATATATATATATATTATATATATATATATATATATAATATGCAACAATAACCACAAAACACTGATCCAAGTATGCAGAAAACCACATGTGAAAAATAGAGAATGCTTAACGCGTTTTTCGGATAATTCAGCATTCATCAGAATGAGTTCAAAGTAGAATGAGTTCATTCTACTTTGCTCTACACCAATATTAAATTATTTTAGTAGAGGTGACCTTGCTGGACTCTGACTGTCCGGATATGGAAACCCTAGTATAATTAGCAGCCCGGTATTGTAGTTAAGGTTAGTTAGTTTGCTTCAAATATTAAAGTTTGTAAACCATACTTTACAAAAAATTTTGTATCTCTCAAATATGTAATTATAATTCTCGAAAATGTCGCTTAATACAATTTGTTGTCAATCCTTACTAAAAGGTGTACCACAGAGCGAGGTAACTCTATCATATCCCTGAGGTGGGGGTCGGAGAGTGGGGGCTTGGGGGTTGGAGGGTGGAGAGGGGGCTTGGGGGAGGAGTAAGGATTGGGTGGTGGGTAGGGGGGAGGACTGCGGGCTGGAGTTAGGTGAGATAAGTGGGGGCTTGAGAGGGGGATGAGTTGGGGCTTGGTAGGGGGAGTGGTGTTGGGGCTTGGGAGGGGGAGGAGTGGGGGCTTGCGTCACACACGCACAAGCTTCCACTTTTTGCGTTAAATATAGTCGATATTAATAACCCGGGAGTTAGCGTAATGGCGCGCCTGGAGGACCTATAAACACTACCTGGTCATTATCCTACGCCACGAGGTGTTTACTCCAGGGTGTTCACCCCCAGAGTGTTCTCTACGAGGTGTCACTCCAGGGTGTTCACCCAGAGTGTTCTCTACGAGGTGTCACTCCAGGTTATGCCCTACAGGGTGATCAACCCCAGGGTGTTCATCCCTGTATGTTCTCTACAAGGTGTTCACATCAGGATGTTCACCCCAGGGTGTTCACCCCAGGGTGTTCACCCAGGGTGTTCACCCAGGGTGTTCACTCAGGGTGTTCACCCCAGGGTGTTCACCCCAGAGTGTTCACCTCAGTGGTGTTCACCTCAGGGTGTTCACCTCAGGGTGTTCAACCACAGCGTGTTCTCTACAAGGTGTTCGCTTGACATAGCTTTGATTTCCTGTTATATTTATATTTTTTCATCATCCATATAAACCCGAGAAGATTTAAGTCTCCAAGCAAAGTAACATCCAGCACAGAATTTTCTATAATATCGAACCAATATTTTTTAGAATCCGTTCTGTGAACTCAACTGATTCATCTGGAGGTTTGTATATTTAATAATAATAATGAAGTTTGTAACACAAAGAAATCACAATGGCATGACGCATCAATGAGAAACTCTTATAGGCCAATGAGGTTAATTCCGATGACTTATCTGAAGCAAGGTAGTGTTGAGTGTGTGTGTTTGATCCTCGTCAGTTGCCTAATTTAAGAGTGCAACAAATTGATGTAATTGACATATTTTCTACCTGAATTTTAACACTACTCAGTTTCTATCAGCAGGAGATTTTGCAAGTGAACAAGGACCTGCACTCTTGCTAAATCAATTAAAGAAAGTCCCCAAATTCTCCTTGTTTGTTACAATGGCACCTTACGTTGGAAGCTGTTTAAAACGTGGTGAATGAGTAAAGAGAGGAATTTCTTCGAGTGGGTTGATCAGGTATCACTTTCTTTAGAAATTGTCCAGTTATCTATTGAAAAGTCAGTTTTGTTCTGGCAATATTTCTAAAGAAAGTGATACACTGAATCAACCCACTCGAATGAAATTCCTTCTCTTGTACCTCATTTCACTCCACGTATTAAACAGCTTCCAACCGTAAGGTTGCCATATGTCAACAAACAAGAGAATTTGGGGACTTACTTTAACTTGATTTAGCAAGAGTGCACGTCCCTTGTTCACTTGCAAAATCTCCTGCTGATTAAGAACTGAGTAGTGTGTAAATTCAGGTAGAAGATATAGTTCAATATACCTAATTTGTTGCACTCTTAACATGTCCCGGCAACTGACGAGGATCAACACACACACTCCAACTACTACTCCGTTTTGCTTCAGATAAGTCACGCGGACATTAACCTCATTGGCCTATAAGAGCTTTCTCATTGATCGCGTCAAGCCATTGTGATTTCTTTGTGTTACAAACTCATTATTATTATTACATACTCACAAACCTCCAGATGAATCATGTGAGTTCACAGAACGGTTCTAAAAATATATTGGTTCGATATTATAGAAAATTCTGTGCTGGATTGTTACTATTGCTTGGAGACTTAAATCTTCTCGGGTTTATAATGGATGATGAAAAAATATAAATATAACAGGAAATCAAAGCTATGTCAAGCGAACACCTTGTAGAGAACACGCTTCCTGTGGTGAAACACCCTGAGGTGAACACCTGAGGTAACACCTGAGAGTGAACACCTGAGGTGAAACCTGGGGACACCCTGAGTGACACCGTGACACCACTGGGGTGAACACCCTGGGTACGGGTGAACATCCTGAGGTGAACACCTTGTAGAGAACATACAGGGATGAACACCACTGGGGTTGATCACCCTGTAGGGCATAACCTGGAGTGTGAACACACTCGCTAGAGAACACTCTGGGGTGAACACCCTGGAGTGAACACCTCGTAGAGAAACACTCTGGGAGTGAACCACACTGAGTAAACACCTCGTGGCGATAGGATAATGACCAGGTAGTGTTTTATAGGTCCTCCCAGGCGCGCCATTACGCTAACTCCCGGTTATTAAATAATCAACTATATTTAACGCAAAATAGTGGAGCTTGGCGTGTGTGACGCAAGCCCCCCACTCCTCCCCTCTCCCAACCAGCCCTCACCACCCACTCCCCCTAACAAGCCCATCACTCATCCCCTCTCAAGCACCCCACTTATCTCCACCTAACCCAGCCCGCAGTCCTCCCCCCTACCCACGACCCCAATCACTTACTCCTCCCCAAGCCCCCTCTCCCCCCTCCAACCCCCCAAGCCCCCCACTCTCCGACCCCCACCTCAGGGATATGATAGAGTTACCTCGCTCTGTGGTACACCTTTTAGTAAGGATTGACAAACAAATTGTATTAAGCGACATTTTCGAGAATTATAATTACATATTTGAGAGATACAAAATTTTTTGTAAAGTATGGTTTACAAACTTTAATATTTGAAGCAAAACTAACTAACTTAACTACAATATACGGGCTGCTATTATACTAGGGTTGCCATATCCGGACAGTCAGAGTCCAGCAAGGTCACCTCTACTAAAATAATTTAATATTGGTGTAGAGCAAAGTAGAATGAACTCATTCTACTTTGAACTCATTCTGATGAATGCGAATTAGCCGAAAACGCGTTAAGCATTCTCTATTTTTCACATGTGGTTTTCTGCATACTTGGATCAGTGTTTTTGTGGTTATTGTTGCATATTATATATATTATATATATATTATATATATATATATATATATATAATATATAATATGCATGAGGGAGTAATAATAGCCTCGGATGGTAGCCGAGGCTATTTCCATCCCCCGCCGGCACTCGGTTGGTAATCTTGGGCATGGTATTTTATCAAATCACCTCATTCTTTGGGGCACACATGAGGAACACAAATGCGAACAAGCCTGAATGGTCCCCAGGACTATATGCAACTGAAAACTCACACCCCAGAAGTGACTCGAACCCATACTCGGAGGGGGATGGAAATAGCCTCGGCTACGATCCTCTTTTGTCCGGTCGTGTTGGTTAGCGGTTAAGGGATCCTGTACGCCAGCAGTGTGCTCCTGGCAGTAAAACCAGTCTGTTAAAAAAAACTGTTTTTACCAGTCTGCTGGTAAAAACAGTTTCTTCTGGCCAGGAACTAACGTGGAAAGTGAGGATGAAAATGGTGCTCCTTGCCAAGTATAGCATCGTTGGTGGTCAAGAGTTTTTCTAGCTCTTCCTCCCATGAAAAGAGAGCACGATATCCACAACCTTCCTGACTAATGTCAGGACTTGTGATACCGGTAACGTCCTTCAGGACCTTCAGAATATCGTTTTCCCGAAAACAATTTCAATAATAAAATAACATAAAATGATAATAATTCCAATATGTACAAGAATGTACAAGAATGTAACTCTCTGGTAATAACAATTACTCTAAGAGGGAGTAACAACGTTTAAGAAATACCGCACATCTTCAACATCATCAATATTCACCCTGCACTCAACTCAGCGACTCGCCGCCTCACCATTGCTCGCCAAGCTTCCCCTGCACACTTCTGTAGGCTACAGTTGTAACCTAGGGTTCGAACCTAGGCAGCCCGGGTCGTCCTACGGACTACACCAGCCACTGCCCTAAAGTGTAAGATCTGGCACCAATTGAGTAGCTTTCAGATTCTTCTGTGTTGAGTATCCACTGTCTGTCTGTCTGTCTGTCTGTACTGTCTGTCTGTCTGTCTGTCTGTCTGTCTGTCTGTCTGTCTGTCTGTCTGTCTGTCTGTCTCTCTCTCTCTCTCTCTCTCCTCTCTCTCTCTCTCTCTTCTCTCTCTCTCTCTCTCTCTCTCTCTCTCTCTCTCTCTCTCTCCCCCTTTCTCTGTCTCTTCCCACCTCCCCAGTTCCTTCCTCTCAAGTGTCCTTATCAACCGTCCTCAGTAACATTATCTTCCTCCACATAAATAATTACTATTTCAATTTAAATCTTTCTCTCGCCTCAGGCGGTGAATTAGTTTCTTGTTGTTGGCCATTTGCCGGTGTTGGCTATTTGTTATTGTTGGCCACTTGCTGGTGTGGCCACTTGAGGGTGTTGGCCACTTGAGGGTGTTGGCCACTTGAGGGTGTTGGCCACTTGAGGGTGTTGGCCACTTGAGGTGTTGGCCACTTGAGGGTGTTGGCCACTTGCTGGGTTGGCCACTTGCTGGTGACTTGCTGTCATGTTGGCCACTTAGTGGTGTTGGCACTTACTGTTGTTGGCCACTACTGTTGGTGTGTGTGGCCACTTGCTGGTGTTGGCCACTTGTTGGTGTTGGCTACTTGCTGGTGTTGGCCAATTGCTGGTATTGGCTACCTGCTAATATTGATTAGCTACTTGCTAGTATCTCAATCTCTGTCCTCCTTTTCTTAAATCTCCTCCCGTATTCACCTGGCTCTCTTCTTCCCTCATTCTCCTATCCTTCACTTCTTGGGTCTTTACGTCTCTCACGCCGGCCCGACACGTGCCTAAAGCCACACCAACAACTGAGAAGCCCTGGGTACTAGGAATGGGAATGTTCAGGGTTCCTGAGTTGCAGGGATTCCAGGCGCGCTAGTGTAAGTGGGAATGCGCCAGAAGGGAGCGTGTGTGGAAGCTGTACAGCTCACTGAAGCAGGTTTTTCACCCTCGCTCGTGAAGGGCTGTGAACAACGGCTGTTACGAGTGTATTTATGCATGAAGGTCCACGTACATCTATATCTATACGAAAGATAATGTCTGCTTGTCTTGTAACACCATAAAAGTGCTTAGTTTTTGTTTTTTAATATTTCCAGATCATGAGTCAGCCAGACAGGATTTTAGAGGCCCAGGTTGGCGCGCCTTAGTAATTAAAAAGTCACACCTAGAGGAGTTAATGACCACCAAGTTGACTGTGGTCACGTCCTGTGATTTTACTTTGCTTCTGCTAAGCTAATAATTGCAGCCAGGTCGCGGGTGTGTATTTCAAACAAGCTGCCAGTTAAGGCGTGGCTTGGTAGATGGCCTGGGGCTATCTACTTAGTGGGCGGGGTTTAGCTCCTAGGTTCGCAATAAATATCCAGGGAACTGTACATTCGAGAGCATAACATAGGACAGCATCAGCAGACGCAGCCGAAACAGACTGTCAGCCGGACAGGGAGTTTCTGCCTGTCAATTGTAGACCCCCCCCCCCCTCTCTATCCAACTTAGGTTCAGACACTTTGAGTGAAAGTTAAGGTGACTTATTTCGTGTTTCCCAACTAAAAGTGGTGTGTGATTATCAGGGGCAGTCAGCTGTAGTGTCCTCGATGACTTGTGTGGTGACTCATGTTGCTTATTAATCTGGACATAGTGAACCTTAAGTTCGATTGCTTGAATTATGATACTTATCATGTTAAATATAATTGATGAATTTATTGTTTAAATTGTCTTTAAGTTTGTTCTTTAGAGCTTTGTGAGTTGAGGCGAGAGAGCCTCTGGTTTAGTGATTTTATGATTTTATATGAGTACAGGGTTAGAGTTGGTACATGACACTCCTTGAGTAATTTTGTGAT
>WNGS01111181.1:32990040-33009842 GCA_020271785.1 Procambarus virginalis
GGGACCATTCAGGCTTGTTTGCATATATATATATATATATATATATATATATATATATATATATATATATATATATATATATATATATATATATATATATATATACAAATATATTCACACACAAATATATAGAGGATAAATAGGGGATAAATAGGAAATAATAGGGGACGAAGCACGTACAAAGATTAATCATGTGTAATAGGCCTATTATGTTGAGCAATGTCTTCTATGTTGGCATCGTTGTGTTCTGGTCTTGTTCTTACTCTCTTAGTGGGTAGAGTAAATAGTTCCGTGATTTGGGTGTTCATGGTAGGTTGTTCTATTCTTATGTGGATTGCTTCAAGAATTTGTAAACTTCTTACATCTTGGGTTTTGTCTATTATGCAAGTGCTTTTATTCAGTATTTCTCTTGTTAGGGTGATGTCATGGGCTTGTCTCGTGTGATTCCTAGGGGCACCGGATTGAAGATGACAGGTCAAACACCTTGTGAGCTTGGTCAACGTCATACATATGTACTTAGATTGAAGGTTACATCCTTCAATCTATACATATATATATATATACATATATGTATCCTTCAATATACATATATATATATATATATATATATATATATATATATATATATATATATATATATATATATATATATAGCACCGTCCATATTAAAAACAGCCCTAAGCCGACGAAGAACCCTCTACAGCAGTCAAACGTTGTATACATGTACACTTGCCCCCACCTCCCGGGGCTCGTGCGGCCTCAGGCTCTGCTTCAGGAGGCTGGGGTCGTTCGTGCCCTTGTTGGGGTGGTTCTTCTCCGGCCCCGACCACGGCGGTCTCCGGGGTTGGAGGTCCCTGTGCCCTTCTTCATCACCTTCGAGGTCAACCCTGGAACTCACAGTTCCTGCGACGGCGCTGGAATCAATCGTATTGGCGTATGCCTTTCCATTGGAGACTTTCAGCGCCGTGGAGAGGGGGGACCTGCTGCCTGGGTAACAGCTTCTCCCCCGATTCAACCTACCCTGGCTTTGCGCCCTGGTGAGGCCACTCCAGACCGACAACCGGAGCGCAACTCCATGGTCTCCTGAGACTGATGGATGCCTACTACTACTACTACTACATCCTTCGTGGGGGCAAGTGTACATGTATACAACGTTTGACTGCTGTAGAGGGTTCTTCGTCGGCTTAGGGCTGTTTTTAATATGGACGGTGCTATATATATATATATATATATATATATATATATATATATATATATATATATAATATATATATATATATATATATATATATATATATATATATATATATATATATATATATATATATCCCAGTAGAGCTATATCACTAGACCACATCTAGACCACTGAAACAAAACCAGTAGAGCTAGACCACAATAGTTAACCCACTAGAGCTATCCCAGAAGAGCTTTCCTAGTAGGGCTACCCCAGGATAGCTAGACCAGTTGAGCTAGACCACTAGAGCTAGACCAGTAGAGATATACCTGCAGAGAGGCCACGCCCTCCCCCTCTCACACACCAGCACCGCTGATGGCACTAATGACACACTTGGACCCCATCAACAGCCCTCGACTATCCGCGCCAGATAATTAGTCACTTGAACTCCGTGCAAAATAGAAAAACTTTGATGTAGCCAATATACTCAACAATTTTCTAAATAAAGTCAATGACGCTCGGCGCCTTCACCTGATTTCTCACATTCTCCTTTATTGAAGGTTGAAAATAATCCAGCAATGCCCCAGAATGAGATTTCGGTGCTGCAAATGCTACAATAATGCTCCAGTATAGCATTCTGAGGGGTAGCTGACTAGCTGTCGTGGCGAGCGGACGTGTCCGCTGCTCGCTCCAGGCTGTTTGGTGCTGGTTGCCAGTTTTGGCCGTTTGGGGGCGTGTGTCTCTTGCTCGCCTGTGCTGACGTGGACTTCACGATGGGGGTCCCCCTCCCACCAATACTGCGGGCTCAGTCTGTGGGCTTGGAATTTTCCAGCAGGGCTGGGTACCCGGAGATTGCGCGGGTGTGTGAGCAGCTGGACATTCCTGTGATGGACATATACGGCGTCGAGCTGGTGACGGCCCGTCGTGTGATTATTAAGTTCTCAGCGAAGTTGGCGTACCGCGAATTTCTCCGTCGCTACGAGGGGCGGACATTCCCTATGCCGGATGGTACGGGCACTGTTTCCATCTCTGATCGGAGTGGGGCCCTCACCTACGTCAGCGTGCATGGGGCTCCATTGGAATTTCCGGAGGGTCTGTTCCAGCGGTACTTCGGCCGTTTTGGCGCCGTCGTTAGTGTGCGGGTGAACGTGGTATCTTCGAGCCCACTTAAGGGTGTGAGGACGAACATTCGCACCCTGGGCATGAGGCTCCGGGAGGATATTCCGTCCTCTGTGCGTTTGATGGGGTACACAGTTCGTGTGTTTTACGCCCGCCAGCCTCGGACGTGTTATCGTTGTGGCCTGTTGGGCCATCAGGCTGCTGACTGTTCTGCGCCGGCCTCTGCGCCTGTGAACCTCTTCAGTGAGGAGGATTTTCCACCGCTTCCTGTGGAGGAGGTTTCTGTGGCTATGGACGACTCTCCGGCCGCGGATATGCCCCCTGTGTCGCCTGATGCGCCCCCTGTGGGGGTGGCTTCTCCTCCGGAGGTTGTGCCATCGCCTGGTGATCATCCTGCTCCGCCTAGTGTCTCTGGGATTCTTCGGCCGACACTCTGCTCGAATCCCCCGTCTTCCTCTGCTGCATTTGACCCTGTCCCTGTCCCTGCACCCTCGCCGTCTGTTCCGGCTGTGCTGGGTGCTGGGGTGGTTCCGGCGCTTCCCCATGTGTCTGGCCTGGTGCCCCATGTGGTTGAGGATGCTGCAGTACTGCGGCGTGCGTCGGTTCGCCCGGCTTGTATTGAGCGTGTGTCTGAGTCGACCTCCGGGTCTGAGGATGTGCGGCCCGTGCCTAAGCGTTCCCGGCGTTCGTCGTCTGCGTGGGCGGACGTTGGCGAATTCGGCGCTTGTGAGTCTGCAGGCGACAGCGGGGTGGCTACGGCTGCAGTGCGTACTACGGTGGCGGTGGAGGTGCGTTTGCCAGAGGATGCCTGTGACGGTCTTTCGGCCTCCACTTCCGATCTAGTGGCTGCGGTTCCTGCTTCGGGTACATCGCCTGCCTCGGATGGCTCCGGTTCTTCGTGGGGGGTGGTGCCCCCTGCTGAGGTCCGTGGTGAGCGGGGTGACCTTGTGCTGCTGTTGAAAAAGACTGCTCGCTCTGGAGATTCTGTGCCTCTTGCCTCGGTCCCCGGTTCCTCGACTGCGGTTTCGCCGCCTCTTCCTTCTGCGGCCGTATCTTCAGTGTCTCCTGCGGTCTCGGTGGAGGCATTGCCTTCTTGTCGTTTGTCCCCTGCTCCTGTGCGTCTGGCAACGCGGCTGTCTCGGCAGCCCTCGTACGCTTCATCGGTGTCGTCTGCTACGTCGGAGGGCGTGGCTTGTGTTCCCCAGCCTCGTTATGCGACTGCCTTTGACCTTCGGAGGTACCAGTATCCGCCTGATCTGGAGATTCCAGAGTATATGCCGGGTCCGCGGCAGCTGGGGGGTCGTCGCCCCACCGAGAAGGAGTAACTGATTTGGGAGGGCTCTAACAGGATGTTTCCCTGTTAAGTATCTTTGTCCCGAGGGGTTTGGTTTTTTGCTTGACCCATGCTTCCTTTATGTATTGTGGGTTGTGGGTTATTGCCATTAGTGTGCATGGTTGTGTGGTGTGGGTCGGGTGTATGAGTGGGTGGGGAGGGTTTGTTTTACCGGTCCCTGCGTGCTCCGGTTTGTGGGTTTCTTTTGTGTGCGGTGTGTGCAGTGTGCGTCTGTGTCCGGTTCCTGTGTGTGTGTGTCTGGTTGTGGATGGTATGTTCCTTTATTATGTTTTGTGGTTTCTTTTTGGTTTCATGATGTTGTTTGTGCGCTTGTTTATGGAGTGCTGAGTGCCCTTCAGGCTTTTGGCGTGTATGTTTTGTTGTTATTTTATTTCCTGTCTTATAATTATTGTTATTATTGTTATGGTTCTTATTATTGTTATTATTGTTATGGTTCTTATTATTGTTATTATTGTTATGGTTCTTATTATTGTTTTTTGTTTGTGTTGGTGCCTCACCGTGTGTGTTTACGGTGCTGGTAGTGTTGTTCTGTTTTTTACTGTTTAAGTGTCACTTCTGTATTGTATTCCACTGTGTCTTCATTATTTGAAATTTGTTTTTGTACTTATTGTTGACATTGTTTTTGTAAATTTTGTTGTTTTGTGGTCGGCCCTTCCGGACGGCGTTTTTTTTTTCTTCTTGTGTTTATGTACTTACGTCCTTTCTGTTTTTTGCACGTGTATGCTTTCTTTGTTCTGTCTGTGGTTTTTGGTTTGTTTTATTGTATTTATAAGCATGCTTGCATGTAAACATCAAAATAAAAAAAAAAAGTATAGCATTCCGAGAGTGAGAATGATCCAATTTTAAAATGATCTTCTGAGGTCAATCTGAGAATGATTAAACAGTTCATTTAAATTGACTATTGCGTCTTTGGGGGTCAGCATCAATTTGGACGATCATAACCTGAGGATGGGTTGTAATAAAGTGTGTTTCATTGAAACAAAAGAGAGAGGGACGAAGCTAGATAAACGGGTAATTTTCCAATGTTTACACAAGGGATATATACACCGAGTGCCGAATACCGTTTCCCCCTGTGTATACGCTATGTGGAGTTGGGTGGCAACCACCGGCCGGGTCGGACGCTCCTGAGGTGTCTCTGCTCCTGGCTACTGTTTACATTGGTTGATTGCTGGTTGCCCTGCTGGTGGTGGTTTGCCACCAACAGGGTGACGTTTGGATTCGCCATGGGGAAATCTCAACCTCCAGTGAGGAGGACACCACCACCACAGTACCGGCTGGTTTGGCATTTACGGCTGGTGGACCATCCGTTGGTTGGTGCCACCCTACTGGACTGCTACATGTGCAGCTGTCGGACTTTGAGGGCGTCCAGCTGCTTCAGGGCAACCGTGCTGTGGTCAAGTTCCGTCTTCAGGCCGCCTTTCAGGCGTTTCTCGAGCGGTGTGAGGTTCATGTTTACCCTCTCCCTGATACTGCTGGTTCTGTTAAAGTGGTGACCCTTAGTGTCGCCTTGACGTATGTGGCGGTGCATGGTTCCCCCTTCGAATTTCAGAACAAACTTTTAACCTCTTGTTTTGAACGGTTTGGGACTGTGTTAAGTGTTCGTTAGAACAAGGTCCTTGCTGGGCACTGTGCTGGTATGCTTGACGGCTCCCGCACCCTGACGATGTCTCTGAAGTGTAGTGTACCGTCATCGATGTCCGTGTTGGGTTGTATCGGGGGCAACCGATACAACCCCGCTGCCTGTATCGGGGGCAACCGCGCACCTGTTATAGGTGTGGTCACGAGGGTCATCTGGCTGCAGCGTGTGACGTGGGAGCAACTGGCAGCGTGCATATTTTTCGTGGGCAAGATTTTCCGCCCCAGTTGCATTCGGACGGTTCTGAAGACGGAATGGGTCTGTCCCGAGGCGCCTGATTGCCTGTCTGCTGCTCTGCCTGTTGAGGTGAGTTCTACGGCCTATGCGACACGTCTGGTAACTGCCGTGGCCCCTGGGGTTGAGCCGGTGTGTGTGGGTGTCGGGCCGTCGCCACCGCTGCGTGTAATGGAGAATGTCCCAGTAGAGGTCCATGTCCCGACCCCGCCTGTGGATGTAGTCTCGGCTCCCGGTGACGCAGATTCTGCTGTTTTGGAGGGGATGCTTCGACACGGGGAGGAGCCTGCCGTGCCTGTGTGTGTTGGCGACTGTAGTTCTGATGCTTCCGTCCCTTTGCAGAAACGTGCGCACGGTGTTCTGAGGCTGTTTCCCAGGATGATGTGGACTCTTCAGACGGTGAGGGTGTGGCCCGTGTGGATGTGAAGATGGTAGCTGTGCCTGCGGTGGGGCCTGGTGGGAGTGGTGTGATGCAGCCTGTCTCGAAGCGTTCGCGGGGGCTCAGAGTGTGTCTCCCCTTCGTGGTGTGCCTTGGGAGGAGGTGGGGGGAGTATGGTGCTCTAGCGTCCCCTGCCGAAGATGACGGGTTTGTGGGGCCTCCAAGTGCTTCCTGTGACCACCCCAACCCCCAACCCCCCCCTCACCCCTGCGCCTCCTGCTGTTGGATCCCTGCAGTGGGGGGTTGCCCTGATGATCAGGACCTCGTCGTGGTGTGCTGAGGAAAGATGTGTCTCGACTCCTGTGCCCAGTGGTGGGGTCGATGCCGTGCCTGCATCCCCTGCGATTCCCCCTCCTTCGTTGCCCCGGTCTGGGGGACGCCTTGTCCGGCTGGAGGGGGCCAGACCTGTGAGGGTCAGGTGATGGGCCCTTATCGGGATGCCCGGGTGCTTCCGATCCCGTGGTGCTCTTCCACTATCTTTGTGTCGCGGGTAATTGAGTTTGTTTACGGGGTGCCGGATAGGATGTCTCAGCCAAAGGCGCTGCCTGGTGGTCAGGTGTAAAAAATCGTCTTTGACACGTGGGCGATTTGGGAAACGTGCTGCATACACTATCCAATTTAAAAGTTCCCGGAAAGATAACAGTAACCATCTTGCGCACCACGCTACGACGTGAATCAGCTGACGTAGTGATCTCGACATCCCGCCCTACGGTGCGATGAGCCTTCCTCTACCATCCATCTCTGTTTTAGTCGCCGCTCTCTATCTACGGCCCGACGCAACTAGCACTTTTGACATTCTTATCCTCCTCAACGTCATCGCGTTTCCCAACATTTGTCCTGGTGCAGTCGTCGGGAGGGTAGACCCTTCATGCAAACTGCATCTACTCTCAAGAAGAAGAAGAAGAAGTATACGCTGTGAGTATATCTTTTGTGTCTTGAATTAAGTGCAGGACTAAAAGTATACTTTGTGGTTGGTCAGTAAGCAATAGTGGAGGCCTTGTTAATAACTTCTCCAGCGGTTGATAGTGTTAAGCCAGTGTTTAGAGGGGGTGGGCTGGTTAACACGTGAGCTTCTACGCTTTACAAACACAAACTTAATTGTTGCTATTTCAGTAACTGTTTCTTTTTTTCTCATCCTTCAATCACTCGTAAGTAATTGAACCGTGAGATCGCTTCTTCTTCCTTTTATAAACCGGTATCTGTGATGTGTAGCAGGTTTGGTGACGATCCTGCCGTGTTGTGACTGTATTATTGCAGGAGTGCAGTGTCAGTGTGGGAGGAAGTAAGTAATTATCAAAAGGTACCAAACCTGGAAGGCTATGTAGCATCCAGTTGGGGGGGGGGGGGAATGCAAGTGTGATGGCTCTGAAGTGTTGATTCATTATTTACCGTGTAGTGTTGCTGGTATTTTGCTGTGTTTGGTGTATTCTGTGACGCGTGAGTGGTGTGATTGTAGTTCTGTGAAAATGGAAGTGAAATCAAAGTTCTGGAGAGCTGTTCTTCCGTTAATGCAATACAAGGTGTGGACATTGATTGTGGACGTCAGTGATGTGGTACTGATGTCAGCGGTCTCTGCTGTGGATGTCAGCACTGGCATTGTATGGGTGTAAATACGCATGGAGGCTGTTGATGTTGTTATAGATTCAGCTACTCGGAACAAGTTCCAAGTAGCACGGGCTATGGTGAGCCCGTGGTGGACTTACCTGGCACAGGAGCGGTGGTATGGAGGTGATGATGGTGCGTGATATAGTGGTATTGTGTAAAGGTGTTGTGTCGGCGAGGTTGGTATTGTTGTGTCGTTGTGGTATCGGTGTGGTGGCGCTGGTGTAGTGTGCTCGGTTCATGTGTTACGCTGTTGTATTCGTCGCTGTTACATGTATGATATTGTGACCGTCTGCCACCACTGAAAACCTGGGGGTCGAACCTGGACCAAACTCCTCACAACATTTGTAAGTGATGGAGAATTTATCAAGCATCAATTCTTGTTTCTGGTACTCTAATCTTCTCTCTCTCTCTCTCTCTCTCTCTCTCTCTCTCTCTCTCTCTNATCTATATATATATATATATATATATATATATATATATATATATATATATATTTAGGTATATTTATATGTCATTTGTATATGTGTTCGTAGTTGTAGTGTTGTTGGTGGTGATGTTCTCTGCGTTACCATTGACCTGGTGCTGGTGGATTTAATAACACGCGTTACTTGTGTGTTAATGTCAAGTGAAGCGAGCACGACAAAGCTGGAGCCCAAAGTGTGTCTATACTTCACTCTTCTGCTGCCCCGAGCACTCCAGGTGTAAACTCTGTGAGCAGGAGTTTTGGTCATGATCCCCTTCACACCACAGTGTTGCCTGACCGATCATTACATTCTTCTGATCTTTCGGTATGAGGTACCTGGAGTACCAGAGTACCACCACCACCAGAGTAACACCAACACCTCCACCACCACCACCAGAATACCATCAACACCACCACCAGAGTACCACCACCACCAGAGTACCACCACCACTACCACCACCACCACCACAGTACCACCACCACCACAGTACCACCACCACCACCACCACAGAACCACCACCACCACCACCACCACAGTACCACCACCACCACCATCACAATACCACCACCACCACCACCACCACAGTACCACCACCACCACCACCACAGTACCACCACCACCACCACCACAGTACCACCACCACCACCACCACAGAACCACCACCACCACCACCATCACCACCACCACAGAACCACCACCACCACCACAGAACCACCACCACAGAACCACCACCACCACCACCACCACCACAGAACCACCACCACCACCACCACCACCACCACCACCACAGAACCACCACCACCACCACCACCACCACAGAACCACCACCACCACCACCACCACCACCACCACCACCACCACAGAACCACCACCACCACCACCACCACAGTACCACCATCACTACCTACCTATGTAGGCCCTACCCCAGACCTTTCTACCTACCTTCCTAGATGCCCAGACCCCATTCGCCCCCCCAAGCACCCCTCCAGACCCCATTCACCCCCAAACACCCCCTGGATCCCCCCCAGACACCCCCCCCCCCCGGATAACCCCAGCCCCCAATCACCCCCCAGACACCCCAGATCCCCCCCAGACACCCAGAGAAAGTTCGAACTCTGATACCAGAGTTTCCATGAAGAATCTCAAGGTTTGGTACACCAAAGCTGATGGGGTATCTAATAAAGCAGAAGAGATAAAAGAAAGAGTGAGTGAGGCAGATCCTGACATAGTTGCAATAGTGGAAACTAAAATAAATGACAGGATCTCGAATGTAATCTTTCCTGAGGGGTACCAGGTGATAAGAAAAGAGAGGACACAGAGACTGGGAGGGGGAGTGGCACTCCTAATAAAGCGGAAATGGAAGTTTGAAGACCTGGGAAATCGGGTTACCAATGAGAGCACAAGCTTCATACACTGAACTCTGACAGCAGATGGGAGGAAGACTGTGATCTTGGTAATCTACAATCCCCCACCAAACAGTAGAAGACCCAGGCAGGAGTATGATGACAACAACAAGGCATGCATAGATGAACTGCAGAAGGCAGCAACATTAGCTCACAGAATGAGAGCAAAGCTGCTGGTCATGGTTGACCTATATCATGGAGAGATAAATTGGGAATCAAGGAATCCCCATGGAGGGGACGAAACCTGGGGAGAAAAGTTAGTAGATGTTATAGACAGGAATTTCCTCGCACAACATGTGAAGGAAGACACAAGGGAATGAGGAGATGCACTGAGCCTATTAGACCTGATTTTCACCCAGAACGTAGAAGATATCGAGAATTTGGAGCATGAAATACCTCTAGGGGCCAGTGACCATTGTGTCCTAGTCTTTGACTACATGATGGAATTCAAACTTGTGACCATGGGACAAGGGGTCTGGGAAAGGAGAGTTGACTACAGGAAAGAGAAGTACAGGATGATAAGAGACTATCTGGGAGAAGTACAGTGGGAGGAAGAAATTAGAAAAAAAACAATCCAAGATATGATGGACCTAATCATATGGAAATGTCAGGAGGCCGAAGAGAGATTTATACCAACAGTAAAGGGAAAAAATAAGAAGGAATATAATAACCCTTGGTTTAATAGAGAGTGTCAGGAAGCAAAAATGGCCAGCAGGCGGGAGTGGAGGAAGTACAGAAGACAAAGGACAGAGGACAACAGGATCAGATGCAACAGAGCTAGGAACGATTACATTAACATAAGACGAACATCGGAAAGGAATTATGAGAACGATATTGCGATCAAAGCGAAAAATCAACCTAAATTACTACACAGCCATATAAGAAGAAAATGTCGGCGAACGACCAAGTGACAAGACTAAGGAAAACAGAGGAGGCATATACTGAAAGTGACAAGAAAATCTGCGAGGCACTGAATGCCAGTTTCCATGGAGTGTTCACTACCGAACCTGAGCAGCTCCTATTGTTAGAAAAGATTGCCCTAGATGAAAGACTATCAGATATAGAGGTGACAGCAGGGGAGGTAATGAAACAGGTGA
Source organism: Procambarus virginalis (assembly GCA_020271785.1). Taxonomy (NCBI): domain Eukaryota; kingdom Metazoa; phylum Arthropoda; class Malacostraca; order Decapoda; family Cambaridae; genus Procambarus; species Procambarus virginalis. The sequence continues at coordinate 33,000,566 of WNGS01111181.1, forward strand.
CAACACTTGATGCAAATAAAGCGGTTGGACCAGACAAGGTATCACCGTGGATACTAAAAGAGGCAGCGCAGGCCCTCAGCGTGCCTCTGGCAATGATCTTTAATGAATCACTTATGTCGGGAGAATTGCCCAGTTACTGGAAGAAGGCAAATGTTGTACCGATTTTCAAGAAAGGCGATAGGGTGGAGGCACTTAACTATAGACCTGTATCACTGACAAGCATCCCCTGTAAAATACTTGAAAGAATAATTAGACAACGACTGGTTGTACACCTGGAGAACGTTAGGTTTGTTAGGAAGAACCCATCAACATGGGTTCTGGAAAGGGAAATCGTGCCTAACAAACATTTTGGAATTCTATGATAAAATAACAAGGATAAGACAGGACAGAGATGGTTGGGCAGACTGTATATTTCTGGACTGCCAAAAAGCCTTTAATACAGTACCGCACATGAGACTGCTGTTCAAACTTGAGAGGCAGGCGGGGGTGGGAGGAAAGGTCCTAGCATGGATAAGGAACTACCTAACAGGAAGGAGCCAAAGAGTTACGGTAAGGGGGCGAGAAGTCGGACTGGCGAAGAGTAACGAGTGGAGTACCACAAGGATCGGTGCTGGGACCAATTCTATTTCTAGTATATGTTAACGACATGTTTACAGGAGTAGACTCCTACATGTTCGCGGATGACGCAAAGTTGATGAGAAGAGTTGTAACAGATGAGGATTGCAGGATCCTCCAAGAGGACCTGAACAGGTTGCAGAGATGGTCAGAGAAATGGCTACTGGAGTTCAATACGAGCAAATGTAAAGTTATGGAAATGGGACTAGGTGATAGGAGACTAAAGGAACAGTACACAATGAAGGGGAACTGCCTACTGTGACGACGTGAGAAAGAGACCTTGGCGTGGACGTATCACCTAATCTATCTCCTGAGGCACATATAAATACGATAACGACAGCAGCGTACTCTACACTGGCAAAAGTTAGAGCATCATTCAGAAACCTAAGTAAGGAGGCATTTAAGGCGCTTTACACTGCCTATGTGAGGCCAGTCTTAGAGTATGCCGCCTCATCATGGAGTCCCCATCTGAAGAAGCATACAAGGAAACTAGAAAAGGTTCAGAGATTTGCAACGAGACTCGTCCCAGAGTTACGAGGGACGGGGTATGAGGAGCGCCTGAAGGAACTGTGCCTTACGACACTAGAAAGAAGGGAGAGGGGAGACATGATAGGAACGTATAAAATACTCAGGGGAATTGACAGAGTGGACATAGACGAAATGTTCACACGGAATAGTAACAGAACGAGGGGACATGGGTGGAAGCTGGAAACTCAGATGAGTCACAGTGATGTTCGGAAGTTTTCTTTTAGCGTGAGAGTAGTGGAAAAATGATGTGGGAAAATCCTAGCAAGTTTTAATTGTTTTTATTCTGTGAATATTTAATATTTATTTAATTTTTATTTTTTAATTGACTTTAATATTATATTATTTTTCTTCTGAGTTAGTTCTTAGTTAGTAGTGGACTGTATATACTGATTCAACTGCTAGAATTTATCACACACAGTTGGGTGGGACAATTTGTAGCTTAAACCACTTGGAGGTGGATCCTTCATAAACCACAAATTGTTTACCTAGTCTTTGATATATAAATTATAAATCATACCACATATGGTGGTCTAATCTACTATTATACTACAGTATTAAAGACAAAAGGGCCTTATCTGATACTGTTGGTGGGGCCTGCTAAGGCTGTGTAATTGTAGCATCAGAATTGGGTGTGGCCCTGTGCCTCAGAGTGCCACGTAATGGCGGCTATCTGGAGGCCTGCAAGGCTTGGTGCACAGCAGATAACAATTCCTATAATTATGTTGGGAGCCAACTGTCTGCTTCAGTAACTTCCCTTACAATTACCTGTTTGGGATGTAAGGAATTAATAATGGTTCCCTAAACATATAAGTACAGGTATAACATGGAATATGTGTGTGTAATGCTGAGTAAACTCACTTTGTTTGGGGATTTAATCCCACGTCTTAACTATATTTCCTACAATATTAATGGCCAGTATTAAATGCAATAGAAATACCGAAGACTGTTCTTACCGTTGTTCATGAGATCTTCGGCTGGGCGGATCGTAGAGGATCCTCTGTCGAAGCTCGGAGAAAGAACCTTTTGTGTTGAAAATCTTGTTAGGGAGAGCTTGCTCACTGGTTACAAGTTGCTGTCTGGTTGCTGTACGTGACGACGACCTAGGGGAAACGCCCTAAAATATTGGTGGTTCTATTTATGATTAAGCAATAGTCAATTATGCTATATTCCTGGTGTTGGAAATTATATTCAGTCTGAGTGAACACTTTTTTTATTAAGTTTAAAACACTAGACTGTTCTTTAAAAGAAATAGAGTTAATATAAAACATATGTCTTGCTGACGTCACGGAATACCCGTTCTCTGACTTCTTTAAAGGGTAACTTCTGTTAATTTGTGTGTCGGATTTCCGACAAATGAAATGCACTTAAGGAACAGGTTGTGGAAGCAAATACTATTCATAATGTAAGAACCAGGTATGATAGGGAACTAGGACCGTAGTCATTGCTGTAAACAACCGATGCACGAAAGGCGGGATCCAAGAGTCAATGCTCGATCCTGCAGACACATATAGGTGAGTACCACAGTACCACCACCACAGTACCACCACCACCACAGTTCCACCACCACCACAGTCCACCACCCCACCACAGTACCACCGCCACCACATCACCACCACCACCACCACCACAGTACCACCACCACCACAGTACCACCAACACAGTACCACCACCACAGTACCACTACCACCACAGTACCACCACCACACTACCACCATCACCACAGTACCACCACCACCACAGTACCACCACCACAGGCAGGTGTAGCTGGTAAGGTGCTCCAGTGGATAAGGGAGTACCTAAGCAATAGGAAGCAGAGAGTTACGGTGAGGGGTGAGACCTCCGATTGGCGTGAAGTCACCAGTGGAGTCCACAGGGGTCTGTACTCGGTCCTATCTTGTTTCTGATATATGTAAATGATCTCCCGGAGGGCATCGATTCATTTCTCTCAATGTTTGCAGACGATGCCAAAATTATGAGAAGGATTCAAACAGAAGAAGACTGTTTGAGGCTTCAAGAAGACCTAGACAAGCTGAAGGAATGGTCGAACAAATGGTTGTTAGAGTTTAACCCAACTAAATGTAATGTAATGAAGATAGGTGTAGGGAGCAGGAGGCCAGATACAAGGTATCATCTGGGAGAGGAAATTCTTCAGGAGTCAGAGAAAGAAAAAAGACTTGGGTTGATATCACGCCAGACCTGTCTCCTGCAGCACATATCAAGAGGATAACATCAGCGGCATATGCCAGGCTGGCCAACATACGAACGGCATTCAGAAACTTGTGTAAAGAATCATTCAGAACTTTGTATACCACAAATGTCAGGCCAATCCTGGAGTATGCAGCCCCAGCATGGAGTCCATATCTAGTCAAGGATAAGACTAAACTGGAAAAGGTTCAAAGATTTGCCACCAGACCAGTACCCGAGCTGAGAGGTATGAGCTACAAGGAGAGACTACGGGAATTAAATCACACTTCGCTGGAAGACAGAAGAGTTAGGGGGGACATGATCACCACATTCAAGATTCTGAAGGGAATTGATAGGGTAGATAAAGATAGGCTATTTAACACAAGGGGCACACGCACAAGGGACACAGGTGGAAACTGAGTGCCCAAATGAGCCACAGAGATATTAGAAAGAACTTTTTAGTGTCAGAGTGGTGACAAATGGAATGCATTAGGGAGTGATGTGGTGGGGCTGACTCCAAACACAGTTTCAAGTGTAGATATGATAGAGCCCAATAGGCTCAGGAACCTGTACACCAGTTGATTGACGGTTGAGAGGCGGGACCAAAGAGCCAGAGTTCAACCCCCGCAAACACAACTAGGTGAGTACAGTACCACCACCACATTACCACCACCACAGTACCACTACCACCACAGTACCACCACCACCACAGTACCAGCACCACAGTACCACCACCACCACAGTACCACCACCACCACAGTACCACCACCACCACAGTACCACCACCACCACAGTACCACCACCACCACAGTACCACCACCACCACAGTACCATCACCACAGTACCACCATCACCACAGTACCACCACCACAGTACCACCACCACCACATTTCCACCACCACAGTACCACCACCACCACAGTACCACCACCATAGTACCACCACCACAGTACCACCACCATAGTACCACCACCACAGTACCACCACCACCACAGTACCAACACCATAGTACCACCACCACAGTACCACCACCATAGTACCACCACCACAGTACCACCACCACCACAGTACCACCACCATAGTACCACCACCACAGTACCACCACACCAGCACTACCACCACCCCCACAGTACCACCACAACCACTACAATACCACCACCACCACCACGACAATACCACCACAACGATCACAACCACACAGTACCACCAGCACCACTACCACAGTACCACCACCACCACAGTACCACCACCACCACAGTACCACCACCACCACAGTACCACCACCACAGTACCACCACCACCACAGTACCACCACCACCACAGTACACCCCACCAGCTTCTCCGTGCCTCAGATGAGGGGCCATGATGCTGGCCTCGGAGGTCATCGGCCTCTCTCCCTACTGGAGGCTCTCAACCTCCCCTCAGGACGCAATTAATGAATGTAGGCGAACTTTCCCCCAGCTGGGGACCGGCACTCCCCATACCATCTCCGCCCACCACCCAGCCACACACCCACTCTCACCATCACTCCCAGCTCTCACCCCCACCATCACCCCAACATCACCCTCACCATCACCCTCACCATCACCCTCACCATCTCCCAGCCACCAGAACCCGAGATTCTCTTGTTAGCGACGCCGCCCCTTGGAGACGCTTGTTGAAATTGGAGGGTGGAGGGAAGGAGGATGTGGGATGGGGAAGGGGGGGAGGAGAGAGGGAGGGAGGGTGTGGGATAGGTAGGGCGCGAATGAGAGGTCAAGGGAGGGAGGGATAAAAGGATGAAGGAAGGAGAGATGGACTAGTTACAGCCCCGCTCCTGTGCCAGGTAAGTCCACTACGGGTTCACCATAGCCCGTGCTACTAAGCTTGGAGAGCTAAGCTGCTGGACGTAGCAACAAGAAACTTTCTATGCCAACTCATCAAGGAACCGACAAGAATGACGGGAGAGGATGAACCAGCCTTGCTTGATCTGATATTTACCCTAAATGAGTCGGATATAAGGGAAGTTATATTGGAATCCCCCTTGGGAATGAATGATCACAGTGTATTGATCTTTGAGTACCTGGTAGAGCTAGGAATTATCGCCCCAAAAAAAGAACTGGGAAATAAAGGGCTGGCGTACCGAAAGGGAAATTATGAAGAGATGAGAAAATGCCTAGAGGATATACCGTGGGACACAGAACTCACAACTAAGTCCGTACAAGACACGATGGACTATGTCACCCAAAGGTGTCAGGAGGCATTAAACAGGTTTATCCCGGCCCGACAGGAAAAAAACAAGAAGCAAAAGAAGACTCCGTGGTTTAACAGGGCATGTATGATAGCAAAGGAACTGAACAAAAGGGCGTGGAGGAACTTCCGAAATAACAAAACACTAGACAGTAGAGAGATACCAGAGAACCAGGAACGAGTATGTTATTGTGAGAAGAGAAGGAGAGAAAAAGTATGAAAATGATATCGCTAATAAAGCCAAGACCGAACCAGAGCTACTTCACAGTCACATCAGGAGGAAAACAACAGTGAAGGAACAGGTGATGAAACTTAGAACGGGTGAGGACATGTACACAGAGAATGACAAAGAGGTGTGTGAGGAACTCAACAAGAGGTTCCAGGAGGTCTTCACAATAGAATAAGGAGAGGTCACTGCGCTAGGAGAGGTGGCAGTAAACCAGGCGGCCTTGGAAGGGTTCGAAATTACAAGAGATGACGTCAAGAGGCACCTGTTGGATCTGGACGTGAGAAAGGCAGTTGGGCCGGACGGAATCTCACCATGGGTATTGAAAGAGTGTGCAGGAGCGCTTTGCTTACCACTCTCCATAGTGTATAGTAAGTCACTGGAAACGGGGGACCTACCAGAAGTATGGAAGACTGCTAATGTAGTACCAATATACAAAAAGCGTGACAGACAAGAGGCACTGAACTACAGGCCAGTGTCCTTAACTTGTATACCATGCAAGATGATGGAGAAGATCGTGAGAAAAAACCTAGTAACACATCTGGAGAGAAGGGACTTTGTGACAACCTATCAACATGGGTTCAGGGAGGGTAAATCTTGCCTTACAGACTTAATAGAATTCTACGATCAGGTGACAAAGATTAAGCAAGAAAGAGAAGGATGAGCGGACTGCATTTTTTTGGATGTCAGAAAGCTTTTGACATAGTACCCCATAAAAGGTTGATGCATAAGCTAGAGAAACAGGCAAGAGTAACTGGTAGGGCGCTCCAGTGGATAAGGGAGTACCTAAGCAATAGGAAGCAGACAGTTACAGTGAGGGGTGAGACCTCAGATTGGCGTGAAGTCACCAGTGGAGTCCCAAAGGGCTCTGTACTCGTACCTATCCTGTTTCTGATATACGTAAATGATCTCCAAGAGGGTATAGACTCATTCCTCTCAATATTTGCTGACGACCCCAAAATTATGAGAAGGATTAAGACAGAGGAGGACAGCTTGAGGTTTCAAGAAGACCTGGACAAGCTGCAGGAATGGTCGAACAAATGGTTGTTAGAGTTTAACCCAAGCAAATGCAATGTAATGAAGATAGGTGTAGGAGCAGGAGACCAGATACAAGGTATCATTTGGGAGATGAAATACGTCAAGAGTCAGAGAGAGAGAAAGACCTGGGAGTTGATATCACGCCAGACCTGTCCCCTGAAGCTCATATCAAGAGGATAACATCAGCAGAATATGCCAGGTTGGCTAACATAATAACGGCCTTTAAAAACTTGCGTAAGGAATCTTTCAGAACTTGTATACCACATATGTCAGACCAATCCTGGAGTATGTGGCTCCAGCATGGAGTCCATATCTAAAGTATAAGACTAAACTGGAAAAGATTCAAAGGTTTGCCACCAGACGAGTACCTGAACTAAGGGGTATGAGCTACGAGGTGAGACTACGGGAATTAAACCTCACGTCATGGGAGACAGAAGAGTTAGAGGGGACATAATCACCACATACAAGATTCTCAGAGGAATTGATAGAGTAGATAAAAACAGACTATTTACCACAAGGGGCACACGCACTAGGGAACACAGGTGGAAACTGAGTGCCCAAATGAGCCATAGAGACGTTACAAAGAACTTTTTTAGTGTCAGAGTAGTAGACAAATGGAATGCATTTAGAAGTGATGTGGTGGAGGCTGACTCCATACACAGCGTCAAGTGTAGATATGATAGAGCCCAGTAGGCTCAGGAACCTGTACACTAGTGATTGACGGTTGAGAGGCGGGACCAAAGAGCCAGAGCTCAACCCCGCAAGCACAATTAAGGAGTACTGGGAACTTTTTGTTCCCCAGTAGCTGAATCTTAAACAACAACAACAGGGAGATGGAGACAGTACCGGGAGAAGAGAGGGAGAGGATCAATAACAATCAGTATCACCATCAGCCCATCGCCGCAATCGCTACATTGATTCGTTATCGACTATAAATGAGAATTCCCTGGTTCGAAACCTAGGCGGAATAGAAATGGCTGGACACGTTTCATTCCACNGGATTCTGTACACCAGTTGATTGACAGTTGAGAGGCGGGACCAAAGAGGCGAAGCTCAACCCCCGCAAGCACAGCTAGGTGAGTGCACATGTATACACCCAAGTGACGCATTAATGAGTCAAGGAAAGGGAATTATCAGGAGAAATCACCAAGCCATTACGACTATATAGCACTTGGAAGGGGTCAGGATAAGGATTTGGGATGGGACGGGGGAAAGGAATGGTGCCCAACCACTTGGACGGTCGGGGATTGAACACCGACCTGCATGAAGCGAGACAGGGCATTATTTTTTTTAGTGAGTCAAACGTCAATTTATTATTACAATATTTTGTCTACATTGTTGGTCCTGTAAACCACTATTGTGCTCACAAGGACTGGACGGTAGAGCGAGGGTCTCACGTCATGCAGGTCAGCGTTCAATCCCCGACCGTCCAAGTGGTTGAGCACCATTCCTTCCCCCCGTCCCATCCCAAATCCTTATCCTGACCCCTTCCCAGTGCTAAATAGTCGAAATAACTTGGCGCTTCCCCCCTGATAATTCCCCTTCCCCCCCCCTCTACCTGACATAACCCCCTCCCCCTGCCCCCCCTCTAACTCTCCCCCTGCCCCCCCTCTAACTCTCCCCCTGCCCCCCTCTAACTCTCCCCCTGCCCCCCTCTAACTCTCCCCCTGCCTCCCCTCTAACTCTCCCCCTCCCCCCTCTAACTCTCCCCCTGCCCCCCTCTAACTCTCCCCCTGCCCCCCCTCTAACTCTCCCCCTGCCCCCCCTCTAACTCTCCCCCTGCCCCCCCTCTAACTCTCCCCCTGCCCCCCTCTAACTCTCCCCCTGCCCCCCTCTAACTCTCCCCTGCCCCCCTCTAACTCTCCCCCTGCCCCCCTCTAACTCTCCCCCTGCCCCCCCTCTAACTCTCCCCCTGCCCCCCCTCTAACTCTCCCCCTGCCCCCCCTCTAACTCTCCCCCTGCCCCCCTCTAACTCTCCCCCTGCCCCCCCTCTAACTCTCCCCCTGCCCCCCTCTAACTCTCCCCCTGCCCCCCTCTAACTCTCCCCCTGCCCCCCCTCTAACTCTCCCCCTGCCCCCCTCTAACTCTCCCCCTGCCCCCCTCTAACTCTCCCCCTGCCCCCCTCTAACTCTCCCCCTGCCCCCCCTAACTCTCCCCTGCCCCCCCCTCTAACTCTCCCCCTGCCCCCCCTCTAACTCTCCCCCTGCCCCCCCTCTAACTCTCCCCCTGCCCCCCCTCTAACTCTCCCCCTGCCCCCCCTCTAACTCTCCCCCTGCCCCCCTCTAACTCTCCCCCTGCCCCCCCTCTAACTCTCCCCCTGCCCCCCTCTAACTCTCCCCCAACTCTCCCACGACCCCAAGCGCTGTGGTAATCCCTCCTCCCCTACGGACCTACACCAAGATATTTCCGACGCCTCGTGATGAGCCGATGACTTTCACTGGTGTCCGGAAATCGTGCG
>WNGS01111181.1:33061410-33071410 GCA_020271785.1 Procambarus virginalis
TAGCATCTCTTCCGACAGTCCTACCCGCATCAAGCACCTCTTCCAACAGCCCTGACCGCATCAAGCACCTCTTCCAACAGCCCTGACCGCATCAGCACCTCTTCCAACAGCCCTACCCGCATCTAGCACCTCTTCCAACAGCCCTGACCGCATCTAGCACCTCTTCCAACAGCCCTACCGCATCAAGCACCTCTTCCAACAGCCCTGACCGCATCTAGCACCTCTTCCAACAGCCCTGACCGCATCAAGCACCTCTTCCAACAGCCCTACCCGCATCAAGCACCTCTTCCAACAGCCCTGACCGCATCTAGCACCTCTTCCAACAGCCCTACCCGCATCAAGCACCTCTTCCAACAGCCCTGACCGCATCTAGCACCTCTTCCAACAGCCCTGACCGCATCTAGCACCTCTTCCAACAGCCCTGACCGCATCTAGCACCTCTTCCAACAGCCCTGACCGCATCTAACAACTGTTCCAACAGCCCTGACAGCATCTACACCTCTTCCAACAGCCTTGATAGCGTCTCCTGCAGCCTTTAATTCACCGGCTTCCGTTTCATCGACCTCAGCTGTTATCTCTAAGTGAGACGTACAGGTAGAAGATATTTAATGACTTTAATGAGAGAGAGAGAGAGAGAGAGAGAGAGAGAGAGAGAGAGAGAGAGAGAGAGAGAGAGAGAGAGAGAGAGAGAGAGAGACAAAGATAGAGACTGACACACAGCACACTTATAGTGTATGCAGCACGGTGTATTTTCCAGTCAAGAATGACAGGGAGAAATATTTATACAAACTGTGAACCTCTTTGCTATTGAAATTCATGGAGAAAGTATGCAAGGTGAAAAGAGGAGATTGCAACTTGTATACTCACCTAGCTGTGCCTGCTGGGTTTGAGCTTTGGCTCTTTGGTCCCATCTTTCAACTGTCAGTCAATTGGTGTACAGAATATGTAAGGCCCCATCAAATATACATTTGAAACTGTGTATGGAGTTTGCCTCCACTAAATCACGTCTTAATGCATTCCATTTGTTAACTACTCCGACACTTAAAAAATTCTTTCTAATGTCTCTGTAGCTCATCTGGGCACTAGGTTTCCACCTGTGTCCCCTTGTTCGTGTCCCACCCGTGCTAAAGAGTTCGTCTTTGTCCACCCTGTCAATTCACCTGAGAATTTTGTACGTGGTTATCATGTCTCCCCCTTACTCTTTTGTTTCAAGGGATGTCAAGCTCAGGTTCCCTTAGCCTTTCCTCGTAACTCATACCTCTCAGTTCCGGAACTAGTTTGGTGGCAAACCGCTGAATCTTCTTTAACTTTGTCTTGTGTTTAACTAGGTATGGACTCCAGGATTGGTCTTGCATAACTAGTATTCGAGGTCCTGAACGATTCCTTACACAAGTGTCTTAAGGCAGTTCTTATGTTGGCCAATCATGCATATGCCGCTGATGATATCCTTTTGATGTAGGCCTCTGCTCACATCAAAGGTGGTGGTTTTGTATACACACAAATACACACACGTGTGTGTATTAACCTATTTGTGCTTGAAGGGGTTGAGCTCTGGCTCTTTGGTCCCGCCTCTAAACTGTCAATCAACAGGTGTACAGGTTCCTGAGCCTATTGGGCTCTATCATATCTACACTTGAAACTGTGTATGGAGTCTGCCTCCACTACATCACTTCCTAATGCATTCCATTTGTCAACCACTCTGAAACTAAAAAAGTTATTTCTAATATCTCTGTGGTTCATTTGGGCACTCAGTTTCCACCTGTGTCCCCTAGTGCGTGTGCCCCTGGGTAAAATAGCATCTCCTTATCTACCCTATTAATTCCTTTGAGAATCTTATATGTAGTGATCATTTCCCCCCTAACTCTTCTGTCTTCCAGCGACGTGAGGTTTAACTCCCGTAGTCTCTCCTCGTAGTTCATACCTCTCAGCTCGGGTACTAGTCTTGTGGCAAACCTTTGAACCTTCTCAAGTTTAGTCTTATGCTTGACTAGATATGGACTCCATGCTGGAGCTGCATACTCCAGGATTGGTCTGACATATGTGGTATACAAAGTTCTGAATGATTCTTTACTCAGGTTTTTAAAAGCCGTTCTTATGTGGGCCAACCTGGCGTATGCGGCTGATGTTATCCTCATGTTATGGGCTTCAGGGGACAGGTCTGGCATGATATTAACCCCAAGTTTTTCTCTCTCTCTGACTCTTGAAGAATTTCATCTCCCAAATGATACCTTGTATCTGGTTTCCTGCTTCCTACCCCTATCTTCATTACATTACATTTGCTTGGGTTAAACTCCAACAACCACTTGTTCGACCATTCCTTCAGTTGGTCTAGGTCCTCTTGAAGCCTCAAGCAGTTCTCCTCTGTCTTAATCCTTCTTATAATTTTGGCTTCGTCAGCAAACATTGAGAGGAATGAGTCTATACTCTCCGGGAGATCATTTACGTACATCAGAAACAGGATAGGGCCGAGTACAGAGCCCTGTGGGACTCCACTGGTGACTTCACGCCAATCTGAGGTCTCACCCCTCACTGTAACTCTCTGCTTCCTATTGCTTCCTTCTGCTTCCTATTGCTCCCTTATCCACTGGAGCACCTTACCAGTCACTCCTACCTGTCTCTCCAGCTTATACATCAGCCTTTTATGGGTACTGTGTCAACGGCTTTCCGACAGTCCAAATAATGCAGTCCACCCAGCTTTCTATTTGTTGCTTAATCTTTGTCACCTGGTCGTAGAATTCTATCAAGCCTGTAAGGCAAGATTTACCCTCCCTGAACCCATGTTGATGGGTTGTCACGAAGTCCCTTCTCTCCAGATGTATTACTAGTTTTTTCTCACGATCTTCTCCATCACCTTGCACGGTATACAAGTCAAGGACACTGGCCTGTAGTTCAGTGCCTCTTGTCTGTCACCCTTTTTGTATATTGGGACCACATTAGTCGTCTTCCATATTTCTGGTAAGTCTCCAGTCTTCAGTGACCTATGTAGAGTGGCAAGCAAGAGTGCCTCTGCACACTCTTTCAATACCCGTGGTGAAATCCCGTCTGGACCAATAGCCTTTCTCACATCCAGATCCAACAGTATGTCTTGACCTCCTCTATCGTAATTTCGAACCTTCTAAGGCTTTCTGGTTTCTGCCCCCCCTCTTTTAGCGCAGTGATCTCACCTTGTTCTATTGTGAAGACCTCCTGGAACCTCTTGTTGAGTTCTTCACACACCTCTTTGTCATTCTCTGAATACCTATCCTCGCCTGTTCTGTCATTACCTATTCTTTCACTGTTGTTTTCCTCCTGATGTGACTGTGGAGTAGCTTTGCTTCGGTCTTGGCTTTGCTTGCTATATTATTTTCATAATTTTTGTCTGTTTCTCTTGTCACACTAACATACTCATTCCTGGTTCTCTGGTATCTCTCTCTGCTTTCTGATTTCCTGTTATTTCGTAAGTTCCTCCCGCTTTTTGTTCATTCCTTTGCTTCCATACATGCCCTATTAAACCATGGATTCTTCTTTTGTTCTCGGATTTTTTTTTTGGGCTGGGATGAACCTGTTTACCGCCTCCTGGCCCTTTGGGTGACATATTCCATCATGTCTTGCACAGACCTAGCTCTGAGGTCTGTGTCCCATGGTATATCCCTTAGGAAACTTCTCATCTCCTCATAATTTTCCTTTCGGTATGCCAACCTTTTGTTTCCTAGTTCTTTCGGGTGGAGATAATCCTAGCTCTACCAGGCACTCGAAGATCAATACACTGTGATCACTCATTCCCAAGGGTCTTCCAACCTAACTTCCCTTATATCCCACTCATTTAGGTAAATATCAGATCAAGCAAGGCTGGTTCATCTTCCCCACTCATTCTTTTGGTCCCTTGATGCTTAGAAAGTTTGCTGGACTTAGAAAAGTTTCTTGTTTGCACATCCAGCAGCTTAGCTCTACATGTATCTGGTACTCCGTGGGGTCTCTGTTCTCCTAATCTATCTTCCTGTGGTTGAAGTCTCCCATGATTAGTAGTCCAGATCCATTCATGCTAGCAAAAGAAGCTGCTATCTCTATTATGTTAATGGTGGCCATGTTGTTTCTATCATATTTCTGTCTGGGTTTTCTGTCATTTGGTGGCGGGTTATATATGACTACGACTATAATTTTTTGTCCTCCAGTTGCTATGGTGTCTGATATGTAGTCACTGAAACCTCCACAGCCCTGAATAACCATCTCCTGAAAACCCCAGCCTTTTCTTACCAGCAAAGCTACTCCACCAGCTCCTCTTCCTTTCTCTCTTTCTTCACAACACAGTAGTCCTGTGGGAACACTGCATTTGTTATGGTTTTCGCTAGCTTTGTTTCTTTGAGTGTTATTATGTTTGGGTTTTCTTCTAGTGCCATTCTGCAAGTTCATTTGCGTTATTTATAATTCCATCTATGTTAGTATTCATTGCCTTGAGGCTCACTTTCTTCTGTCCCTTCTCATATCACCTCCTTGGTGAGCGTTCTGCTGGTGGGGGAAGCGGTTCCATGGATGTGAGGATTTGTGAGGTGGATAACTGGGTCTCAGAGGATACTGGGGTGAGGGTGGGGGGTGAAGTGAATGGGGGACAGGGAGTGTATGGGATGAAGGGGGAGGGAGGACAAGAAAAGGGGGGCGGGTGGACATGGTCGGAGGAGGGGAGTGTGTGTGTGTGTGTGTGTGTGTGTGTGTGTGTGTGTGTGTGTGTGTGTGTGTGTGTGTGTGTGTGTGTGTGTGTGTGTTCTTAACCATTCTCATTAAATATGAGTGAGTTCAGGAACCTCACGTTTCCAAATGTCGCGTGTGTGCTTGCTGTCTCCTGGTTGCATTCGCTTAATTGTGCTTATAAGAAAGCATTTCAACTGTCGGTCGTCTTAAGAAATGGTTCCAGCTCCTCTAGTTTTCTGTCGTATCGTATATACTTGTTATTCTATTTATGGGGGAGTTAACCTCGATTACCTCCTCCTGCTGATGATTCAGATTTTTAGTACATGTTGGCTTAAGCAAAAATAAAAAATCCTTACATTCATAATGGTGCCAACATTTCGTTAAATTTTGATTTATCACTGCCTCAGAGGATCATTCATATCATTACCATGTTTCGTCTTTTTTAGTCTCTTTTATATTGCAGTTAGATCTAAGCTGCTCAGTTTTTTTTCACGTATTTCAGTCCCTAACATTTTGTATCTCTCATGAAGCTATCTCCTCCATATTGGCATTATATTCTTGCCACCTCATTCTTCTCATAATCGTACATTTCCTTAGGTTAAAATCTTACAGAGTAGCGAGGCATTTTTCCTGGCTTGCCGATGCCATTTTAAGTCTCACCCGTCTTAATTCCAACAAGAGCCTTACATCATCCGAGAATATTTTTAAGAATGCGTGTTCTTCATCGGTTAGGTAGTTGATGTATACAGGGAACAGATTGAGTCCGAAGAGTTATGGCGAGGAGAGAGGTCTTGGCGTGGAGGGAAGAAGTGTAGCACCACAAGGGTCAGGTCCAGGCCTTAGAAACAAGGAAGCTGATACATTCGTATAAATAATCTTAAAACATTAATAGCATATTCCTTCGACACTCTCCTCTTTCCCTCTCTTCTTCTCTCTTCCTTTTCCTACCTCATATACTCGCCTCTTATTCAACTTTTTCTCTTCCCCCTCTCTTTTCTCAGTTTCCTCCTCCGCCTCCTCCCTCTTACAGCCACTTTCACTTCGGCTTTTACATTTTTAGGGGTTCCTTTATTCCATGGTTTAATTCTTATAATTCTTTGTCCTTTTCACTTCTGACTTCATTTTTCACTTCATGCCATTCTCTGTCTATTTCATTATTCTGAATTTTAATTCTTCCGTTCGCTCAGCCTCTCATTATCATTCCCTCCGCCTCGTACTCCTTGTCTCCCTAATTCTTCCTCTTCTCGTGAATCTTCCTTTTTATCTGTCCTGTTTTTTGGTCTCTGTTACAGGGACCTGTAATTTATCCCTCCATTCCTTACGCTCTCTCCTCCCCCCTCTATCACTCTTCTTTCTGCTCTCTTCACTTTCCTCCTACTCTCCCTCGCTTCCTCCCACTCTCTGTCCTTTCCTCCCATTCTGCTCCCGTTCCTCCAACTCTCCCTCTCTTCCCACAGTTCTCCATCTCATTCCCACTCTTTAACCTGCTTCTTGTCTTGTTTTCTTTTCTCTTCCTTCTTCCCACTCTTACTTCCTTACTTCTTCACTCTTCTCAATCTTTCCTACTCTCCTCTCTTTCCTGCTCGACGTTCCTCGTCCGTCAGATAAGGCACCTCGCTAAATAAGGTTTCTCACACACGATATATTAAGGAATTAACTAAAGTCTCCGTGGGACTCTTGGAGTTGGAGGAACGTGACTGACATTCCGTTCAGGTTAGTCTGTCTGCCTTGCTATATATTTACCTCTCAGGTTATATCTGTCTGTCTGTCTCCCTCTCTCTATGTTATATGAGGATATTGAGGAAAAGGGGAATGAGTTAAAATATTAGGTTAATTCCAGTTGCTGCTAAATAATTCTAGCTGACGTTTATCTCAGCCGAAGAACTCCAGCGGTGTGACAAGTTATTACGAGAAGTGGCAAGTTATTATCAGGTGTGGAAAGTTATTACGAGGTGTGACAAGTTATCACGAGGTGTGACAAGTTATTACGAGGTGTGACAAGTTATTACGAGGTGTGACAAGTTATTACGAGGTGTGACAAGTTATTACGAGGTGTGACAAGTTATTACGAGGTGTGACAAGTTATTACGAGGTGTGACAAGTTATCACGAGGTGTTACAAGTTATCACGAGGTGTGACAAGTTATCACGAGGTGTGACAAGTTATTACGAGGTGTGACAAGTTATTACGAGGTGTGACAAGTTATCACGAGGTGTGACAAGTTATCACAAGGTGTGACAAGTTATCACGAGGTGTGGCAAGTTATTACGAGGTGTGACAAGTTATTACGAGGTGTGACAAGTTATCACAAGGTGTGACAAGTTATCACGAGGTGTGGCAAGTTATTACGAGGTGTGACAAGTTATCACAAGGTGTGACAAGTTATCACGAGGTGTGGCAAGTTATTACGAGGTGTGACAAGTTATCACAAGGTGTGACAAGTTATCACGAGGTGTGGCAAGTTATTACGAGGTGTGACAAGTTATCACGAGGTGTGAGAAGTTATCACGAGGTGTGACACGTTATCACGAGGTGTGAGAAGTTATCACGAGGTGTGACAAGATATCATGAGGTGTGACAAGTTATCACTAGGTGTGACAAGATATCGCGAGGGGTGACAAGATATCAATAGGTGTGACAAGTTATCACTAGGTGTGACAAGTTATCGCGAGGTGTGACACGTTATCACAAGGTTTAGCAAAAGTGAGGTGAAGATCAGGTCGGAATCTGAAAGACGCCCCACAACCACACGCGCGCGAGACAATATAGGGAGCAGTGGAAAGCGTGTCTCTTGGCGTGGCACTGTCAGCAGACGCTAACGGCGCGCCAGTTCGAAATATTACAAAGAAATTTTCAGGTCCCAACTGATTGAGGTCCAAACTGGGGAGTCCGGGAGATGCAATCTTCAAACATTTCAGGACGGAAGCTGCTGGAGATAAACATGACTTTAAATCCAGTTCGCTTGTAGGTGCTCTCAAAATAGGTGAGTCGCTTCGAGCTGAGAATAGGTGACTCGCCTTGAAGTGAGGTTAGGTGAGGCGTCTTTAACTGTCTAGTGTGTGTGGTGTGGTGTGTGTGTGTGTGTGTGTGTGTGTGTGTGTGTGTGTGTGTGTGTGTGTGTGTGTGTGTGTGTGTGTGTGTGTGTGTGACGGGAGGAGTGGAGGGATACCCTCCCTAGTTTACGCAAAGCTTTACATGTGTCTATTTGAACTCGTTTAAAGTTTGCGCTCCGCTGCCGCCGCCTTCAATATTCATGTGAGTTAATTCTATTTATCTCCGTCTTTTGCTGTCTTTTTAGTTTATGCATAAATAACACGCTTGTTTGGCAACCTCTCTTTGATGGATGTTTGTTTGACACTTGTCACTTAGAATATATATATATATATATATATATATATATATATATATAATATATATAGAAGTATAGATATATATAATATTATATATATATATATAGTATATATAGATTATATAGATATATATATAATAATATTATATATATGATAATATAATAATATATATAGTTATATATCTATTGATATTAATATATATATTATATATATATTATGATATAGTCAATATATATATTATATCATTTATATATTCATTCAGGCTTGTTCGCAATTTCCGTGTTCTCTACGTGTTGCCCCAAAATAATTGAGGTGATTTGAATAAAATGCTATGCTCCAAGACTAACCAATCAAGTGCTGGCGCGGGGAGGAAGTGGTTCATATAGCTCAGGTCTATCACTTCCTTTTGTCCGGTCCGCTGATGGTCAAGCGGTTTAAGGCGTTCCCCCTGTACATACCAGTTGCGTTGCTCCTGGGAGTATGGTTCGAGTCACTTCTGGGGTGTGAGTTTTCATTCGCATATAGTCCTGGGGACCACTTCAGGCTTGATCGCATATATATATATATATATATATATATATATATATATAATATATATATATATAATATATATATATATATATATATATATATATATATGTCGTACCTAGTAGCCAGAATGCACTTCTCAGCCTACTATGCAAGGCCCGATTTCCGTAATAAGCCAAGTTTTCCTGAATTAATATATTTTCTCTAATTTTTTTTCCTTATGAAAATGATAAAACTACCCTTTTCATTATGTATGAGATCAATATTTTTTTATTGGAGTTAAAATTAACGTAGATATATGACCGAACCTAACCAACCCTACCTAACCTAAACCTAACCTATCTTTATAGGTTAGGTTAGGTAAAATTAGGTAGCCGAAAAAGTTAGGTTAGGTTAGGTTAGGTAGGTTAGGTAGTCGAAAAACAATTCAGTCATGAAACTTGGCTTATTAGGCAATATCGGGCCTTGCATGAGGAGTAGGCTGAGAAGTGCGTTCTGGCTACTAGGTGCGACCATATAATATTATATATATATATATATATATATATATATATATATATATATATTATATATATATATTAAATATGATTATTAAAATATATATTAATATGGAAGAGAGTACTACTCTGGCTGGAAGAAGGGGACCTTTAGCCTCGGGGAAAGACACACTAGCGCATTAGAGGGAATGTTTAGGTCTCCTCCAATACACTTTCTGTGTGTTTTTCTCCTACCACCCCTCTTCCTTCTGTCTTTTGTTATGCTTTATTATATATTGAAGGTTACAAGATGTACATGGTTAATACAATAGGATTTAAAGGTTATGGATCTCTTGAAGATCCTCCGCATCCGGACAGGAACCGAGGACGCAGCAGGCATTCCCCTCTGGATCGCCAGAACGCTGTAACAGGTAACTGGCAGCCCTTGGGTCTCTGGTGAAGTCGAAGAGCCTGGAACCCACTTCTTTCAGGAATCCCAAGGTACTCCTACCACAGGGGCCATGCGTCTCAGGCGCTATGGGAACATTTCGTGTATTGATGTATCCAGTGTATTGGATACACTGTATTGATTTTCCAGTCCAGTGCATTGACTTTCTAGTCCCAGTGCATTGACTTTCCAGTCCGCTGTACTTGATTGATTTTGCGGTTTCCCTGTGGTTGGCCGCAGATCAGCACCGAAACGTATGTAGGTGTCAGCCAGGGCGGATACACACGTTTAGTAATATTTTATATATATTTATATAGAATGTGCCTTAATGCCAAAAATGACTGCCCGGACAGGTACAAGTGGAGTGTTGTCAACGCTTACGTCGACCGAGCTCTTACTCACAGCTCTGGTTGGAAGCAGGTCGACGAGGAACTGTGAAGAGTTAGGCAGATCCTAGTCAACAATGGCTTCTCTAACGTTATGTTGAGACGTCATTAAAATAAAAGTGACACGCCATGCAAACTCTGAAGAAT
>WNGS01111181.1:33085891-33105615 GCA_020271785.1 Procambarus virginalis
TGTAACATCTACTAACTTTGCTCTCCACGTTTGTCCCCTCTATGGGGATTCCTTAATTCCCAATTTCTCTCCATGATTTAAGTCCCCATGACCAGCAGCTTCTCTCTCATTCTGTGGGCTAATGTTGCTGCCTTCTGCAGTTCATCTATGCATGCCTTGTTGTTGTCATCATACTCCTGCCTGGGTCTTTAACTGTTTGGAGGGGATTGTAGATTACCAAGATCACAATCTTCCTCCCATCTGCTTTCAGAGTTCCATGTGTGTGTGTGTACTCACCTAATTGTGCTCACCTAATTGTGCTTGCAGGGGTTGAGCTTTGGCTCTTTGGTCCCGCCTCTCAACTGTCAATCAACTGGTGTACAGATTAATGAGCCTACTGGGCTCTATCATATCTACATTTGAAACTGTGTATGGAATCAGCCGCCACCGCATCACTTCCTAGTGCATTCCACCTGTTAACTACTCTGACACTGAAAAAGTTCTTTCTAACGTTCCTGTGGCTCATTTGGGTACTCAGTTTTCACCTGTGTCCCCTTGTTCGCGTTCCACCCGTGTTGAATAGTTTATCCTTGTCTACCCTGTCAATTCTCCTGAGGATTTTGTAGGTTGTGATCATGTCTCCCCTCATCTGTCTTCCAGTGTCGTAAGGTGCATTTCCCATAATGTGTGTGTGTGTGTGTGTGTGTGTGTGTGTGTGTGTGTGTGTGTGTGTGTGTGTGTGTGTGTGTGTGTGTGTGTGTACTCACCTATTTGTGCTTGCGAGGGTTGGGCTTTGGCTCTTTGGTCCCGCCTCTCAACTGTATGTGTGTGTGTGTGTGTGTGTGTGTGTGTGTGTGTGTGTGTGTGTGTGTGTGTGTGTCTGTGTGTGTGTGTGTGAGACATCTGATATCTCAGCACGACATCAATGAGTAGCATTGTGCCGGATCAAATCAAGAACACCTACTCTTGCACACAACTTTGAACAGATAATCGAACGTTCCTAATCTCGATGCCGGCTCGGCCTCCCACAATCTAATTTTTAACTTCTAACGAGTTCTCTTCAGCGTATCTAATCCTTTCGACACTTGGTTCTTCTGATCATAATCACGTCTCTTGCACATTTCTTTTGTGATTCCAGATTTCTTTCCAGCTCAGAACGTCCTCTTAACGTACTTTAAATGAGTTGACTCCTAGTTACTTTCTTCTGATTTCCCAAGGCTGAATAGTACCTTTCTGTGGCTGATGATGACTGGGCGTGGGATTGTTGTCTGGGTGTGGGTGATGTCTGGGTGTGGGGTGTTGTTTGGGTGTGGGGTGATGCCTGGGTGTGGGGTGTTGTCTGGGTGTTGGGTGATGCCTGGGTGTGGGGTGTTGTCTGGGTGTTGGGTGATGCCTGGGTGTGGGGTGTTGTNGGTTGCAAGGCGCCGTCTCCAGGGAGCTTCCTGAGTGTTTAGTGGGGGCGGCAGCACGGTGTGTGGGGGGGATTATTGAACACCTGCAGGGACCGCTGCCGGTGTTTTCCCTGAGGGGATATAACCTGCAGTTGTTTGTGAACGTGTTGGAGGTGATCATGCTGCTGGTGATGATGATGATGATGGTGAAGGTGATGGTGATGATCACGATGGTCTCAGCTAAATCTTACATACTCCGACATTAATATCATTACCTCATTACACCATTAATTAATAATCAATAATTAATAAGCAAGCATTATTCTTCCAAGCAAAATCAAGCATTATATGATATAGTTATCACAGCTTGAATTATCAATCAGCCAATACTAAACACTCTCAGCACTCAAGTGAGTTTCTCACTCTTCTCCTTGTCTCGTGCTGTTCATCAGTGCTCTTTACTCTTTACGATCTTTATCACAAGCCGTTTTGCTAAATATATCTGTGATTCCCCATTCTTCATAGACCCCGTCTTTACCACCACAGCTCAGTTTCTCATTCATTGCATAAATCTATTAATCTTCAGCCATTATTATAAGTATTTCAGAAACACCATTTCCACTCATGTTGATATTCTCAATGTCTCTTCTCATTTATCATTGAGATCACCTTTATATATTTTCGAGAATTTATATGTATCATAACTATCAAAATTGTTAAGCTTCGCCGGAAAAAAAGTAATTATTCTCACACACACGTGTCGGCATAAAATGATTAAACAATAACATTCACCGCTTTACTCTTTCAGAGATGAAGAACTCTACCAAATACCTCATACTTTGGGAAGTTATATACTACCCTGTTCGACTCTTTGTTTATTAATATAGGCATTCTCTCTTCTCTTATTTTCTTTCACTCCTTTTATTACAGCATTTACTCTATTCTGTCCTCCTTTATCTCTTCGCCTGTTGCTTTGTCTCACAAAAAAAACATCAAGCTTTCCTCCCTCAAATGTCTCTGTTTGGAAAGGGTTTGTGTTTTATGGAGCAAACATCGGAGTAACATCCACTCGATGGTTTGATGTGTAGGTTAAACATATATATGAATGAGTTTAGATGCATATAAATGGGAGCTGCCCTGTATGGGCCAAATAGGTCTTTATCAGTTTCCTTAAATCTTTTTCTTAATTATATAGACTAAAGGCTCACAGGATTTGTGCTGACTAGGTAACGCTGCTTTACGTTTTAAACATAGTTTTGGCTACAGCTCCAGCGAGCTGATTAACGGCGCTGCTAAACGGCGTTGATTGGGCTAGAGGATTAGATATGTGTTCATGGGATTCGCTAATCAGATACATAAAACACCATTCAGACACAGGACCCACCAGTCAGACTCAGGACCCACCAGTCAGACACAGGACCCACCAGTCAGACACAGGACCCACCAGCCAGACACAGGACCCACCAGTCAGACACAGGGCCCACCAGTCAGACACAGGACCCACCAGTCAGTCACTAAACCAGTCACTCAGTCACAAGGAGCAGCGTCCGGGAATAACACTCACTCTCCACCAATACAACACAGTCACTTAATTCTAAAACAACACAGTCACTCCTGCCACCACCACCATCTTCACTAGAGGAGCCAGATTACCACAACCATCGCCTCTATCTCTCTCACCATTACTGGGGCCAGCAACACTCCCCTATCACCAACAACAGCAACCATCATCGCCACCAACAACCATCATCAACAACAACAACCACTCTCACCACCAAAAGCATTCACCACCATCAACAACAATCACCACCACCCTCACTCACTCCCACGTAGTTAGTGTAAAGTATTCATCACCACCACCAACCACCTCCACCTCCATCATCAACATCATCAACTTCCGCCAACCACCTATTACCACCCTTACCACCACAACAACCACCAAAAATCACCGCTAGGACTTCTCCCACCACAATACCCATTAGCTACGTCACCAACCACATCCCACCACCACCACCACCACCACCACCACCACCACCACCACCACCACCACCACCCATAAAACAAAACCACCACCTGCTCATTACCCCTCGTTATGCCTCGTTAACCACCTATACTTGTACCATTAGGAGACAGATAGTAGAATTTAAATGAAAGTGGTTGTCCATAGCAGTAACCAAGAGGCCAGACGCCTCCTAATATGCGCCGGTGAGGTCCCTCACTGGCGCATATTAGCGCACCTCAACTATCTTCTTCGGGATGGGGCAGTATTTATAAGGCTTTCAGCATCGCATTATATGTGCTGAGATGGTGGAGGAAGAAGGGTTGTATCCCCTTCGCTCTATAGTATCTATAGTACCAGAACTATAATACAATGGTAGTAGTTGCTTAAGACAGTGGGACCCGGTACTGGAAGACAGTGGGACCGGTGCTGGACAACAGTAGACCCGGTGCTGGAAGATAGTGGACCCGCTGCTGGAAGACAGTGGACCCGGTGCTGGACAACAGTAGACCCGGTGCTGGAAGATAGTGGACCCGCTGCTGGAAGACAGTGGACCCGGTGCTGGAAGACAGTGGACCCGGTGCTGGAAGACAGTGGGACCCGGTGCTGGACAACAGTAGACCCGGTGCTGGAAGATAGTGGACCCACTGCTGGAAGACAGTGGACCCGCTGCTGGAAGACAGTGGACCCGGTGCTGGAAGACAGTGGACCCGCTGCTGGAAGACAGTGGACCCGGTGCTGGAAGACAGTAGACCCGGTGCTGGAAGACAGTGGACCCGGTCCTGGAAGACAGTAGACCCGGTGCTGGAAGACAGTGGACCCGGTGCTGGAAGACAGTGGACCCGGTCCTGGAAGACAGTAGACCCGGTACTGGAAGACAGTGGGACCCGGTACTGGAAGACAGTGGGACCCGGTACTGGAAGACAGTGGGACCCGGTGCTGGAAGACAGTGGACCCGGTGCTGGAAGACAGTAGACCCGGTACTGGAAGACAGTGGGACCCGGTACTGGAAGACAGTGGGACCCGGTGCTGGAAGACAGTGGACCCGGTGCTGAAAGACAGTGGACCCGGTGCTGGAAGACAGTGGACCCGGTGCTGGAAGACAGTGGACCCGGTGCTGGAAGACAGTGGACCCGCTGCCGGAAGACAGTGGACCCGGCACTGGAAGACAGTAGACCCGGTGCTGGAAGACAGTGGACCCGGTGCTGGAAGACAGTGGACCCGGTGCTGGAAGACATTAGACCCGGTGCTGGAAGACAGTAGACCCGATACTGGAAGACAGTGGACCCGGTGCTGGAAGACAGTGGGACCCGGTGCTGGAAGACAGTGGACCCGGTGCTGGAAGACAGTGGGACCCGGTGCTGGAAGACAGTGGACCCGGTGCTGGAAGACAGTGGGCCCGGTACTGGAAGACAGTGGACCCAATACTGGAAGACAGTGGGCCCGGTCCTGGAAGACAGTAGACCCAATACTGGAAGACAGTAGACCCCGGTGCTGGACGACAGTAGACCCAATACTGGAAGACAGTAGACCCCGGTGCTGGACGACAGTAGACCCGATACTGGAAGACAGTGGACCCAGTGTGGAAGACAGTGGACCTGGTACTGGAAGACAGTGGACCCGGTGCTGGAAGACAAAACATCCTGGAAGTGATCTATGATATAATCCAGGACGCATAAAAGTCCACAAACCCACAACGGACTCGCTATATACCGGCGCATAAATACCGCAATTTTATCGTTATTATTTTTCGCCCTTGGCAAAGCAGGCAAAAGGAATATTTTTGGGGGGTGTTGCCCAAGGCCATTGAGGTTTTCTTTATTGGTTTTACGAGTTCGTTCTATGCTTCATATATTTTTGGACCTCGTTCATAGGATCTCGGAAACCATTGTTTGAAATTTAATTGTCACACTACGTTTTTTTTTCCTTTTCGTTTTATAGCTGACTTTAATGGAAATTTTATTTAGCATTGTGTAATAAAAATAAATAAAATAATATGTATTTAAAATGTCCGTAAAAATTTAGAAAAATCCACACTGGGTTCATTCTGGTATTTTTAAATTTTGAGTTTTTTTTTCAAGTTGAAATTGCAGTTATTCTATCATTGCACAAATCTTTATTCGATGTTTGTGGTGTGTGACCAAAAGTTAGTAATGTGTGAAGCGGTCTAAGTGCCAGTCTGTGTGTATGTGACCACTTGCATCATTGGAGACTCGAACGCGGACTCTAGTAGGTTGTTGTTGTCTACTGACCAGGCCACGGGTGCTCAGAGTATGGACCGATCTCATAAGCACCTAACTGGTACCCAACTGAGTTTGTTAAACTTTCCTTTGAGGTTGCACTAACATATCTGTAGGTAATCCATCCGTTCATCCATGTCAAACAGGATGCAATCTACAAGAGCGTGGGTAATAACACACACACACACACACACACACACACACACACACACACACACACACACACACACGCACACACACACACACACACACACACACACACACACACACACACACACACACACACATACACACACACACACACACACACACACACACACACATACACACACACACACACACATACACACACACACACACACACACACACACACACACACACACACACACACACACACACACATACACACACACACACACACACACACACACACACACACACACACACACACACACGCACGCACACACATTCGTTTGCTGATGATGCAAAAATTATGAGAAGATTCAAGACAGATGAAGATAAACAGAGACTACAGGATGACCAGGACAAACTGGAGGAATGGTCTAGAAAATGGCTGCTAAAGTTCAACTCAGGAAAGTGTAAAGTAATGAAATTAGGCGAAGGGAACAGGAGGCTGAACACAAGCTATCATCTGGGAGGTGAAATCCTGCAAGGGTCAAATAGAGAGAAAGATCTGGGGGTTGATATCACACCGAACCTGTCCCCAGAGGCCTACATCAAAAGAATATCGTCAGCGGCATATACTAGGCAGGCCGACATAAGAACTGCCTTTAGAAACTTATGTAAGGAATCGTTCAGGACCCTGTATACCACTTATGTCAGACCAATCCTGGAATATGCAGCTCCAGCCTGGAGTCAATACCTACTTAAACACTAGACACAGTTAGAGAAGATTCAGCGGTATGCAACCAGACTCGTCCCGAAACTGAGAGGTATGAGCTACGAGGAAAGGCTAAAGGAGCTGAACCTCACGTCCCTGGAAAACAGAAGAGTAAGGGAAGACATGTTAACCTCCTACAAAATTCTCAGGGGAATTAACAGGGTGGACAAAGACAAACTTTTCAGCACGGGTGGAACACGATCTAGGGGACACAAGTAGAAACTGAGTGCCCAAATGAGCCACTGAGACATTATAAAGAATTTTTTAAGTGTCAGAGTAGTTAACAGATGGAATGCATTAGGCAGTGATGTGGTGGAGGTTGACTCCATACACAGTTTCAAATGTAGATATGACAGAGACCAGTAGGCTCAGGAATCTGTACACCAGTTGATTGACAGTTGAGAGGCGGGACCAAAGAGCCAGAGCTCAACCCCTGCAAGCACAAATAGGTGAGTACACACACACATCTATCCCTTTATAAACTCACATGTTTCATGAAAAATAAAATTGCGTCCTGATCAACCACAGCAAAACAAAACAAAACTCCCATCATGGAAAATGGTCCCCCCCCCCTTTTCTGGACCTCCTATTTTCAACCCGGCCCTCCCCCTTCCCTCTTTTTCCCCTCCTTCCCACCTACGATAATCTTTCTCCGTCTACTCACGACCAAATCCCTCAATCCCCACGACTCTCGTCCCCCACTTCCCCCAAGCAAAGCTTGACCACACAACACGACTCAACAAGGGGAAGGCATTGGCACAAGGGGCCGGCAACAACGACCTCGTTCGTATTCTGCTCAACTCGCAGCGCCAATTTGCTGGTCAAACTACCTTGCAGGCTGTAATAGCAGCAATTGCCAACCCTACGACTGGAATTACTAACGACACTGTTGAAGAGAGGGGGGAATTGGTAGGCACCGCCTCTGGGCATTATATGGAGGAGGCAGGTGAGGTGTGATTGTGACAGGTTGCTTGGCACAATTGGTGTGTGATGGTGACATATATTTTGGGGCACGTGAGGGTGTGATGGTAACACCTGTCTTGAGGGCAGGTCAAAGGTTCGAATCCTTCACATTACTCCCAATTGGTTTTCACATAAATATTTCTTACGGTAATATTTTATGTATTTGCTAGAAATAGCGGAGCTACGATGTTCATGAAGTGTTTAAGAATACTTATAGAACCTCTGTTCTTCACTTGTTTAAATTTAAACCAACAATCGTATATATTGTTCCAGTAAGTTGATATTTAATTGTGCACATATGGGCCCCTGATTGTTAAATGGCTTCGTTGTAATATATCTCTCTCGAGTCTTCTCAAATAGCATATTCTGAATTTTTACAACTTTCCCAGTAATTTATATGATTTACTGTGTGAATGCATTTTAGGTTCTGTTAGGCACTTCTGTTTGGATATCTCGCGTGCTTTTAAATTATATATTTTGTACAGAATAATATTTCTCATCTTGTTCCTCTGTCTTTTATCCTGTCTCTCTTGGTTTATTATCCTTCCTCACTTCCTACTACAACGGACCTATACTTGGTGCCCCTGTTCACCCAGCAGTAAATCGGCACCTGGGAGTTAGACAGTTGCTAAGGGCTTTTTACTGTGGTTGCGTTTGCGTGTGTTAAAGAGAAATATATATATGTTGTAGAGAAATATACATTTTATTATGCAGTAGACATAATTGAAGAAACAATTGATAGGTTAGAAAGGCCTTCAGAATAGCTTTATTCTGTAGGCACAAAGTGGAAATAGGAAACAAACATACGCACACACACACACACACACACACACACACACACACACACACACACACACATACACACACACACACACACACACACACACACACACACACACACACACACACACACACACACACACACACACACACACACACACACACACAAAATCGAAGTTCTCGTGTTGTCATTACACTCAGGAATAATTACAGACAAACACGCCGAGACAAACACACACAAAACAATCACCCAACACACCGACACATACTTACCGTTGTTTTTGTTTCCCAGTGATAACGTAAGTAGGAGTAAAAGAGAAAAAAAATACATTAGAAAGCAAAGTGAAAGAGGTGAGAGTAAGATGCTGGAGGAACCATCTTGGAAAGAGGCAGAGCTTGTGCATTATCCTTCTGCTTGAGTGATCATGCGACGGTAGACAGCCAGCTGGAAAGACTCAGGGTGAAACAGGGTGAGAGGCAGATACGAGAGTGGATAAAACGACAGGGCTTAGAGGGGACAAAGACATGGGAAGGAGAGACAGAGACAGGTGTTTGAGAGACAAGAGTAGGGGGGAACTGAGATAAAGGTTGGAGAATATAAGGGATGGAGAGAGTGAACCGGTTTGAGGGTTGGAGATAGACTAGGTTTGAAGAGAGAGATAAGGGATAGACACACAAAGACTAAGCTTGATCAGAGAGAGACAAGGATTAGAGTGACGGAGACCAGAGTTGGAGAGACAGAGAGACAAAGCCGCGGATCGGAAAACAGAAGCAGGGTTGGTTGCAGAGGACAGTGTCCAGCGTTCTGTTACATAGGGTTGAGTCAGGAGACAGAGCAAGTGCAAGAGACAGAAAATAGAGCCGAAAGACGTTGTGGTAATAACCAGTGAGACATGAAAAAGGAGGCTAAGAAACAGACGTGAAGAGATGAGGTGTATAATAAAGAGGGCAGGAAAAGAGAGGAAGCATGAAGCTCCTCTATTTCCCTTCCCCCCCCCCTCCTATTGCACTGCAACACATGCAACACATTACAGTTATCACCTTCTAGCAATGCAATACAGCGCAGGAATTATCCAGCTGACAGTACACTAAAATCTGGCTCACACAACGTTTATAATAACCACACACACCTTACACGTCCCCAACACGGATGCAAACGACAGTAAAAAGAACGCTTTAATGCGTTCACGATATCCAGGTGCACATATACCTACACACACACACACACACACACACACACACACACACACACCACACACACACACACACACACACACACACACACACACACCACACACAAGTGTCCTTGACGTGTATACCATGCAAGGTGATGGAGAAGATCGTGAGAAAAAACCTAGTAACACATCTGGAGAGAAGGGACTTCGTGACAAATCGCCAACATGGGTTCAGGGAGGATAAATCTTTCCTGACTGGCTTAATAGAATTCTACGACCAGGTGACAAAGATTAAGCAAGAAAGAGAGGGGCTGGGCGGACTGCATTTTCTTGGATTGTCGGAAAGCCTTTGACACAGTACCGCATAAGAGGCTGGTACATAAGCTGGAGAGACAGGCAGGTGTAGCTGGTAAGGTGCTCCAGTGGATAAGGAGTACCTAAGCAATAGGAAGCAGAGAGTTACGGTGAGAGGTGAGACCTCCGATTGGTGTGAAGTCCCCAGTGGAGTCCCACAGGGCTCTGTACTCGGTCCTATCTTGTTTCTGATATATGTAAATGATCTCCCGGAGGGTATAGATTCATTTCTCTCAATGTTTGCGACGATGCCAAAATTATGAGAAGGATTAAGACAGAAGAGGACTGTTTGAGGCTTCAAGAAGACCTAGACAAACTGAAGGAATGGTCGAACAAATGGTTGGTAGAGTTTAACCCAACCAAATGTAATGTAATGAAGATAGGTGTAGGGAGCAGGAGGCCAGATACAAGGTATCATCTGGGAGAGGAAATTCTTCAGGAGTCAGAGAAATAAAAAGACTTGGGGTTGATATCACGCCAGACCTGTCTCCTGCAGCCCATATCAAGAGGATAACATCAGCGGCATATGCCAGGCTGGCCAACATACGAACGGCATTCAGAAACTTGTGTAAAGAATCATTCAGAACTTTGTATACCACATATGTCAGGCCAATCCTGGAGTATGCAGCCCCAGCATGGAGTCCATATCTAGTCAAGGATAAGACTAAACTGGAAAAGGTTCAAAGGTTTGCCACCAGACTAGTACCCGAGCTGAGAGGTATGAGCTACGAGGAGAGACTACGGGAATTAAACCTCACTTCGCTAAGACAGAAAAGTTAGGGGGGGACATGATCACCACATTCAAGATTCTGAAGGGAATTGATAGGGTAGATAAAGAAAACAACACACGGGCACACGCACAAGGGGACACAAAGGTGGAAATTGAGTGCCCAAATGAGCCACAGAGATATTAGAAAGAACTTTTTAGTGTCAGAGTGGTTGACAAATGGAATGCATTAGGAAGTGATGTGGTGGAGGCTGACTCCATACACAGTTTCAAGTGTAGATATGATAGAGCCCAATAGGCTCAGGAATCTGTACACCTGTGATTGACAGTTGAGAGGCGGGACCAAAGAGCCAGAGCTCAACCCCGCAAGCACAACTAGGTGAATACAACTAGGGAAACACACACACACACCACACACACACAACNAGGACATTACCTTACACGTATTAGGGTTTGAACAGAGAAAGGAAGACAAATCAGGAGGAATCATAAGAGGAAGACAACTTCAGGAATGTGAAAGAGAAAACGATTTAGGAGATTATTCCATTCCACCCCAAACACCAGAAGAATACATTATCAAGGCAACATTATAAAGTATGGGAAACTGACTAGCATCAGAACATCATTTAAAAACTCATTGCAGACTCGATACAATCTATTCTGTGTATGTAAGAACGACATTAGAATATACTGCACCGGCCTGAAACCCGCCCTTCATGAAGCACACAGTCTAAATGTAAGCAGGTAAATGGCAACAAATAATGCTAACGAAACTAATATCGCAACCAATACAGAGAGACGAAGAGGGGAATATGATCATTACATACAAGATATTGAGGGAAACGGAGAGGACAGCTTATTTAAATTGAAAGAAAGTAGAACAAGAGGACATATAAGTGGAAGCTGTAAACTCCAATGTATTGAAGATGTGCAACAATATACTCGCACCTTGCACGAGTGATCAACAAGTGCATTGCACTGAAAGAAGTCCTGGAAGCCACCTCTAGCCACAATTTAAAAGACATGTTTCACCAGACGGGTCAGGGGAGTCGAGGTTTTGAGTGTGAGTGTGGGAGAGGTGTGAGGGTGAGAGTTGGGCGTCTCGGTACAGTGGTAGGTGAGTCCTCGGGCGTGTAGGTAGAAGTGTGGGTAGGTGGGTGAGTTCTTGCAAGTGCGGGTTTGGTAAATATGCATCAATATCTTTAAATGAATCTCCTACATCAACTTCTATCACTAGTATGATAATTGTTAATACTACTATAGTTAATTATACTACTTCTCCTACTATTATCAGTACTACTGTTACTTCTACTACTACTACTGCAATTACAACTGGTACTACTACTACTACTACTACAATTTCAAGTACAATATCAAGTATTCAAGTACTGAGTAATATGGTCAAATTCAGAGAGAGGATGTGTCCCCACACCAGCAACAGGTGTTACCATTACTACTACCACTACTACTGCTGCTGCTACTACTACTACTACTACTACTACTACTACTACTACTATTGCTACAACTATTGTTATTATTAGTATTACTGTTAATGATAATGTCCAGCCTGGGGCGCGGAGGCTCCAGGGTTGAGAATGTGTGCTGCACTGCTCGCCTCCGACCTGGAATCGTATATTTATTCAGTGATAAAGTTGTTGGGTGGTGGGTCAATACTAGTCCGGCCCTTGTGTGTGTGTACTCACTTAACTGTGCATGCGGGAGAAAAACTTTGGCTCTTAGACCCCCTCGTCTTTCTATCTGCAGTCAACTTTTTCACTGCCATGTGCGTCCTGGTATGCACCACAGAGAGTGGCACATTTAGTGCCTCTGCATCTTCTTTTAGTATCCATGGTGAGATTCTGTTAGGCCCAATAGCCTTTGTCACATTCAGCTCCAACAGATTCCTTTTGACCTCAAGACTGGTGAGGTCAAATTCCTGCAAGGTTGCTTGGTTTGCCTCATTTAGTGCAGGGGCTTCTCCTTGTTCTTCTGTAAAGACCTCCTAGAATCTCCTGTTGAGTTCTTCACACACCTCCATGTCGTTCTCTGTGTATCTGTTCTCCCCTTTTCTCAGTTTCATCACTTGTTCCTTCACTGCTGTTTTCCTCCTGATGTGACTGTGGAGCAGTTTTGGTTTGGTCTTAACTTTATTCGCAATGTCATTTTCATACTGTCTCTCTGCTTCCCTCCTCACTCTGAGGTACTCATTCCTGGCCCTGTGGTATCTCTCCCTGCTCTCTGGTGTTCTGTTATTTCTGTAGCTTCTCCAAGTTCTTTAACTCAATTGTTTCGCTACCTTACATTCCTGGTTGAACAATGGCTTCTTCTGTTGTTTTTCGTTTTTCTCCTTTTGGACTGGAATAAACTTATTTGCAGCTTCCTGACACTTCTGGGTGACATAATCCATCATAACCTGCACAGTCTTCTCTCTGAGTTCTGTTTCCCATAATATTCCACTTAGGAAGTCCCTCATCTCATCATATTTTCCTCTTCGGTAATTTTGTCTTTTCCCTTCCAATTCCATCCCTGGATATGTTATCCCTACCTCCACCAAATACTCAAATATCAATACACTGTGGTCTCTCATTCCTATTGGGGTTTCAAATTTGACTTTCCTTATTTCTGATTCATTCAATTTGAATAACAGGTCGAGTCTAGCTTGTTCGTCATTGCCTCTCATTCTTGTGAGTTCTCTGACGTGCTGGCCCATAAAGTTCCTTGTTGTGACGTCCAAGAGTTTAGCTCTCCATGTATCTTCACCTCCATGTGGGTACCCATTCTCCCGGTCTATCTTGCCATGGTTAAAATCACTCATGATTAAGAGCCTGGAGCCACTCCTGCAGGCAACTGAAGCTGCTCTCTCTATTATATTATTGGTTGCCATGTTGTTCCTATCAAACTCCTGTCTGGGTCTTCTGTCGTTTAGGGGAGGGTTGTAAATGACAGCAACTATCATCTTATGTCCACCCATTGTCATAGTTCCTATTATGTAATCTCTGAACCCGTCACAGCTCGGAATTTCCATCTCATCAAAACTCCAGTCCTTCCTTATCAGCAGAGACACTCCACCTCCTTTCCCTTCCCCTCTCTTTCCTAACTATATGGTAGTCCTTTGGAAACACAGCATCTGTTATGACTCCTAACAATTTTGTTTCCGTGAGTCCTATTACATCTGGGTTCTCTTCTTGTACCCTTTCTGCCAGTTCACTTGCTTTATTGGTAATCCCATCGACGTTTGAGTACATTACCTTCAAGCTCACTCTCCTATATCCATTTTCACACTCTTTCCCGACAAGTGTAGGAAGTTGTTGAATGGTCATTGCAACTTGGGTAGGCTCATCCTCCTGTGAGGTAGTTGCCAGGGGTTCAGGGGAAGATGGGGTGAGGGATGGAGAGCTTAGGTCTTGCCCAGGCCTGCTTGGGGCAGGGAGAATTCCTGGGAGTGGTTTAGTGTGTGTGTGTGTGTGTGTGTGTGTGTGTGTGTGTGTGTGTGTGTGTGTGTGTGTGTGTGTGTGTGTGTGTGTGTGTGTGTGTGTGTGGTTACATGCCCGAAAATAATCTCCCCAGCTCCGTCATTTCAGGAACAGGTTAATCGGTGCAATGATTATATCACTCCAAGCGTTTCTCATCGCATTTTCGTGAGAGGTTCCTTATTGAACCCGCCTGTATCATCTCTTTGACAGCAACAGCAGCACTGAGGATCTTTCTGACATCTCTGGCTCGGCTGAAGCTATGGCTTCCTCTCGTGTGTGTGCTATAGTCGTCATGTTCCTCATCCTGAATACGGCTTCTTTGTTCACTCTGGCAATTCTCCATAATATCTTGCAAGCTGCGGTCATCTATAACGCTATATATATATATATATCTTTCCCCAAAGGTATGAGGAGGAAAAATACATAAAACAAAATAAATCACACTGTTGTATAATAAAATATAAAAGAAAAGCGATACAATAATAAAATATATAACGAAGCATTCAGACACAAAGGCCCTACAGCAGCCTGCTCCATTTCCCTGGTTGCTGAGGCTCCATCTCTGGGCCCCGCGTCACTCTATAATTATTAAATGTCGTTCAGACAGGGAAACAGGGAGAGACGGATAGGAGGCATAGACAGGGAGGAAGAGGAAGAGATGGGAAGAAGTGAGAAGAGACGGGAGGAAGAGAAGATGCGACTGGAAGCTGGTTGAAAAGAGAAGGTAGACGGTAAACAGAGAGGTAGAGATATTAAGAAAGAGGATGGAGGGTAAATAGCATAGAAGGAGAGGGAGAAGCCGGACAGAACTAGGAAGCAAGAGAGGAGTGTAAGGGACAATTGGAGGCGAGTGGCAAAACATAGAGAAAGAGACAGAATGTCTTCAAATAACTAAACCATAAAAGATTTGTGTATGTGGGTATGCATATGTGTGTGTCTTTGTGGTGTGTGTGTGTGTGTGTGTGTGTGTGTGTTTGTGTGTTTGTGTGTGTGTGTACTCACCTAATTGTACTCACCTAATTGTGCTTGCGGGGGTTGAGCTTTGGCTCTTTGGTCCCGCCTCTCAACTGTCAATCAACTGGTGTACAGATTCCTGAGCCTACTGGGCTCTATCATATGTGTGTGTGTGTGTGTGTGTTTTCAAACCCATCCAACGCAATCCAGCTACAAGTCGTTTTGTCTTTTGAAGTTGCCCGTTTGAAGAAATTTTGTTCTTGGGAAACCCGGGAGGTTCAGCTTAGTCGACTTTATATTTGATGATGTTGCAACTATATAGAACAGGCAATGATCAGGTACAATGAAGATGTTGCAGCGCTCGGAATAATGTATAGCGAAGATGCTACAATGACAGAGATTGTGTATTATGAAGAAGTTATTGAGGGCGAACGTGTATTTAGAATATATTACAAAGATGATTATTTATGCCAGAGGTAATCATATGTGTTTGTACAATGATAATTATACTCTGATTACTATATATATATATATATATATATATATATATATATATATATATATATATATATATATATATATATATATATATACAATGACGGTTAATGTGTGTACAATATGTTCATTATTGATTATACTCTGTGTATAAGTTGTGCAATGATGGCTATACTGTGGGTATGCAATTATGGATATACTCTGTATTTGCAATGATGCCTATTCAGTGTGCAAAATTTCAATTATCCAATATGCAGTGAAGATATGCTAGAAATAAAATCTTATTTTGAATTGAAGACGCTAATACCCCCCCTCTTAAAGACAGTGATTTAATTGAAATTTTTGCTCTGCTTGGAAGGTCATAGAAGGAAGGGAGGGAGGGGGGTAGTCATTACACTACTATATCACAATTTTCCTGTCGGTTATCATCTCTAAAATAATATACACAAGCAACAAAGCGTTCGTACGTGTCATCCACAACTAGCCAACTCGTACTTCAGTGCAATCTCCTTCATCTCTATAAATTTCACTGCATCTCTCGGTATTGCACTGCATATCCGTATATTTCTTTCCGTCTCCACATATTTCCCCTGCATATCCTTAATTTTACATGTATTATTCACGTATTGCTGCGAATTTACAAGTGTTTACATGCTTCTCCAAGTATATATATGTATATATATGCTTCTCCAAGTATATATATGTATATATATGCTTCTCCAAGTATTAACATTCATCCCCCGCTTACCTTACTGCTTCTTGTTGCAAGAATGCCAAGCCAGTAATATATTTTGCTAAGCCTGTAATCTAGCCTCTCGTGTCCACGTGTAGGTGTGAGTTATGTGAATATTGGATACATTTGTATAATTTAATGTATGTGAGACACACGACTGAACGGCAGAGAGTTATTCATCAGAGTGTCTGGGATCTACAACTACATTAAAATGAAATGTTACCTGGATATCCTAAATATTTTGAGATATCTAATCACAGAGAGCTAGATTTTAAGTCGGCCTATC
This sequence comes from Procambarus virginalis, assembly GCA_020271785.1. Lineage (NCBI taxonomy): Eukaryota > Metazoa > Arthropoda > Malacostraca > Decapoda > Cambaridae > Procambarus > Procambarus virginalis. The sequence goes on from WNGS01111181.1 coordinate 33,102,343, forward strand.
ACAAGGAATCAGATTTAAATTCAACCAATCACAGTGAATCAGAGTTGAGCTCAGCCAATCAGAGAGAATCTGTAAAGATGAGGAACAAGATGGCGGCTGTCAACGACTAGAGTGCGCTCACGATGCTTCCTGTCCTCGCACTTACTCTACCATATAATGTCGTGACATTGTCACTACAACGTCGAAATTCCGTTGTTCGAGTGAAATTAAACGCACCATAGTAGTAGGCATCCATCAATCATAGGAGAGTATGGAGACTCTGGTTATCGGTCTGGAGTGCCCTCTCCAGGGCGCAAAGCCAGGGTAGGTTGATTTGGAGGAGAAGCTGTCACCCAAGCAGCAGGTCCCCCCTCCCCTCTCCACAGCGCTGAAAGTCTCCAATGGAAAGGCAAACGCCAATACGATTAGTTCCAGTGCCGTCGCAGGAACTGTTGGAACGAGCAAGAATGTCCTCGCCTTATGTGTAGAATGTTACTTCCACTGCTGTCTGAAAATTTGGAGTTAGAATGATCGGTCTCTTTAAGAAGGGCCGAGAAGAGACTGATCATTCAAATTTTTCTAATAACAACTGATACTTCTACAGGAGAGGACATTCACAGAAATCTGTGCCCTGTACTTGCAACCGTTTCGATAGGCTCGAACGCAGGTCTATCCGGGTTAAGAACATGTTCTATCCGACTAGGCTGTTGATTGCTGGTCCAGCAATCAACAGCCAACTAATGCACAACTATATTCGACCCACTTCAAGACCACGAACCAATATGGAAGCAGCAAAAGGAAGTATGGGCCAATAGGCCTTCTGCAATTACTTCCACTCTTATGTTCTTATCCCATTGTTGTTGTTGTTGTTTCAGATTTAGCTACTCAGAACGAAGTATCCATGTAGCACGGGCTATGGTGAGCCCGTCATCCCATGTTTCGTGTTCTGTCTTATGTTTCACCTCACCAAAACTTTTGTGCCATATCACCTTACCCAAAAACGGGTATAAGTATGAATACATTTTGTGCGTAAATTAAGTCTTTGAAAATGTAATAAGAAATTACGAAACGCGTTTAGGCGTCAGACTAGGAATAAAAAAGCATGAATTTTGGAGAGTTACTTTATCAATTACCCTCGACAGTGAGGAAGAACGTAAGAAATATTGAGAAGATTCGTGTTGAATTATTAATCTTACCTTTCGGTCATATTCAACAAATTAAATAAAATGTGCATACATGAAAAGTAGTGCCATAACACTTTCATGTATTCCCATACATTTATGCATTACCATGTACATTCATGCATTTCCATACATTTCCGTGTACTCCAGCGTGTAATTGGCTGACGCTAACGAGCAATTGTGCTGGAACAGCCCATTAGCGGGTCTGTGTGATTCTTTGTGATGACACTAAATTACTGCGGAACACACGCGAAGCACCTGGACTGTGTGGTTCACAGGGGGAGAGATAGGGACAGGAAGAGGAGAAGGCAAAGAGGGTTAAATAAGGAAATTAGAATGGAGAGAAAGAAAGAGACAGAGAGACAAAATTATAGAACGAGAACGAGACAGAGAGACAAAATTATAGAACGAGAACGAGACAGAGAGGACACATCAGCATTATATACATCACATGCGCATGTGATCATTTAAAGTTCCGTGTTCCCTTGCTATCTTTTAGGTCTGTCAGCAAGCCTGACATCATTTAAATCCGCTTTTCAAAACGGAGATATTTTTCAATTTGTTTTAATATAGCGTACATAGTATTCGGGTAACTGTATTGTTCACGATATTCGTAAATTTTTCCAACGGCGGTCTAATTTCTATCATCCGGTTAAAAGATTCTGACATGATCCACTTTGGGAACTCTGGTTACTCTCTCTTCATGTGACATTTGAAAATGTCTTGTGACCATCCAGTCAGACGTAGAGTTCATCCAGTCAGACGTAGAGTGCATGGCTTCTCAAGACTCCCTGACCATATACTGCTAGTGTACCACAGTGATGTCCTTGCTTCTCACAGTCTGATTAAGGACGCAGGTGCTTCACAATAAATCAAATTCCCTACTGCCTCGACACGTAATTAACAGAATCCACTGGCAGTAATTAATCACATTCCCAGCATTGGTTCCACAGGTATATCCTAATTATATCACATACAGAGGTGGCATTTTTAACCTGTCCTTAGTGATCAAAGCGAGCTTGTGGCGTGGGTGGTGACGAAGGCTGGAGAGACTCAAGGCAGGACTCAACACCGTGCGAGAGCTTAAAATGGCGCTCACTGTACTGTCGCACCAGCAGAAAATTGGCCGAGAGGTCCGTACAAAGGTATAATACAATGATCAATTTAGTACATGATTATACGTTCAAAGGGTAGAAGTGTACAACCGGTCTCGTCAGTATTGATAGAGCAGTGTACGTTTTTTTCATATGAGTCGTTTCCCCAGCTACTCAGCTATCGACAGGATATCAAATACCTTCTGTCCATTCAGGTAGACGACGTCTTTCACTCTTACCTCTGCTGTCTCATGCTGTCACCCAAGAGGAATGTGTGTGTGTGTAGAAATGTTGCCTAATTTTGATCTGTCTGGCAACCAAAAAGAGGATCCATCGTCTGGAGGCCTGAGCTAAATGCAAAATAAATAAAATTGAGGCTAAATTTAATGCTGTGACCTTTCATCTGAACCGCGAGTGCTTCACTCACGATAGTGAGAATTAATCAGCAAATTTGATGGTGACTGGTGTGAGCAATTAGACAGAAGGTGAGATTAACAGATATGTGCAGGCAGACGCTTAATAATTTATTGATCTCCTTCATTCTCGTTTTCTCCTGCACTCTTTCATTACTACTAACCCTCCATTCTCTTATTCATATGTTATGCTACGTCTCTCTACCTTCGAATTCACTGTTATCTCCCCACTCCCCTTCTCTCCTCTTCCCCCCCCCCCTTTCTCTCCTCTTCTCCCCTCCTTCTCTCCTCTTCTCCACCCTTCTCTCTCTCTCCCCCTTCTCTCCTCTTCTCCCCCCTTCTCTCCTCTTCTTCCCCCCTTCTCTCCTCTTCTCCCCCCCCTCCTTCTCTCCCTTTCTCCCCCCCCTCTTCTCTGTCTACCGTGGAATTACCTCTCCTGTCCCTCTAGGCCTCACCCCCCCTCCCCCAACGTCCACTCACTCACCTGTTGACTGTCCTGCCTCACGTATCCTCTTACTGTTGGTCAGTGGAGCGGGAGACAGGGAGGGAGGCGTGGGCATACAACAACACCGATTGTCAGTTGGGGTGAAGCCATCCTATCAGGCC
>WNGS01111181.1:33128199-33138942 GCA_020271785.1 Procambarus virginalis
GCTGACCTAAAAAATTATCATATTAATAATAGAGTGTCCCTTCACCCCCCCTCTATACAAACGTATACCATACATACACTTATTGTGAGTGGAAAGTTGATTGCGGTTTATTTATTCGTGCGGGTACACACCTAGTTGTGCTTGCAGGGTCGAGCATCTGCTCTTCAGCCCCGGCTTTTGACCATCATCAGTTCAGTGCGGTAACTTTTCCACTCATTTTCTTATCAATCTTACATTAAACCATGAATAAATGGACTTCCACATTTCCTCATCTAGTCCGGTCGACATATTTACGATTATTAAACCGAAAAAGTTTTTCTGACATCCCTGTGACTCATCTGTGTTTCCAGTTTCTAATTATATCCTCTCCTTTTCTGTTTCTTACTTTGAACATTGCTATTATATCTACTTTGTTCATCCCCATAGTATCTTGTACGTCGTTATCATATCTGCCCTATTCGTTCTTTCCTCCAGTGTAGTGAGGTCCCATGTCTTCATAGCTCACTCCTCTTAAAGGAGGAATGAGCTTTCTTGCGTATGTTTGGGTCTTTTCAAGTTAAGCTTTGTGTTTCTATAGGAAGATCCCATTTTGGGACAACATTTGATATTTTAAGACAACATACTTAAAGACCCTGCAAGGTTTCACAAAGGATGAATATATCACTCGCAAGAGATCTTTGTCCAAGTTTCTGAAGGATAATAGGTCGTATTCACCTAGTTGTGTATTCACCTAGTTTGTGTTTTTTTGCGGGGTGTTGAGCTTTGCTCTTTCGGCCCGCCTCTCAACTGTCAATCAACTGTTTACTAACTACTTGTTTTTTTCAACACCACCACACACACACACACACCCCAGGAAGCAGCCCGTGACAGCTGACTAACTCCCAGGTACCTATTTACTGCTAGTTAACAGGGGCATTCAGGGTGAAAGAAATTTCGCCCATTTGTTTCTGCCTCGTGCGGGAATCGAACCCGCGCCACAGAATTACGAGTCCTGCGCGCTATCCACCATGCTACGAGGCCCCCACTGTGTGACTGTGTGTGTGCTTTGTGTGTGTTTGTACTCACCCAATTGTACTCACCCAATTGTGCTTGCGGGGGTTGAGCTCTGGCTCTTTGGTCTCGCCTCTCAACCGTTAATCAACAGGTGTACAGGTTCCTGAGCCTATTGGGCTCTATCATTTCTACACTTGAAACTGTGTATGGAGTCAGCCTCCACCACATTACTTCCTAATGCATTCCATTTGTCAACCACTCTGACACTAAAAAAGTTATTTGTAATATCTCTGTGGCTCATTTGGCACTCAAGTTTCCACCTGTGTCCCCTAGTGCGTGTGTGTATGTGTGTGTGTGTGTGACTGTGTGTGTGCTTGTGAGAGTGTTTGTGTGTGTGCGTGTGTGTGTACTCACCTATTTGTGCTTGCGGTGGTTGAGCTCTGGCTCTTTGGTCCCGCCTCAATTGAGTATGTGGGGGGGGGGGAGCGTGCAAGCGCATGTGAGCGTGGGTGTACGGGTGTACTCATGTTTTTTCATGTGTTTGTGTCTATGATTGCCTTTCTAAAACACAAAATGCAATTACTGTAAATATCTCGTACGCTAATAAGCATGTTTAGTGAGGATTATAGAAGAACGCACGCCACAGAGATATGAAATACCACAGAGAATGTCTAAGAGAGAGAGAGAGAGAGAGAGAGAGAGAGAGAGAGAGAGAGAGAGAGAGAGAGAGAGAGAGGGAGATATGGAAAACGAGTCTGAAGTCAGAGGGGATTACTCCCAGAACAATCAGTGGGAGAGAGAGCGGATTATTACTAGGAAAAATCCCCATTAGCACCGTGATGTTGGATCTTATCAAAAATATTACATACCGTCGGTCGCGGGTGTAAGGCAGTAATCCCTCCATCGCACAATTATCGCCAGTTGAACCAAAGATTATCAGCGAATGAGGACGATCCTTTGGCAATTATTCACAAGAGGATCAGGTTTTCTGGGCGACCACTGGATGTTCCCAAGTCGCTTGTTAGGATTAGTGGGGAGACGAAGTCTTTGAGTGAGGGTGGGGGGGAAGGGAAAGGAAGGAGAGAATGAAGGAAAGGAGAAATGAAGAAAAGCGAGGGGAGAAGGAAGGAAGGGAGGGAGGGAGGGAGGGAGGGAGGAAAGGACAGAGAGATGGAGGTATTGAGGGAGGCAGAAAGTGAGGGATATATGGAAAACGAGGATGGATTATTATCATGCAAAGTATTCTTAAACAGTTATTATTATTATTATTATTATTATTATTATTATTATTATTATTATTATTATTATTATTATTGTTGTGACGCGTACACTGTTTTCTTCACTAGTATCTACAAGGTGACTATTCATGCACTTCTTCTGAAGTGCATGAATGATGAATAATGAAGGGATGCCCAAGTCACTGGGCATCCCTTCTTGTTCGCTGATGCCTCATGATCTTGGGCACAGGTTCGAGACCCCTGGATATGCTGCTTCACTTGTTAGTTGAGAGGAAGGGAATTATCAGGGGAAAGCGCCAAGCCATTACGACTATATGGCACTGGGAAGGGTTCAGGATAAGGATTAGGATGGGACGCAGGTGAGGGGATAAGGAATGGTGCCCCAACCTCTCGTGGGCGGTCGGGGGATTGAGCGCCGACCTGCATGAAGAGAGACCGTCGCTCTACCGTCCTGTCACAAGTGGTTGGTTTGTTAGTAAGATGTGTTGCCTAATAGGTCGAGCCTCCAAAATACTGAAGGAAACGGAAATATTAAAGGAAGCGCCAAGCTATTACGACTATATAGCACTGGGAAGGGGTCAGGATAAGGATTTGAACTGGGACGGAGGAAAGGAATGGCGCCCAAACACTTGGACGATCGGGGATTGAACGCCGACCTGCATAGTGGTAGAGTAAATCGTCATAAGTAGAATCTGGATCAAATTTCCCGATATTGCCTTTTCAAACTTCCAAGTTTACAAAAAGCTCTATCGCAAATAAAATGATTTTGTTTCGTTAATTTTTCAGTGAAATTATCACTTATTATGTCATGGGATTAGTTAATGATATTACTCTCATAAAGGAGAGTTGTATATTGGTACACAGGATAATATGTTAAGCATTTGCATCCCATTAACATCAAGTAACATTTATGAATTAGCACGGGAACGATGCATTGCAATGAATTGCACGCATAAATGTCGCAAGCTGCAAGCATGAGCACACGCGCGAGAACTGGCGTAGATAGCCATGCAATACCATGATAACTGGAATAACGAAATATATAGATATCGAGATGTTTCAGATGTCAGATTAAGTGAACGTGAATACACTAGTCAGGCAATTTTTTAATGTATGGTCCCTAGCCAGGTCATTTTCTATTTCTCTATAACTATAGATATTATACATTATACTAATTATAGATATTAGATCTATGTATCACGGCGACCAATTAATACACAGTCATGTAGATACTATCACCGGAGATATGCACTAAATAGCAGACGAAATGGGGACTGAATGTACACTAGCATAAAGTATAGTATGTGTCCGCGTGTCCGTATGTGTCCGTTTGTCCGTATGTGTCCGCGTTTCCGCATGTGTCCGCGTCTCCGTATGTGTCCACGTCTCCGCATGTGTCCGAGTCTCCGCATGTGTCCGCGTCTCCGCATGTGTCCGCGTGTCCGCATGTGTCCGCGTGCAAAGCGCCATAAATCGACAACGATATTTTGCGGTAAAAATTACTGTTTCATTACGTTTCATCATCTATTCATAGACAGTGATATTCAAGTTTTTTGTGTGTGTGAGCGGAATCAAATGATTTTTTGCTTGTAAATTCAATATATATTTTGGGTTGTAGTGGATTAAAAAAAAATTGTTTTATCCTCAAGCATATATAACACTTAAAATAGTTCCGTACACCAAATAAGTGCTAGGATCCAGGCAGAGAATTATATATATATCTAGCTGGTAAACCTCTCTATCTAGTAAACTGTGTTTGAGGAAATCTATTTAATTCCATGAGAGTAGGGGGAAACAGTGCTTACTTCCAAACAATACCTCTTCATAAATCTCCATAAATCTGCATGTGGAGACTACTTAAACACAGCGTGGCACTCATAAAATATATTCATTGATGCACGATTCACAGAGGAAGTTACAAATCTTGTTTTCTTTTTAGCTGTAGTAAGAAGTTATATTTCTGTAAAGAAACTTCTCAAACAACAGACGATGTGAAGGAAGGGAACTATCTGCAGAAAGCGTCAAGCCATTACGATTATATAGAACTGGAAAGGGATCCTCTGTTATGTCTTCTACATATATATTTTTCTCTAACACACACACACACACACACACACACACACACACACACACACACACACACACACACACACACACACACACACACCAGGAAGCAGCCCTGTGACAGCTGACTAACTCCCAGGTATCTATTTACTACTAGGTAACAGGCGCATAGGGTGAAAGCCCTATGAACTCTGACCATCGTTTTTCGCCGTCGACCGGGATTGAACCCGCGACCGCAGGATCATGTGTCCAGCGTGCTGTCCGCTCGGCCACCGGCTCCCCGTGTGTGTATGAGTGTGTGTGTGTGTGTTTATGAGTGTGTATATGTGTGCGTGTGTGCGCGAGCGTATGCTTAAGTAAGATACTCAGGACTTCATTAATTATTAGCGCCTTGAGGAACGCCAGGACGAAAAGATGTCACGTGAAAGATAGAGATGAAGAAATAGAGAGTGATGGAAAAGAGAGAGAGAGAGAGGAGAGAGAGAGAGAGAGAGAGAGAGAGAGAGAGAGACAGAGGGTGGGGGATAAGAGAATAGAGAGAGAGAGAGGGGGGAGATAAGAGAATAGAGAGATTGAACGTAATGGAAAGAGAAAGAAGACATAGATAGAGATCACTAAACACGCTGACCAAACACACAAACTGTTCCCCTCCAAACAATCTCGTGTGATGCAAACTCGAACAAACAACAAAATTCAGAGTTTTTCAACACGAAAGTTAACGAAAAAGTAATTCAACTTTTAATAAAATCCCATTTTGAAACTCTGTTATTTATCTGGTTCACTACCTCTTACCCGGGCCTACGGCTAAGTCATTTTTTTATTACTTACAAAGTTAGCGATTGGCGGCGCATAAAAGATAGATACGTGCACACACACTCACACACACACTGTGTGTGTGAGTGTGAGTGTGTTTTAGTTGATTGACAGTTGAGAGTGTGTGTGTTTTAGTTGATTGACAGTTGAGAGTGTGTGTGTTTTAGTTGATTGACAGTTGAGAGGCGGGACCAAAGAGCCAAAGCTCAACCCCCGCAAGCACAATTAGGTGAGTACAATTAGGTGAGTATACACACACACACACACACACACACACACACACACACACATACATACACACACACACACACACACACACACACACACACACACACACACACACACACACACACACACCACACACACACACACACACACGGGGAATCGACAGGGTTGATAAAGACAGGCTGTTTAACACAAGGGGCACACGCACTAGGGGACACAGGTGGAAGCTGAGTGCCCAAATGAGCCACAGAGATATTAGAAAGAACTTTTTTAGTGTCAGAGTGGTTGACAATGGAATGCATTAGGAAGCGATGTGGTGGAGGCTGACTCCATACACAGTTTCAAATGTAGATATGATAGAGCCCATTAGGCTCAGGAAACTGTACACCTGTTGATTGACGGTTGGGAGGCGGGACCAAAGAGCCAGAGCTCAACCCCCCGCAAGCACAACTAGGTGAGTACAACTAGGTGAGTACACACACACACACACATACACACACACACACCACACACACACACACACACACACACACACACACACACACACACACACACACACACGCACACACATACATACACACACACACACACACACACACACACACCACACACACACACACACACACACACACACACACACACACACACACACACACATGTGAATCACGTTCACCTAATACACATCTTGAGCAATATTTTATTCCATTCTTTCACTAGATATACTATTATGTATTATATAATTTATATATATTATATCTTTCACTATTATATATTGTGGAGAATTACCTAACAATTTGCTTATAATGGAACCCTTGTATATAATTTAATTAAACTACTATCTAGTTTAGATAGTTTAAATAATAGTTTATAGTTTAGATAGTTTAGATAGTTTTAGATACTAGATAGTTAATTAAACTATCAAACCCTACTCAGAAAACAAAATAAAACATTTTAATTTATATAAATTCTCTAGCAACTTTAATGGAACCCTCTAATTATACAAGAACTAAAGAAACCCCTAATGAAATTATTTATATCTCTCTAGCCATAGCAAGACTAACCAAGAAATCTAACTAAACCTTCCCATCTGACCTACATTTGCCAAACGTAAACATATGAAACCATCTAATATAACATGTCTATAAATTAGCTAACCTTCCCTACCTTAAAATACCGTACAGTAGATATTTTAATTTAATATGTATAAAACTCGTCCCCACTTCACTGAAACATCTTTTTTGCACACAAGAATCGCAGAGATTACACTACATTTTCCTGAACATATAATATCTGATTTTTCGCAAAATTCCTGTTGATAATTTATTACGATTTATGCGGTTGCATATTAAGAAAGATGCCTCTTCATAAAACATGAGCACAAATGCAACATAAGATCTAATTGGTTTGGTTTGAGGTCTTAGAGAACGTGTTTGAATGCTTGCCTGTTATGAGTTATTCTGGAATTAATGATTGCGCAAAATCTTGGCCAGAATCACCATAGTATGAGTTACCATGAAGGACTAAAGCAGTTGAACCTCACGCCACAGGAAGGTGGAAGAAGCAGGTAGACTTGATGACTACATATAAAATATCCTGCGAAAGGCAAGCAAATATTATTTACCATTTGTAGTATATGAGTTAGATCATAAATAGGGAATTAGTACAAAATGAACCACAAAACCTTCCAAAAGATTTGTTCATTATCAGGATACTGAACAAACGTGAAGACTGGAGGTAAACTCCATGCACAGCTTTAAAAGTAGATATAAGAGTCTAAGAGGTTCTAGAATCAATTCCTCAGTCGATTAAGGACCGAGAAGCCACCCCCAAAATCTTAGCTCATGCCCTGTAAGTACAGCTAGACGAGTCAGCAATTTAATTCCTATTTCCCAGTAATTATCGACTTCCATCATTAACTCATTTGAAATTGATTCAAACTGAAGCTTTGATCACATCAACATAAATGACAATACGTGATCGTATCTCCACTACATACGAGAACTAACAGGCAAATGATCATCTTTCTTCAAGAGAGAATCCCTTCCTTGATGCTCATTCACATGTGAATTCAGCGCATGTGAATGCTGATTGCTATTAATTAATATTGATCTTCTCAGATCAATATTAATCTGAGAAAATATTGCTTAAGTATGAGTGATTTATAGAAAGGATAAATTGGTTTACAGCATTAAAATAATATTAGAGCAACAGGGATTATCCTAGATGTATAATAATAATCCAATTACGGCATAACTGTATGCCATAATTGAAATACTGCTCTCACAGTGATGAATTGCTTCAGATAAATCAAGACCTTGCATATTAGCCTCCTACATGCGGTTCCTGTTCAAAACTAGTTTTTCCTCCAGTGTAGTCCTCGGAAATGTGTGTGCTCTGCTGTACCTTTTATTGATAGCAATGTTTTATTCCACATCGTGAATAAAATGCGTGCGTTCAGTAAAGCCAGTGGAGGAAAGACCAGTTTAGTGAAGTAAAGATTAAGACTAAAAGCCAGCAGGAATAAGAGCACAAATTAGAGGGAACAAAAGAGAAGAAAATAGTTACTTAGCATTAAATTAGTTGATTAATTTTATTCATTAGAAATAAATACCTATGTGAAAATGTTTGTCTGTCGGTCTGTCTGCTCGAGCTTGTGGCTAGCCTCATTAAACTTTGCAGGATTAATGGTAATTTTATATGAAATGTCAAATGCGGGTCGAGGTGAGCCCAGTTCTTACCTGCAGAGGGGCACGACCCCCAATTCCTTTTCTTCACGATGTCTGTGTAAGTAAAATCCTGCGCTCCGATTCCATAGACTTAAACATTACTTGAAAAAATAATCATTTCTGACATTGACTTTAAAAACATGTACAGATGACAGACTTGCATTCTGGGTGTAACCATGTGATTACAGAAATGGGGACGGTGCGTATTAATAGTAAGTAGTTAAAGTAATAGGGAACACTGGAAAGTTAGAGATGGGGAGGACGTGTGCAGGTGTGTGTATGGGTGTGTGTGTATGTAGGGAAAGTGTAGACCTGGAGGGCACGAATGTGTGTATATTCACCCAGTTGTATTCACCTAGTTGTGCTTGCGGGGGTTGAGCTCTGTTCTTTCGGCCCGCCTCTCAACTGTCAATCAATCAACTGTTACTAACTTCTAAATAATTGTTTATTTCTTTTCCACACACACACGCGCGCGCGCACAGGAAGCAGTCCGAAACAGCTGTTTAACTCCCAAATAACTATTTACTGCTAGGTAACAGAGGCATCACAGGGAAAGAAAGTCTCCCCATTGTTCCTCGCCGGCGCCGGGAATCGAACCCGTGCCACAGGATTATGAGTCCCGCGCGCTGTCCACTCAGCTACCAGCGCCCATTCAGTGTGTGTGCTTACCTGGTTGTGCTTGCGAGGGTTGAGCTCTGGCTCTTTGGTCCGCCTCTCAACTGTCAATCAACTGATGTACAGGTTCCTGAGCCTATTGGGCTCTATCATATTTACACTTGAAACTGTGTATGGAGTCTGCCTCTACCACATCACTTCCTAATGCATTCCATTTGTCAACTATTCTGCCACTGAAAAATAAAATATAATGTCTCTATGGCTCATTTGGGCACTCAGTTTCCACCTGTGTCCCCTAGTGTGTGTGCCCCTTGTGATAAATAATCTGTCTTTATCTACCCTATCAACTCCTTTGAGAATCTTGTATGTTGTGATCATGTCCCCCTTAACTCTTCTGTCTACCAATGACGTGAGGTTTAATTCCCGTAGGCTCTCCTCGTAACTCATACCCCTCAGTTCGAGTACTAGTCTGGTAGCAAACCTTTGAACCTTTTCCAGTTTAGTCTTATGCTTGACTAGATATAGACTCCATGCTGGAGCCGTATACTCCAGGATTGGTCTGACATATGTAGTATACCAAGTTCTGAAAGATTCCTTACACAAGTTTCTAAAGGCCGTTCTTATGTTGGCCAACCTGGCATATGCCGCTGATGTTATCCTCTTGATATGAGCTTCAGAAGACAGGTCTGGAGAGATATCAACCCCCAAGTCTTTCTCTCTCTGACTCTTGAAGTATTTCATCTCCCAAATGATACCTTGTATCTCGTTTCCTGCTCCCTTCATCTATCTTCATTACATTACATTTGCTTGGGTTAAACTCTAACAACCATTTGCTCGACCATTCCTTCAGCTTGTCCAGGTCTTCTTGAAGACTCAGGTTGTCCTACTCTGTCTTAACCCTTCTCATAATTTTGGCATCGTCAGCAAACATTGAGAGGAATGAGTCTATTCCCTCTGTGAGATCAGTTACGTATATCAGAAACAGGATAGGACCGAGTACAGAGCTCTGTGGGACTCCACTCATGACTTCACGACAATCTGAGGTCTCACCCCTCACTGTAACTCTTCCTATTGCTTAGGTACTCCCTTATCCACTGGAGAGCCCTACCAGTTACTCCTGCCTGTTTCTCCAGCTTATGCATCAGCCTCTTTAAAGATTTTCCGACAGACCAAGAAATGCAGTCAGCCCAGACTTCTCTTTCTTGCTTAATCTGTGTCACCTGATCGTAGAATTCTATTAAGCCTATAAGGCAAGATTTACCCTCCCTGAACCCATGTTGATGGGTTGTCACGAAGTCACTTTCTCTCCAGATTGTTACTTGTTGTTTTGCTACGATCTTCTCCATCACCTTGCATGGTATACAAGTAAGGACACTGGCCTGTAGTTCAGTGCCCTTGTCTGTCACCCTTTTTGTATATTGGACACATCACGTTTCATATTTCTGTAGTCTCTCCTGCTCCAGTGACCTACTATACACTATGGAGAGTGACAAGCAAAGTGGCCTCTGCACACCCTTTCAATACCCATGGTGAGATTCAGCCTGGACCAACAGCCTTTCTCACGTCCAGATCCAACAGGTCTCTTGACCTCATCTCATTAATTTCGAACCCTTCCAAGGCGCCTGGTTTACTGCCACCTCTCCTAGCGCAGTGACCTCACTTGTCTATTGTCACACACCTTGTGTGTGTGTGTGTGTGTGTTGAGCACAGCACTGATGGTGAGTGTGGTGTGTGTGTGATGTGTGTGTGTGTGTGTGTGTGTTGTGTGTGTGGTGTGCGTGTGTAACAGTTAGTGGTGTGCGTGTGTATTTGAGATAGACAGGGTGTATGCGCTGGACAGATTTAGAGCGATGGGGAAGACGAGACTATGTGTATGTGTGTGTGGAAGGAGACAGGAATAATGTACTATGTGTGTGTGTGTGGTGGGATCCGGACCACGGTTTGACCCAGGCACCACCGTGTCGACCCGGGCACCACCGGGTACTCCATCTAGTAAGCTCATAAAATATGTGAGTAGCGAGAGGCAAGCTTCAATCAGCTGATGTAGGATATCACCACTGCTTGTAGTT
>WNGS01111181.1:33206476-33213976 GCA_020271785.1 Procambarus virginalis
GTTATTACGAAGATCTGAGCTATATAGCAAAATCGCTTTCAACGCGAGGTGCAAGCCACATAAAACCACAATCATGCCCAACCACTTGGGCTGGATGGTAAGAGCGACGGTCTCGCTTCATGCAGGTCGGCGTTCAATCCCCGACCGTCCAAGTGGTTGGGTACCATTCCTTCCCCCCCCCCCCCCGTCCCATCCCAAATCCTTATCCTGAACCTTCCCAGTGCTATATAGTCGTAATGGCTTGGCGCTTTCCCCTGATATTTATTTATCTTATTCTACATTTCACCACCACCGTAACCACCAGCCCACCAACCAAGCACAACCACACTACCCCCCCCCCCACCATCATCAGCCAACACTACCACTACACCAGGTGACGGTCCCTGTACACTAGCCAGACTGAACGCTGGAGTCGCGACAAAAGAGCTTAAACTCAACACTTACAGGTACAATAAGGCAAGTATAGTTGAGTGAGAACCATCTTGTATTAACCTCTTTAACAACATCTGATACTTCCCCTTCCCTCACTACCCGGTTCAGTTACCATTACCATCTCCCATCCCCAACTTCTTTTCAGTCTCCTTCCTCTCTTCCATCGTCCTAGTTCCCTCTTTCTTCCCCCAAGCTCCCCCGTCCCTACTCCTTCCTCGCAGCCACAAGCCCAACATGCCGCAAGAAAGACGCAAGAAGCTGCCTGTCAAACTTCAAGAAGTCCGGCCCAATACAAGAACCTCTTAAGAGCCAATAATGCTGAAGTGGGCAGTTATAAGCAAGAACGTCGTCCCTACCCACCTCACCCCACCTCGCGGCCCCTCTTATTCTGGTATCACTAAAATATAACTATCTTGCCAGTGAAAGTTTTCGTAAGGTTTTCGTCAGATTCGTGTTTAGGTGACCTCAGGAACGCCTTTGTAGATTGTTAAAATCTCTAAAACAAAAGCCCAACCAATTGGGCTGGACGGTAGAGCGACGGTCTCGCGTCATGCAGGTCGGCGCTCAATCCCAGAGCCATCCGAGTGGGTGGGCACCATTCTGTCGCCCCCCCCGTCCCATTCTTAATCCTTATCCTTATTTCTTCCATGTGCTATATAGTAGTAATGGCTTGGCGCTTTCTCCTGATAGTTCCTTCCTCTTCCCTGTTTTTGTCACTTCTGTCTCTTTTCCTGCTCCTGTCCTTCTTCCTCACTGCAATCCATCTTTTTGTTGCTCTACGAACTTTAATTACAACAAACGAAATTTCCTCAGCTGGTGACCAGAGTTGCACCTTACTACCAACAGATGGCGACAGTGTGGCGCTGTGACGTCTTGTCCCACACCACACATTGCTCTCCAAGGTTTTCCGTCTTAGTTATTGTTGTCCATCCCCAACTTTTTCCATTCGAGAAAAGAAGGAAGAAAAAAATAGATCATTCCGACGAAATAAATTTGTCTTTGAAGCCTTCGCCATTCTAAATACGTAATTCAAACTGATTAGTTGTGTTCGTTTTGTCAAATAAATAAATACAACACAAAATAAAAGCGATAACTGGAGGAGGTAAGGACAGCTTCAGGAATACATTATATCGTTCAGATTGTTGTGTAAAACTTCTGATTGTCTCGCCTCGGAGAATACAGCTCCAGCGACAGCCGTCTTCTCCGTGTAAAGAAAACATGAAATTAGAAGATATCCAGATATATTTTTGAGATTAGGTTAATAGATTAGGTTTGACCAGACCACACACTAGAAGTTGAAGGGACGACGACGTTTCGGTCCGTCCTGGACCATTCTCAAGTCGCTAGTGTGTGGTCTGGTCAACATACTTCAGCCAGCTTATTGTGACTCATCGCCTGCATGTAGATTAGGTTTCTTATAGATTATAATATTGTTATAGATTTAGGTTTTAGATTACGTTATCCCTTTAAAGGCTGCTTGTCAATCCATTATTGAGTCTTAATTTACACATCAAGGACTGGAAGCATTTGTGTGTAAATTCAGTCATGGGTCTGGTATTCATACTAAGATAGACAAGATATCCTACGTTTGGCTAATGTTTGTAAACCGGTTTAGATTTTCCCATCAAACCGGAGGGGATATTGAAACCTAGTTTGAACCTATTTAGAATCGACACTACCCACTGAGCGAGGAGTGGTCTCGGACACAGCTGGGACCCCTGGATAGTGAGGGGACTCGTCTGCTAACTGAAGCCATCTTCATCCACAGTTACTAATGAGAATATGATAACCAAGAGGAAATCGTATCTTAGTATGGCAAGTAAGTGCATCTAGATGAGTTCACACTCGTATCTTGTGTAATTAAATATTATATTATATTATAAAAAAAAAAAAAACCCTATATATATATATATATATATATATAGATATATATATATATATATATATATATTAGATATATATATATATGTCGTACCTAGTAGCCAGGACGTACTTCTCAGCCTACTATGCAAGGCTCGATTTGCCTATAAGCCAAGTTTCATGAATTAATTGTTTTTCTACTACCTAACCTACCTAACCTAACCGAACCTAACTTTTCGGCTACCTAACTTAATCTAACCTATAAAGATCGGTTAGGTTAGGTTAGGTAGGGTTGGTTAGGGGTCGGTCATACATCTACGTTAATTTAACTCCAATAAAAAAAAATTGACCTCATTTTAGGAGCATAAGAAGATAGTTAAACCAATAACTTTATGTAAATCTCAGACGTTCCACCGTCGTGAAATATGTATATTTGACATCTTATATTCAAACGTCTTAGACGGCATCGTTGTGAATCTGTCAAGGGTAGTTTTATTCCATCGGGTTTTCCAGGTTTTAGGCACTCTCAAGGAAAAAATTTCGCACCCTTTATTGTCCGCCTTATAATGGCTCTAGCTAGGGAGTATACTCTGCATTTGCATTGTTAATGCAAATAGTATTTAAAAGTTAAATTATTATCGCAGACTAATTTGTAAATATAGCTCATCTCTGAAAGTTTACAGAAGTGATAGATCAGTTGTCGTGAATTAAAACTGGCATTATTTACGGATATCAAAGATGTGACTGAATGTGAATTATCACCCTTCAATGATAAGAGGGTGATAAGACTCTTCCTATCACTCCATTGAGTAATTTTGATTTTCAGAGATAATATTGTTCGCCTAATGTGAGGACCTGTTGCAAATTGACATTTTATCATCAAACTAAGTTCATGTTGAAAAGCTTACATTTCCCCATCCTTACAAGTCCAGCTCGCGTTGTTGCCAAATTAACATGTTACTTACTAACTCAGAAGATGCTAATGCACCTTGAGCACGGCGCTAGATTGCTCTGAGAGCCCTCATTGGCCATTGATACTTGATGTTACCTGCACGTTGTTTGGTGTTCGCTCTTCGTTGTTCGGTGTTTATTCTGTATTCTTTGATATTCTCTGTTCGATGTTCTTTGTTGTTCTAAATTTGTGCACTCATTGTGTTACTACCCTCCCCACCACTACTACCACTACCAACCCACACCACTACCAACCCACACCACTACCAACCCACACCACTACCAACCCACACCACTACCAACACTATACTGCCAGCTAACGAACCCAACTTCACAGCCACAATCACCACTCCACTATCATTACCACCATCTCCCCAACAATCCAGCTCGCTCTCTTGATTTGCCACTTTGTATAAAACGCAACTATTTTGCCATTTTAACAAGAACAGTACAAACCCAAGCAGTCCGCCTAACCTATCGAGGCCGATGGATAGAAAACATGAATATTACTGTGCCTTAATGCATCTACTATCATCCACTATCAACATCACCAACAAATTAGGGACATTGAAAAAAAGTTCCCCATGGGGCGATGGGGGGTGGGGAGGTGAGGGGGTGATAAGGAGCAAGCCCTTCTTGAGTGACCTTATCACAGAGACGAAAGAAGCAAGGGCATCCAACCAACCAGTATCCCTAAACTTGTTGTGTGCCTCCTAATGAGACAGATGCCGAGAAGTATAAGAAGCTTGGAGAAGCTTGCGACCGTTGTTTAATTGTGTTTCAGTTGATAGCGGAGCTGAAGGATTCAGCATAAGAAACATGTAGAGGATGGTGAAATACTACATTTTTTTTCAAGGATATTCCTGCGCGGGCCCTAAGCCTCTGGCTGGCCCACTAAATATTGCTTGTTTCTGTTTTACTTGGGCGGAGTATGAGTATTTATGACTCGTATGGTCGCTTCAGTAAGATTTTGCCATATGTGTTTAACAACTTCTTCTTCTCTGTTGAATTTAAGTTCAAATCTTAATGGGTTTGTAACTGTGCACTGCGTTAGATAATGTTCCAGTGGTCGGTCGGGTGAAATACTATAGACGTTGAGCCAGCAGGAGAGTGACAGTCTTCCTGCAAGAAAGTAATATGACAGGGAGACGTAAGAGCGAAGACTAAATAAATTTGATGATGGATTTCATAACCCGGAAATTTTTAGATTCCACGAAGTTCATCCCACTCAGGAAGGCTGGTAGGGTAGGTAGGAGACGGAAAGGTCCAGAACGGCATTAACGAAGTATACAGAGTTCAGCCCTGAAAGCCATAATTATTCACACAACAGTCGAGTGCGCAGATCAGGAACAACCTGAGAACGATACAGCTTCACACCCTAGGAGCCAACCAACGATGTTGCACAGCCATATTTAACAACAAAAATGAGGCAGGTGATCAGGTTGGCGAGATAATGAAGTACTCAACAAGAAGCTTCAGGAGAACTACATAACAGAGCCAAACTGGAGACCGACGGTGGCAAGTGTTAAGACTGCCTCCTCAGGTGGAAGGATTCATCCTTCTCAGTGTAATATAACACTGAGGTGGAGGACAAGATCAATTGGATAATGTATTTTACAGTGACTAACAAGTCAAATATTGACTTACATCACAAACTTATCAAGACAATTTTATATGTATCTACACACAGAAATCCCAATAGTGTGATGCATCAAATGAACAAAATTTGATAATTTGATGCATCACGCTATTGTGATTCCTGTGTGTAATGAAGTAAGGGCGAAGAGGGAGAATAGCTTATTGGCAGTGCTCGAGTGCATGGGGGAATTGTGTAAAAGTCTGGTTTGTGTCTTGGAGAGACTACAGGATCCGTGGTAGGTCAACTTGAACTCCCCGTTGCAATTCTTTTAACCATGTTATGGCTCAGTCGATTAAGACGCGTCTGGGATCCTCTTGGACGTAGGTTCGAACCCTCAACACGGCCCTTGTGGATTTGTTTATTTGTTTCTAGATAAGCACCACAAATCAACCCCTGCCTCCCCTACATTCCTTGGCACCACATTCACCTCCACTACTACCACCCCCATCACATTTCCCAGCACTACATTGCCTCCAGCAAATCAACCACCCCTGCTATCACCACCACTATCACCACACAAAATCCGCCACCACCTCCATCGCTACGTCATCCGCCCATCGTATAACCACCACCTTCGCTACGAACACCGCATCATCCACCACTATTACCACAATACCCTCCACCGCCGCCACCACCACTACTCTCACCACAGCACCTCTCACCCCTCCTCCCCAACCCCACTCAACGACAAAAACAAAGAAAGATGGCCGGGAGGCGAGGGACGCCGAGCTCGTCCATCTCTGGCCGACCAGGCCGCACCAACTCATTTCAATCTGCAGCCAAAACCGCAAGAAAGAATATTGTGTTCCCCTTCCCTGAAGCGACACCGCAGCCAGACATCCGAACTGCAGTTTTCCAGGGTGACCCCTTCTCCCTCTCCATCCCTCTGAATGCTCCTCCTGCAGGAGAGAGAGAGAGAGAGAGAGAGAGAGAGAGAGAGAGAGAGAGAGAGAGAGAGAGAGGGAGAGGGAGGGAGGGAGGGAGCAGAAGGAGGACATTGGTTAGTCCGACTGTAGAATTGATTTGATGGTCTGGTTGTTCGTTTCTTTATGTGTTTACCTAACTGCGTCAACCAGCAGCATGATTAGCTTTAGGGCTATGTTTTCCAGTTATTGTAATTGGTGTTTTTACACTTCCCGTCGTTAAAAGGACTCAAGCTTATTCTTTAAGATATGGACTGATGTTTGTTTTCACGCCTTGTGCTTCAAACAATTTCCGTGGGTTAACAAACATGGGTGTTTCTTTCGTGTTTTGAGATTAATTTTTATATCTAGTTTTCACCTATGTTCCCCTGTCCCGCCTTCCGTCATCTACATGTGTTCTCTTGTCCTGCCTTCTCTTTATCCATTTGTGCTTCGCTTGTCTTACCTTCCTTCGTGCACTCTTAATGATGACGATAATGTTTATTTAAAAGAATGGGTGTACAAAAAACATAAGAGAAATGTACAATTGTAGCGATAGGAGTTATGTCTACTAATAAAGCCATTATTACGCAAATCGTTTCGGGCATGTGTCCCCTTTTCATGCCTTTTCTTGTCCACTTGTGTCCCCCTCGTGCTGCCTTTCCTCATGCACCTGTATCGTCTCGTCCTGCCGTCCCTCTTACACCTGGTCCGGTGTCTTTTCTCTCAATGTGACTCTCTGCTTCCTTTTTGTATTCTCGTATCCAGAATCTCCATCCACTTCTAAAACTACCAGATTCGCACGAGAGGATTTGTATACTTGAAAACAATACTGCCTCTTAGTTATAAAGTTGATCCACTCCAGTGATCCACAATCCTCTTTGTAATTATTGATTCCAGGTCTTTGCAGATGATATACGCTAATGATGTGGTTTTGTAATTTAGGGCCGCCTGTCTATATATTTTAATTAATATTGGCATCACGACTACACTTTTCAGGCGTCTGGGAGCTCCTAGTTTATAATGTTACAGTATACTCTCTAGTTAATGGGCTAAAGAGTGTCTCTGCTGAACTTTCAGTAGATAAATTTTATTTCTCCTTGGCCTCTGTGTTTTGTTTTTGAAATAATAATACTGTATCATCTGTTTCAGCACCATAAACCACCTGGAATTCACCCCGCCATCCAACACCACAAACCACATGGAACCCACCAAGCACTGATTACCACTCGAGAATACGCTTTGGGTTGACCGGAATGAATTGCCAACATTAGGTGATTAGCGCCATTTCAGCTTAATGAGAGGTCAGAGGCCGGGCCGGGCGTGTGTGGTCAGACGAAGAGCGGTTTGTTTGTTAACTTGTTTGGGTTATTGTTTGCACTGATTCGAAACAGGCTTGTTTTATCCTGAAATAGGAATTATTACGACTTTTGTTTTGCATACTGGCATTATTTATGAGTAGATTTGTGTGTGTGTGTGGTATTCCTATTTGTACTCGCCTATTTGCGCCTGGAGGATTAAGCTCTAGTTCGTGGACCCCGATTTTCTTGCCGTTAGTTGTCTAATGCAATGACTCCCTGCTATATCTCTCTAATACCTGCTTTAAAACGTTGAATAGAGTTTGCCTCAACGACCTGCTCCTTTAGGTAATTCCATTTAAAACACTTCCCTTACACCAAAGGAAAACTTGCTAACATCTCTAAGACATCTGAGTTT
>WNGS01111181.1:33257661-33269273 GCA_020271785.1 Procambarus virginalis
TTACGCTAGCTTTGATTCGTGAAATTTAGCACATGGTTTTATGTTATTTGTGTAATTACAGTCTCGCTCCTGTGCCAGCTAAGTCCTTACGGGCTCACCATAGCCCGTGCTGCTTGAAACTATCTGTTCCGAGAAGCTGAGTCTGAAACACCAACATCTGTCTGTTGTGACAACTCGAGAGGTCGCGCTGTGTTAAGACGCTTGTTAGGACTTGTCAGGAAATTTCAAGGACTTGTGAAGACCCTTGTAAGGACCCTTGTACTTGCGCCCTGGGTTAAACAGACCGCAGTCCTTCCTGTCATTAACACTAAGACTGTTAAACACTTACGTTTCTTCTGCCGTAATAAAACCGACACTGAAATTATATAATATATGTCCCTTGCAATTCATCAAGATCACTTAGAAACCAGTGCAAGTTCATGCAAAGCAATTCCCGTTAGTTAGGTGTCGAATTTGTTGAAGACATAATTGATCAGGCTGATAAAACGCAGAAATCCTTCTTATATATTAGCCTTCGTGACGAGATTAGCATTCTTTGGATAAGTGCGACGCAAAAACATCTACCAATTTAATCTTCAGCAAGATGCTGAACGCATGATATTATAACAAGATTATCATGGCAGGTGTTGTGTTGTGAGAGAGAGAGAGAGAGAGAGAGAGAGAGAGAGAGAGAGAGAGAGAGAGAGAGAGAGAGAGGAGAGAGAGAGATAGAGAGAGAGAGGGAGAGAGAGAGAGAGAGAGAGAGAGGGAGAGGAGAGAGAGAGAGAGAGAGAGAGAGAGAGAGGGGGAGAGGAGAGAGAGAGAGAGAGAGAGAGAGAGAGAGGGGAGAGAGAGAGAGAGAGAGAGAGAGAGAGAGAGAGAGAGAGAGAGAAGAGAGAGAGAGAGAGAGAGAGAGATAGAGAAACCCGTGGAAAACGAAATCAGTTAGAACAAAGGTACTAACGGCGTACTAAAAAGGGCTCTCCCTTCTGTGTCTCGTTCAGATTGGCGACGTTCAGCAGCGCACAAGGAGCCGCTGGATCTTCGTGCTCTCTGAGCCAGACCAGTGTGACTCGGGTCATCAGCAGCGCCCTCTCCCTCAGCACGAGTGCAAGGTGGGATGACTTCATCGTTTTTCTCCTTTCATGCTAATTTTTGTCTCTTGTTTATCCTTATTGTCAGTCTCTAATAATATTATTTACATTCTGCATTTCCACCTGTCAATTGACACACTATACTTCTAAAAAAAAACTAAAACTATTTAAACATACAGGTTGTTTAACAGATACAGATATGTTTTTTATGTGAATTTATGTAATGTATATCTTATTAACAATATTATAATTTCCATATGTAATTTATACCATATTTTTATGCTCTATGACAAACTGTGTTTGCCTTGACAATTTCAATCTGATAATGGTCGTATTTTGTTACCTTGATCATATTCCTTATCTTGTGTGTGTGTGTGTATTATATTGCACGTATTCCTAATTCAACATCCATGCTTTTTCAATATGTTTCCTCGCTTCTTCTCTCGAATTCAACTCTCTCTCTTGCTTTCATAGATTGACTCCCTCTTGGATACGATATTGCGCATCCTCACCACAAGTAACACCCTCGTCCTTTCGACTAATATGTCTCGCTCTTTACGATATCTAACCGATGTTACAGACGCAACCCATTCGCATCAAAAGTGGCAAATCAAGAGAGCGGGCAGCTGTATGCGTAATGCGTTACGATGTGTAAAGTGGCTCTTCTGAAATACTACACCCACTAATTACAGTTTCATATTTGTATTCCTAATCGTGCTATCTATTGACTCTTATCATGTGAGAGGTTAACTTTGTTTTCGTTCTATTAGATTATTAGATTTCTTTGGTTTGTCACTCTATCATTCTCCCAGTTTCTGACCTCATTCATTTCCGTTTTTCAGTTTTCCTAACTTCATTTCCAATTCTTTTTGCATTAATTGTTTATTATTATTGCCGTTTCGCCCTTATAGTAAGTGTCAAGTTTTAACCTTTGTTTAAACATTTCTTCAACCAATTTCCTTGCCAAAGTGCTCTATTGCTTAGCTAGTTCATTCTGTTCTAGTATTCATATCATTCTGTTCTAGTATTCATATCGTTCTGTTCTAGTATTCATATCATTCTGTTCTAGTATTCATATCATTCTGTTCTAGTATTCTCTTACTGCCCTTCTACTTTCCTCCGTGACTAATGGATCCCGTTGCATGCTGCCTGACTACATTAGACCATTCGGCCCAGCCGGCTGTGTCATCCCCAGACACCAATGGATGTGGCCACTGAGGTCGTCTTCTCCAGCTTGCTTCTTGTCCCTGTATGTTTACATCTCTTAGTTTGATCACCTAGTTACTACCTGATGCTGCTAACGTAACGTGCCCTGGTTTTACTCTTTTTCTTTTATCTTAGATCTTTTCGTTATTGTTTCTGTTTTCATTTCGTGTAATGTTACACCAAGTTGCTGTTTCACTCCTCATCCAGTACATACAATCCGGCTAATTCATACAAATTTAAAAATTTATTTTTAACGCCTATGTGACTCATTAGAGTGTGTGTGTGGTGTGTGTGTGTGTGTGTGTGTGTGTGTGTGTGTGTGTGATGTTATGTCGATTAATATCTATTGGCTTATCAGCACTGCCATTAAATTTCTACAATATTACAATGTTATATGTTAACCATAATGGGAATTCTGTTCAAAATAACATGTTTTTCTTCAGGACTTCCGTACTGCGTGTTGGTGGCTGCACACCTCTCTCCCGGTGGACCTGCGGACGTCGGTTATGAAGGAAGTCGCTTCTTTACAAGACCTTCAGGACACAGAGCGCATCCTGAAGCTTATCCTGTTCCACGTTCTTGCAGATGTCGCCCATATCTGCCTCGCAGTTAGAGCCAACACAGGGAGGAACCTGAACTTGATACATAAATACACCGAGTATCTACTACAGGAGCTGGACAGCATTCCCAGGTTGAGCCTGCAGAGTCTACACCTGGATGGAGTGTGGATGGATAGGAACATCATCTTGCAAATTCTTCGACGGTCTCCCAATATCCGTTCTATACAGGTCTCTGGAAATCTGTGTAGGGATGTTCTAAATTTTCTACGGGAAGAGCATTGCAAACTTCGCTCACTGCACCTAATCTCCTGCACTGTGAATGACGAAGAAGTAGTTTCTGCTCTAGTAGGAACTGGCACTGACTTTTGCTCTCTAGGAAACATCGTATGTTCCGGAGGCGACGTCACGCAGACCGTAAGTGTGGCACTCGAGTCTTTGAGACATTTGACTGTCCAGTCGCCCCTGGTGTCCGTGTGCGGAGCCATGGTGCTGCTTCACTCACTGCGAGAGCTACGCTTCATCCAGTACAGAGGATGGAACTCTCCTGTCAGTGACATTCTTCTCCTACTTCAAGAGGTTTGTCCTCGGTTCTCCTCGTTCGCTCTCTCGTCCATTGATCTCTACAGGCCATCGAACAAAACAGTCGAGAACCTGATGGTTTTGTGTCCAAAATTACAAGAACTCATGATCGAATACACTGAACCTAACCTTTCCTCTCTCGACTCTCTCTCAGGAGCCCAACAGCTAGCGAGTCTCACCTTAAGAATAGTCTCAGAGGAACTTATTGTGTCGGCAGTGAAAGCTGTTGGCAAAAATCTCTTGAAACTGAAAATAGAATTTGAGAACTATACGTTCCATCCAATCTCGATGGAAACGGTCAGTACCATCCAAGAGAAGTGTCCTCGCCTACAGTCGCTAGAGATGCTGCATGTCAATATAAGGCAAAATTCAAATGATCTTTTGCCTTTATCAAAGAAAGATCTCTTCCCAGAACTCGAAACATTAATCCTGCAGAGTTCCCTAATCCAGCCTGCTCTACTGGAACGGCTGATCCGAGGCAATAAGTATCTAGAACACCTAGTGCTCGACGTAAACCAGGACGCCCTTACAGACCAGCTATTGGAGCGTCTATTGAGTGACAATGACCTGCAACTCCTAAAAATAGTATTCCTGGGCGCTGGGAGCTTGTCCTCCCGGTCCATCGCCTCTCTGGTGGCCCTACCATCCCTGTCCAAGCTATATCTCATCCTCAAACGTTTTCCTTTTATTTCCATGTCAACCTTTAATACTCTCGAGGCCAACCTCGTCAAAGGGAACTATCATTGTGTTCTTGAAAACGTCCACGAAGATTAACAACGCAACTCTCACTGTATATATATTTCACTCAAATGTCTTATGTTTAATTAAGAATGAATCTCTGTATAAGTTTGTGTAATTGTCTTTGTAAATTATTTGTGCTTCTGTTCTAACGAATAAAGAAATATTTTTCTCAAACAAACACACACATCCATTTGACTGAATTACGATCCATAAAAAATATAGATAATATCGATCGTAATTTACTCAGATGCAGGAGATATATAGTCCCAAACCCATGTCTTTTCTGTCTGTATTCCCTGAAAATGTGTTGAAATACGAAAAGTTCGGATAGTTAGGCGAGGTTAGATTTAATTAAATTTCTATGTTAGTTGTAACTCAAATAGAAACAAAAATACACATCGTCCAAGAAAGCACCATCTAAACGTAAGTGACACTTTTTTTTTTACGCAAATATAAAATGCGTAACGGTGATGTTTCTTTAAGCAGATGTGAATGAACGCTTTACTAGTACACTTTCATATTTACAAACACTATTTTTCCATTTCCTTTACCGTGTTGATAAAAAAAAAATCTATTCACGACGGAACGTTAATTCCTCTCTGGGCAGCTTACTCAGTCTTTCAAAATGTGTGTCCGAGAAGTCTTAGCAAATTCAGGACATATATCAGGAATATTTAAGGAGTTTTACCGGTGTTATTTCCCAGTCGGTGAGGCTCTTTGATCTCTCGTGACTGCGTTTGTGAGATAAGGAATTTGAGTCACGGTAAAAATGGTTCTTGAAAGTCATTCAATTTTTAATGTGTTAAAATTGCATTTTATTTTAAATCCCCAGTTAAAATGTACAGTTAATGTAAAACTGAATTGCGGGTCTCACTTTAGCTTCTCAAGGTAACTACCATGATGCTTTACAGTTACTCAAGTTAAAAAAATGTATGAAAAGTCACAGTAGCCAAACACAAAATATAAATAATTACCGGACATCATAGCTTGCCAACAATGGGGGGTAATTTAACTAACTTTGGCCCTGAACACAACGAGAATATTAAACTACCGATTTCCCGATGCTGTTATCATACGGTGAGCGTCCAGCCAGCGGATACCCACACTTCTCTACCACACTAACAATAGCACGCCCGAAATAAATAACACCTCCCACATCCTCGGTTGGCTGAATCTCTTAAAATTATATTTGAAACATAAGGAAATAGGAACATACCTTATAAGTGGTTGATTCTTGTTTGTCGTTCGAAGAGCTATCATTCTTACCTATAATGACATGAAAGCAAATTAATAATATTATTTAGCGTAATACATTTACTCATTTCAATCCTCGTACACCACACACATATTATATTATATTTATATATATATATATATATATATATATATATATATATATATATATATATATATATATATATATATATATATATAATTAGAGAGAGAGAGAGAGAGAGAGAGAGAGAGAGAGAGAGAGAGAGAGAGAGAGAGAGAGAGACAATCACAGTTCAGTCCATATTCCATAACTATGTGAAGGGGCTTTTAGAGATCGAGGAGTTGCTTACCTTAAAAGACGAGTATGGGGCGAGTGTGCCACGTGTAGGGAGGTCAACACTGCCCTCAACATGGGCGTCTCAACAAATATTAGAAGACGTAAACATTCCACACTGGACGAAGAAATGGAGTTGTCGAAAAGCATGTAATTACACCACAGAAGTAAAGTAATGTCTTTGGTATTTCCTACAAAACACTAAACTATCCCGAGTCCCCCTTCAGTTACGTACTGAAATAGAGGCGTTTCCTGCCCTGTACTCACTATAACACAACAAACTAGTCATAACACGCATATTGGTCATCACAATTACAGCAGTCACTGTGAACACATGCTGCTTTTATCCGGCAGTAGTGGATTGTAAAGTTTCCCAGTTTCACTTTCGAAGTTTATGTAATACTGACCACAACTTAACCTTCACCGACAATAACCGGCACCCTAATGGGCTAACCTGCGCAAGTAAAAGCCTGTCATCAGGTTAGATTTGTTAAAGCGGCTGCCGACCCACCCAGACAAATTAATGAATTTTAGTGTATTTTGTATTAAAAATAGATTTGTTCTCATTTATGATAATATAATTATATTTTAAAGTTTTATGTACAGTGAGGCGTAGGTTTAGTTAGGTTACGTATTTAGATTCTGGGGGCAAAAAATTGCATTTGAAGTACTTGGGTGAAGCCTTTTAACAACCCGTCCTCGACTTAAGTCCATTACATCCAGCGGTCGACCCCACAGACGCATTCATAAATTTTTACATGTTGTTCATTCAAAACAGGAATTTTTTCAAATATAATTTAATATTATAATGTATTAGCATATTGTGCATATATAGGAATAGGTTAGTTAGGTGTTTAAGTTCTATTGGCGATTATTTGTATTTGTAGTATGTGGGTGAAGCATTTTAGAGCGTTGTGGTTCGAACAAAACTCGTCAGTGAAGCACTTGTTTCGGAATTGTTCGAACGAAATCAGTTGTGAGTTGTGTGTTTTTCATTCATAAACAGGAGGTTTGGCGGGTGCATTGAATCACATTTGGGTCTTTGTTTGGAGAACGGGCTGTGAATCCAGCCCGTTCGCCAAACAAAGACCCAAAAGTGATTCCATGCACCCGCTAAACCCTCTGCTTATGAATGAAAAACATACAACTCACAACTGATTTCGTTCGAACACTTCCGGAACAAGTGCTTCACTGACGAGTTTTGTTCGAACCACAACGCTGTAAATGCTTCACTCACGTACTACAAATACAAATAATCGCCAACAAAACGTAAACAACTAACCTAACTTAACTTATGCCTATATAGGCACAATATGCTAATATATTATAATATTAATTTATATTTAAGAAAATTCCCGTTTTGAATTGACATGTAAACATTTATGAATGCGTCTGTGGGGTCGACCGCTGAATGTAATGGACTTGAGTCGAGGATGGGTTGGCCGTCCTCATAACAGGCCGAACTTACCATCAAACGCCAAATGCTCGTTAATCCAGCCGCCAAACCCACTGTTTATGAATGAAAAACGCTTTTCACACGACTCACAACAGAACCTAAACACTTAACTTACGCCGGACATTGCATAGACTTTTAAAATATAATACTAATTTGTATATGAGAACAAGCGTGTTTTAATACACAATACGCAAAAATTCCTGTAAGCCTTCTGGCGAGGTCGGTGGCCAGGGTAGCCGCGAGCCCAACCCGAGGACACATTGTTACATCCGCGGGTCAGACCATAACATTGTTTGTTACAGAGGGTAAAAGTTAGGTTGTGTCGAGCGTGACGGAAACGTCGAAAGTAATACTGGAAAACTTTACACTCTTCACTACTGCCGGATAAGAGCAGCATGTGTTCACAATGAATGTTGAAATTGCGATAGACAATATGCGCGTGACCGCGAGTTTGTTATGTTATAGTGAGAGCTGGTGCTTGAATCAGCGAGAAACTAAGAGAGGAAACGCCGCTGCCTCCGTACGTAACTAAGTGTCGACTCAGGGGGAGTATAGTGTTTTATAGGAAATACCAGTGAAAGGCATTCCTTTACGGCTCTTAACGTCTTGCAAGATTTGTTGACGCAGCCTTGTTGCAGGCAGTGTTGCCCGCACTGGAAGAGGCACACCAGCGCCCTCATCGTTCAAGGTAAGCATCTCCTCGATTCTCAAATGTCACTTTTGCCTGAACTGCTTTGTAATATGGATTAAAATGTGATTGGTTATATTTGTGGTGTATGAGGATTGATATGAGTAAATATATTTCCCTAAAGAATATTAACCATTTGCTTTCATGTCATTGCAGGTAGGAAATAACTCATCGAACAACAAAAATCAACCATTTGTTGAGGTAAGTTACTATTTTCTTGTTTCAAAGCTTTATTTTAAGAGATTTAGAGCACCTGGGTGTGCTAGTATTGATTTTTCATGACCGTAGATGCGCGCAACCTCACCAATGTGCATATTGCAGTCGGCTCACCAAGCTGTGGGGATCCAGCAACACAAGAGCAAGTGTACAGAGCTTGGGTACAAGGCTTGGGTACAAGGCCTGGGTACAGGGCCTGGGTACAAGGCCTGGCTACAGGGCCTGGGTACAGGGCCTGGCTACAGGTCGAGTAAGAGTCCTGGAGTGGTCCCTCTTCAGCCCTGCTTGACCGGGTCCTGATCCACCTTGGTCGTGGGAACCTCATCAGTGCAAATTAAACACTCTAAGGGACTTCTTGGGTCCTCCTCACATTTGTCATGATTAATAGACAGTTCGGTGTTGAAGATACGGAGATAAAGGCTCAAATGCGAGTAGTGACAGTATTTAGGAGTTGTTCAACGAAACACAGCGTAAAGCTTGCCAGTAGTTTATTTACAACTAAACTACTTGTACAAAGGGTGATTGATTTACTTTAGATTGGTGTCGGCAAAGTTATTATCGCAACAGCGAGACACTGAACTTTGACCTAATCACTCTCGGTCCACCCGTGAACAAAGCGTAATTTAACATTGTTGAGAACCAATCTCTAACACGGCTTTCCTAATAATGGCGGTAAGCAACGGGACGCAGGAGTTCTGATCAGAATACTCGGGGCAATAATCACGTACAATGTTAACACACAAGAGCTGCATGTGTGGTGAATGTGAAGCTCACATTCACTGACGGGTGCAATGTCGTGATGCCACACAGATAAACACGTATACTCCATCGGGTCTGTCTTGGTTTCCACCTATAGCCGTTGCGGGTGTTGAAAAGGTCGAAACATTCTAGCAGACCACTTAGATCAACATGCTGAAAGACACTTAATAATCAAATAACTTTGTAACTTCAGTAAGGCCAGCCCTCAACTTTCGTATATCACACATTCAAGCAGCTTCGTAGGTTATTTGACAGCTGATCTCTCACTCGTTCCCAGCACGACACAGCGCGGTAAGACAATAGAATGGTCGGCTTTCCTCACCACACTTGACATGGCGAGGTACTCGCAGGAGACATGCTGTACTTCTACAATGACCACTAGTGGTATATTATCCAGCCCCCAACAACCCCATGGGGCGCGTGACGTGCCAGCAGGAGGGACAAGCGGTGACGTGACATGGTACAGTGAGTGAGGACGTAGTGGCGGCCACTACACACGCGCGGGAAATTCGAGCAGAGAGACATTGAGACGTGGCGGCGGCTTAGTTATTTTTTCTCTGACAGTTGTCTGAGTTAGTCACACACAGTAACTGTCCTTCACTTTAGGTCACACAGGAGCTTCTGCCCACAGATGACCTCAATCTCACTTTTCCACCAAGGCTTAATGACACCAGTTTGTGTCGTTATGGATCGTTTGTCACACAACCGATCAGCTTCAAGTACACTATATTTGCGATTCCGGACGATTGCTTGGATATTGAATACGATACAGTGGGTAACTTGACGGTGAGGAATTTAATGGCGGGTTTTGTCTATTTGCTGATAGATAGAACGACACACGTCAACTCTGTATGATGTTCTACAGGAGAATACCGGTGTTGGCTCTTGAAGGAGCTTGCAAAGGGTCTCCATGGGGCACAACGGCTAGGTCTGTGAACTGACCAATAGCATCACAGCACAGGTGCCGGATCGAATACTATACACACCCATATATGATGGTTAGGAAGGTGACGTCACAATTACATCACAGATCCCTCTTCTCAACGATTGCAACTGACCCCCAAAGGTCACTAGTTATCTATCGCCGACTACCTGGTGTCCCCCTTGCAACAGCTTGCACCGTCCAACCTGATGGACTTTGTGACTTTCATTGCTATGGCATAAAAGCTTAATTCGCCCTATCTAATTTCTCCTTGGACACGCAGCGGCCTCAGTACCATCACCATGTTTTGGTTATGTGGGCTATCCAAGGATACACAACATGACTGACTTCTATCCAGTGATATGGGATAGAGCCTTTGTGCACTGCTTGGTGTACTCTACTCTGCAATATGCCATTCTCGGGGAAAATCCAGAGAGCCCATTGTCTCGAACTAGGATGTGAGAGGTGTTAATTCATTTCGGGCGTGCTATTGTTAGTGTGGTAGAGAACTGTGGGCACCAGCTGGCTGGACGCTCCCCGTATGATATCAGTCTCGGGAAATAGGTAGTTTAATTTAACACTATCGCACTCCGTGCGGCCGCGCCGCAAACTGTGACGTCATGCTTCCCGACGTTGCAGGGGAGCGCGCGACGACACCGAAAACTGAAGAATATCCACTACGGGCTCACCATAGCCCGTGCTACTTGGAACTTCTTGTTCCAGGTAGCGAATCTTTAACAACAACAACAACAACAACCGAAAACTGTATACTCGTTTCAGTTTTCACCTTAATTCTCGTGCTACGTCGTTCATTTTGATATCATTGTGTGGCAATAGAATTCTACAGGGGTATATGCATATAAGGTCCAAAGCCTGGCGTGACTACCCACAGCAAAGCCTAAAGTCGGCCAAGTTACCCGTGAGCGAGCACCAATTGGTACACGTGCAGACTAATGTATATACTCGTTCAGTTTGATAACATCAAATTTTCAGTTACGTGTTTCATTTTGGTATCAAACTGTTCGCAATATAATGGCGCGTTTTTAAAACTAGTCCCATAATAATAGAATAATAAATGGAATTTTAACAAATATACGATCATGTTGTGTCTAGCGGAGACACATTTTTTGTGATTAAAGTAGTACTTGTTGCTGACTGCTGTGATCAGTCAAATTTCCATACATTATTCACATAATCACATGTTGGAAGTGATTTAAGGCAATTCTTTTTGGTTATCGTCTAGGTGACGCAGGGTCAATATGTAACTTTAGTGGATGAGTGGAGCTGTCCCGAGAATCCCATACTGGTTCCTGTGCATGTGTTCACTTTAGATTGTGAATAGGGGTGAGTTCCACTCTTGTAGACTACCCAACTGATTACGGGGGGTCTGCTCCTAGTGTAGGAGGAGGGCCTTTAGCTTCGTGATTAGAGTGACGTTGTCCACATAGGAAGCCGTGTCACTATTGATTGCTTGCTGTGTCATCAGTGGAACATTGTTCAGTTGTTCATGCTTGTCAGCCTACGAAGGTGTCGCAGGATGGAGCCTGCTGTCATTTCTCGAGTGGGCTGTTGAATAGCTGTGTCGCAAATGCCACTGGTTGCACTGTAACGTAATCTAAATCACCACGCTGTGGTGTACACCTAGTCTGTGACATTTTTCCCTTGAGTTCTGCAATCATTGACGTTCTCAGTGGGCACACCTGGGTTCAGTTAGTTCAGTATGCAGCCACACCAGCAAGGGTTGCTATTTAGCTTGTTGGCTTATAGGTGCCCACTGGATGGATCTATTAACGTAAAGATTAACTTTGAGGAAGGGCTGCTGGCAGTTGCCAGCTGACACCCATGTAGTTGATTGATGTCATT
>WNGS01111181.1:33274402-33289343 GCA_020271785.1 Procambarus virginalis
GTTTAACGTTTGGAGATTTTTTGACGCTCATCGCCACAAAATTATTCATCTTTCTACTGTTCTGACATCAATTTTTGGATTACGTCTTTCATTTTGGTATCAAATTGTGCGTAATATAAAGGCGCGTATTTTAAAACTAGCCCCATAGTACTAGAACAATAAATGGAATTTTAGCAAATATTTTAAATTTGGACCACAAAAGTATTTATTATCTTTCTGACATCAATTTTCGCGTCACGTCCTTCATTTTGGTATCAAATTGTTCGCATATAAAGGCGCGTATTTTAAAACTAGTTCCATAATAATAGAACAATAATGGAATTATAACAAATATTTTGTTAGTTATAATCGGAGTGCGATAGTCTTGTTGTCTTCAGGGCCAAATATTATTTAAATTATCCCCCATTGTTGTCATGTTATAATGTGCGGTAATTATTTTTTATTTTGTGTTCGGCTACTGTGACTTTTCACACAATCTTTTACATTGAGTAACTATAGACCAACGTGGTAGTTATCGTAACATACGTCTCAAAACTGATGACGATCGAACATTTTTCGAACAGTGCTTCCTTATGGACCTCGATTCGTTTTACTTCCATGGGTCAAATCCTTGTATAGTTACTTGAGATTAACTATGGGTGATTTAAGATGAGTGTATGGTAAATACGGGCTATATAGTTGTAATAGCTTGAGGCTTATATGTAATATATATATATTGTTACGGTTATCTCCTGCATAGCAGTAGATTCTGCCTGTTCCTGACCACCTCTATATCAGCATGCCCCAACATCAAGAAACACACAACAATACATGCCAAAACGTATTGTATAAACCCTCCTCCACCCTACCTTCCACGAGAACCCCTGCACCTGCAGTCTCGCCCGCCACCAGACGCCACCAGCAAGCTATGAGGACGGTCATTATTCTGTCGGTTCCTCGGCTACAGCTCCAGAATTCGTGCCAGTCTGACATCACCGCCCATATATATATATATATATATATATATATAATTTATTATTTTATATCATACAGACTTGCCAGCGTCCAGCACATGGTTGCATGCAGAGGTTGCATGGCATGCATCCTCTGAAGAGTCAACTAAACACAACACTTGTACCCCCTATTAGACTGTTTCACAGGAACTTCTTTTCGGACGGCTCATAAAACGGAGGAAAGTGTCCTGAAAGATATTATTAATAGGAACGTTATCCCTACAGACAAAAATCAGAAAATACAATTGGACAATTTACTACAAAAAAAACAAAAAAACGGCCATGGAAAATCTCCCCAGATACCAAACAGAAACGCCTTGAAGGAAACCAACATAAACTAAGTTTTTGAAAATGTAATAAGCATTGCGAAAGGCGTTTAGGCATCAGATCAAAAATAAAGAATGAATTTTGGAGAGTTAATTTTTCAATTACCCTCGACAGTGAAGACAAACGTAAGAAATATTGAAAAGATTCGTATTAGAATTATTAATCTCACCCTTTCCGTCATATTTAACAACATATAAAATTATATATATATATAAATATATATAATATAATATGGTGTGTATTTGTGTAAATCACGAAAATTAACACGTGATGAAAAATGTGACAGTGTCAGACCACGAAGGAAGAATTGAAACAGGAATTTCTTTAAGTACTTTCGTATTTAATAATACATCTTCAGACCTTCTGAAGATGATTATTAAATACGAAAGTACTTAAGGAAATTCCTGTTTCAATTCTTCCTTCGTGGTGTGACACTGTCATTCATATGTATATTTATTACAGATAAATGCAGAAAGGAAGGAGAGAGAAAGAGTGATAAAGTAGGAGGATAAGCAGGTGGATTGGTGCGGGGTAAGCCGAGTCAATGATGTGTGAGTGAGAGGTGGAGGGTCGTTATAGGGGGGAGGGTCGTTGGGGTGAAGGTCGTTAGTGGCATGACGTCAGCAGAAGGTCGACTTCCAATCTTTTTCCCATACTGCTGTCTAGCATGCAGTCGGTACGTCCTCATGCAATAAGAGAGAGGTGCGAGGGAGAGCATTCAATTGATTGTTATTATTGGCCATTAAATAAGTAATAATAGGCTTTATCAATGCTAGCTGGAACAGGCAATTGGTGCCCCATTTGAAACTTAATAGGTTACATAGTGTTCCGACATTACACAGTTTAGCTTTCTCGAACCTGGCTAGGCGTCTTAAATAAAACACACACAGACACCGACACACACACACACATCACACAAGCACATCACACTCACACACACAGTCACACATCCACACACACACACACACACACACCACAACACACACGCATGGCTCAGACCAACAGGAGCCAAAGCTCAACCCCACGTCAAGCAGCAAGATGGAGGTGTAGTACAACAGCACACTACACACACACACACACACAGCCCACACACACACACCATCACCCAACACACCACAGCACACACACCACACACCACACACCACAGCAGCACTCACACACATAACCACACACATACACACACACACACAATAAGGCCCGTACCAAGGCAGGGTCCTGTGGGCGAGTGAACAGCGCTTTGGACTCGTATCCTAGGGGTCCGGATTCGATCGCCACGGGAGCGGAAACAAATTAGGCAGTTCTTTCACCCTGATGCCCTTGTCACCTAGAAGTAAATAGGTACCTGGGAGTTAGACAGCCGCTGGGTGTGTTTGGTGTGTGTGTACTCACCTAGTTGTAGCTCACCTAGTTGTGTTTTGCGGGGGTTGAGCTCTGACTATTTGGTTCCCGCCTCTCACCGTCAATCAACAGGTTACAGATTCCTGAGCATTTTGGGCTGTATCATATTACACTTGAAACTGTGTATGGAGTTCAGCCTCCACCACATCACTTCCTAATTTCATTCCCATTTGTCAACCACTCTGCCACTAAAAAAGTTATTTCTAATACTCTTAGGCTCATTTGGCACTCAGTTTCCACCTGGTGTCCCTTTGTGCGTGTGCCCCTTGTGTTAAGCCTGTCTTTATCTACACCTATCAATTCCCTTCAGAAATCTTGAATGTGGTGATAACATGTTTTCCCCCTACTCCTTCTGTCTTTCCAGCGAAGTGAGGTTTAATTCCAGTAGTCTCTCCTCGTAGCCATAACTCTCACTCGGGTACAGTCTGGTGGCAAACCTGTGACCTTTCCAGTTTAGTCTTATCCTTGGACTAGATATGGAAACTCCATGCTGGGGCTGCATACTCCAATGATTGGCCTACATATTCTGTATACAAGGTTCTGAATGATTCATTTACACAATTTCTGAATGCCATTCATTATGTTGGCAAGCCGGGCAAATGCCGCTGATGTTATCCTCTTGATATGTGCTGCAGGAACAGGTCTGGCGTGATATCAACACCCAAATCTTATTTTTTTCTCTGACTCCTGGAGAAATTCCTCTCCCAGATGATACCTTGTATCTGGTCCTCCTGTCTCCCTACACCTATCTTCATTACATTACATTGGTGGGTTAAACTCTAACATCCATGTTGTTTCGACCATTCCTCGCCTTGTCTAGGTCTTCTTGAATACTAAACAGTCTCTTCTGTTTTAATCCTTCTCATAATTTTGGGCATCGGGTGTGTGTGTGTTGTGTGTGTGTGTTGTGTGTGTTGTGTGTGTGTGTGTGTGTGTGTGGTTTGTGTGTATGTGTGGAAAAAAAATCACTTGCTTGGACAGTCTGAGAAGCGGGCCGAAAGAGCAAGCTCAATCCTCGCAAGAACAACTAGGTGAATACAACTAGGTGAAACACACTACATTTAATTAATAAAAACATACCCGAAGTGAGGCTTGAAGCAGATGTTTCGAGCCTTCAACCACTTCTCGGCTCGTATGTTTAGATGAATTCACATACTTCAAATAAATAAATGCACACATACATATACCAACTTATATTCAAACATACGTATACATACACATATAGATACATATATATGTACCAATTATACATTGGAACACAAATGGAGGCGCACATGTCTACCTTGATTTAATTACCTACCTGACTGGGGGTGATTTCCCTGAGCTAAACTCTGATCCCAGTTTAATTAAAACCGGTTTCGACGTAGGTATCATTGCCTTCAGAAAGGCTACTGATTTGATTGCATTGCAACCGCTATTGCAGGTGTAGACTGCACTGAGGCGTAGAACAGTTAGGAGGTTACTGGAGACGTGTTCCAGAACTCACTGTGTCATTTGTTGTAATTGTGATTATAGATCTGTTAGTTCTTGCTTGCGTGTTGATTCCTCTGTGGGCACGCTTATGTTCGAGTAACGTCATTGACATTCTTTTGTTTTAATGTAGTAGTCTAGTCTCTTGTTATAATAAATTGTTATTTGTTAACAGTCTTTGATGTCAACCTTCAACTATTCTGTACCACTCCCATTGTTCTGATATATATTTGATATTGTTGTTTTAAATCTTTGATATGACGGCTGCGCTCTTGGGAATTCGAATTCCAATTCATAGCGCCACACAACAAATATAAAATTTGATTGTGAGAACCCGTCGGTTACCCTTTATTGGTTTTAACGTCATGTTTAACTAGGAGGAACCAGCGGCCTATTGTGGACAGGTTTTCACCCTGCTGGTGGAAGCCTGGCGGTTTGCTCCCGCTTCTCCTTTTTCTACTGGACTCATGCTTAACTGCCAAGAGCAGCCTTTAAACTTGTAGTCCACCTCCTAAGGGAGGTAGGCGTAGAGAAAAATCTCACAACAATTGATAAGCTTAACAAAATTGAATGTGCATTATTAATTTGCACGATTAAAATATTAACAACATAGCCCGTAATTATTATTCCATACTATATAATACATAATTACAAGTCCATTCATGACAGGATGCTGAATATTTGAAAAATACAGTTTAGACAACAGTGATTTGTTCAGTCATATAAAATACAGGATGCATAACAGATAAATTTAAGTCATCTATGTTTTAATAACATCTTTTTTGAGACATAATTTAACAAAAATAATATTGTTGACATCTAGAGAGGTGACGTATATTGGCCAAAAACGAAAGTCAATATGATAAAAGTTATATTTTAAACTTATAGATTAATTTAAACTGATTTTTTTTAGATATTTGCACTCTGCCTCTCAGCCATACGATCAACACAGTCTCTCGTGGAGGTCCCAGGGCGAGATGAACTGCTGGATCACACTCACGCTGGCACAGTCCTCCGACGGTGTTCAATAGGGGACGTGTTTGTCCGTCAAAAATATTAGACGCTGTTGACCAGACCACACACTAGAAAGTGAAGGGACGACGACGTTTCGGTCCGTCCTGGACCATACTTAAGTCGATTTGAGAATGGTCCAGGATGGACCAAAACGTCATCGTCCCTTCACTTTCTAGTGTCTGGTTTGGTCAACATATTTCAGCCACGTTATTGTGACGCCTCGTCTGCAATATTAGACGCGTTTGGATGTATCTGTTGGCTAGCCATCTACGGCTAAGTAGACAGCGCTCGGTATTCGTAGTCCTAAGGTTCAGGGTTCGATCCCCGGCGAAGACGGAAACAAATAGGCAGAGTTTCTTTCATCCTAATGCGCCTGTTCACCTAAAGTAAATAGGTACCTGGGCGTTAGACAGCTGCTACGGGCTGCTTCCTGGGATGGGTAACAAAAAGGAGGCCTGGTCGAGGACCGGGCCGCGGGGACGCTAATCCCCGACATCATCTCAAGATAACCTCAATATAAGATAGCCTTCTTAATGACTCACCTTCCCATTCTCTCTCTCTCTCTCTCTCTCTCTCTCTCTCTCTCTCTCTCTCTCTCTCTCACTCTCTCTCTCTCTCTCTCTCCTCACAAGCTACAGAGGATTATTTAATTAGGCCGAAGACGCTGAGGAAATTAGAAGGGCTAAGCAGCAACTTGACGGAGTTAAGTTAAAAATTGAATGAATTATAAAGTTATTTAGACGAGGAGATGAGAAATATCTCTGAAGAAAACTTGTAGGTTAAGCTCTTTGTTCTCTACCCCTCTCTCTCAGTCCAGCCCTCTATCCCTTTTATGCCCCTTTCTTTCTCTGCTCCCTTCTGCCTCGTCGTTCATCTCCTCTTACTTTCCTTCTGTCATCTCCCGTCCCACCTTTCATGTTTTGCCACGCCCTTTCCTTCCTTGTGCCACCTCCCTTCATTCTTATTCAATGGCTCTTCACTATTATTATTCCCATTATCATTTCCTCTACCAGCCATTTACCATCTTTCTTCCAGCCCTGGTCCAGGTTCCTGTGGTCCCGGATTCGATCCCGGGCGCCGGCGAGAAACAATGGGGAGAGTTTCTTTCACCCTGAGGCCCCTGTTACCTAGCAGTAAATAGGTACCTGGGAGTTAGTCGGCTGTCACGGGCTGCTTCCTGGGGGGTGGAGGCCTGGTCGAGGACCGGGCCACGGGAACACTAAAGTCCCGAAATCATCTCAAGATAACAAGATAGGCCTTCCATTCTTCCACCCCTTTTTCAGTCCTTGTAGGAGGTGTCTAACAAGAGAGAGATGAATAGTTGAGTCCCTCATCGCTCGGTCCTAGGATCGTCGATACTGTTCCTAATTGATGTGAACGACCTATCCGTAGGAATGAGGTGACGAGGAATGTAAACCTGAGGACTGCAGTGAGTTGCAGGAAGACCTCGACAACCTCCAGGAGTGGGAAAACGAATGGCTGCTGGAGATCAGTCCATAGATGTGTTAAGGTACTGAAGATGGGAGAATGGAAACGGAGATCTCCGCTATAAGGGGAAGACAATTGCAGGAATCGAAAAAACAAACTATTTTAGGGGTGGATCTAATTCCATCATTAATACCGTAGGCACATATTAACGTGGTAACACAGCAAACATTACAATATTTTTAAAACTCTTTTGGACTCTAAAGAAAAGAGTTTTAGGGTTAAAAAAAAAAGAGTTTCTTTTAAAACTCGTTTAAAACTCTTTATAAGAATTCTTTCCAGGCAAACTGCGAAACCTATGCTTCGCCGATTCTGAAATATGCAACAACGGCCTGGAATTCGCATCTTGTGACGCACAAAACGAAAATGTAAAAAGTGCAGAGGTTAACATAAGAATAGTAACAGAACTAAGAGGGAAGATCTACAAAGATAAGTTAACTGAACTAAATTTCACAATCCTTGAGAAGACAAGAACCAGAGGCGATATGATCACATCACAGGAAAAGTTGACCAGGGACAACTTCTTTAAATTGAGGAAAAAGTAAGTCACGAGAACATGGGTGGAAGCTGGAAACGCAAAAAAGGCGAAGACATGTTGGTAAATATTAAATTCATGACAAAGCGGATATCATGTTTATCATGATAAGAGGAAAGACGAGAGGACATAAATGGGAACTAAAAACCTCGGATGAACCGTAGAGATGTTAGTCAGTCGTCGTCCCTTCACCTTCTAGTGTGTGGTCTGGTCAACATGTTAGGCAGCATTTCTGCAGTGGCAGAGTTGTGGGCAAGTCTCGTGAGCTCAAAGGCCAGTTACATGAAGTAGATATCACATTTATTCATTAAATTTCGTCTAATAAGAAGCAAGAGCATCGAGGCTCGTGAGAAACGACCGGTGACTAAAAAGTGGGATCCAGGAGCTGAAGTTTACATTGCTGCAAACTAAAGATGATCTTATATTCATGTGAGAACATAGGTCCTCACCTGCTCCCGGTGGTGACGAGGATGGACGTATTTGATCGGGTTTCGATTTCCTGGAAATTCGATGTTTTTGGGCACGTAACCTTACATCTGATGTTTCTGTTCACTAAGAAGTAAATAGGCACTTGTGAGCACGTCAACTGTTGGGGAATGCATTTTGAGGAAGGTCAGTCTCTGGCCTAGTGGAGACCTTAATAAGCTTAACAGGTCTCATGTTGCCGCAATAGCAAGCAATATTTACAGAAACGTGCCACTGCAAATTATATTAGTTTACCACTAAATAAAATTAAAAGAAAACTAAAATATTGTTGTTTTCTGTGTAAAGGTAGAGGGCCGACTCTTGTAAACTCGGGTACATATGATATTGCTCCATCTGATTGATCGTACTAAAAATAAACATACTTTTATGTCTAATGTTATTATCAACATTACAGATGATCTTTTTTCTCTATTTTATACAATTTTCTTCTTTATTTTATTAAATGTATTACATTTGCAGAAAACTTACCTAGTTAACATCGTAAAATGAAAACAAATATTATGCTGTTTGAAGCAGACTGTGTCTACATACAAGTAATTCTTTATGTAAAATTGATTCGCTACGAATATTAGTAACTTTTGTTTTATCATCATCTACAAAGTACATACCCCGGGACGTCATTTTGGGGCACCGGGAATAGAGTAATATATATAGCAATATACGTTATGTTAGATTTTTTATTTTATTTATAAATACAAGAGTTCTTATATACTTGTAAACCCACTAGCACGGATGGCGTTTCGGACGTGTCCTTTATCTTAATTTTCCCGGGAATACGACCCGCCAAACCTATTAACAACCAGGTTCCCGACTGACTGCTGAACAGAGGCGTATTGGTAAAGATTGGCGCCTAGTCAATCCTTCCAGGCAAAATCGTTACGGGCAGTGATACCAGATGATAACATGTTTTGTACACTACTGGGAATACAGTTTACTAGGATCTAACCGAATGCAACCGAACGTTGCTCTAACCCGGCCTACACACACCTCATAATGTGCCATAACCAATAAAAGAAGAATGCCAGGATGAAACGTTGCAATAGGTCTATACTGGCACAAGCAAGTCCTATTTCTACTTTAATTACAAATATTTGTGTCTTTTATATATACACTCGCTAGAGCATCCTTGGAATATATACGTATTAGAGAAATCTTGGAATGTATATTCATATTAGAGAAACCTTGGAATATACATGCACTAGAGCAACCCTGGAATATATACACACTAGAGAGACCTTAGAGCATGCACACACTAGATCAGCCTAACTGGAACAAATACATACTAGAACCATTCTTGGAACACAAACAAACAGGAGCACTTTGAAATATGTGGTTCGATGCTGGTCCTTAGTACTATAACATAATCACCGATATATGCACTAAAATATTCAATTTAGTCCTGGACTATGTTCAGGACTAGTCAGTAAGCTGTTTGGTGTGTTTAATAGTCTTCTCGTTGTTGGTAGGGCTTAACCCCAACACCCAATAATAACGAACTCAAAACACAGCGTCGAGAAACGAACCTATACATAATGCATGAGTTAGCCAAGTAATTCACAAAACTGAGAGGGGTACGTGCTCTATTACAACTCATCGTTTTCTCTTATGCGTCAAATATTAGAAGCACGGACTGAACTAATATTTGAATGATTTGAAGAAATGTTCTTCTGTTCATTTTTTCCACTTTGCAACAAAATATTTTGCCTTGAATTAATGCAATTTTGCTGGTATAAAGATAATTTTATCTTTAAGGTAAGTAATTTATTATAAAAGATCAGGAACATTTGACTTCTGATATGAAATAAAATCAATGCGACATTCTAAATATTTTTGAGCTAGTTATTTCGTTCCCCGGCAACTTTTTTTAAATCTTTTTCTTAATCTAATGTACACTATTAGGCTAAGTTTGACTTCATTTGCTTGGGTATTATTTGTTAAGCTTAATTAAGAATTAATGAAACAATAATGCGCGTTTTCTATAACTAAAATACTCACGAGAGAAAACGTGAATATTAAGTAGATTTTCAGTTATGCTCAGAGATAAATTATTTTATGCTGTAAATAAACCAGCGAATGTTGATGACACAGCAAGTACCTTTCCGTCTTAACTGGGACCACTAAAGACGATCCAGCCACATCACATTGAGAATGAATTCTAAATAATAGAGAATAGATATAGAGGCAAGATGTGAGTTCAGACATTTAACGCAGTATCCTAAATCTAAGAAAGTTATTTAGGAACACTCGTCTCATCAAGACTGCGTTGTCTGGGAACGTTGGAGTCTGTGTGGATGACGGCCGCACCGAGCACAGATACAGACTTCACCAAGTCTGTTTGCTTAACAAGGGGAACGATCTGCCCGAAACGCTTTGCGTAATAGTGGCTTTAGGCATTGTATGTACTAGCTCTATCTATAAATTCATCAATTTTTGTATCACCCCTTGTATGTATGTATTTTACCTGAATAAACATTTGAATTTGATTTTTTTGAATTTGAGAATCTTTGTACTGTAACTCTGCAACAATGTATGTACTGTTCCTAAATAAATTATTATTATTATTATTGTTATTATTATTATTATTATAAACTGCCCATTATATGATTA
This sequence comes from Procambarus virginalis, assembly GCA_020271785.1. Taxonomy (NCBI): domain Eukaryota; kingdom Metazoa; phylum Arthropoda; class Malacostraca; order Decapoda; family Cambaridae; genus Procambarus; species Procambarus virginalis. Next base: position 33,284,717 of record WNGS01111181.1, read on the forward strand.
CTGACGAGAGCACAATAGTGAAGAAGTCTGACACTGGCGGAGTTTATGAGACAACCAACGACATTAAGACTCCAAACATTTGTCTGTTATTCTTAAATCACAAAAAGAAACCACTTATCGGTAATTTACGTAAGCACACTTTCCTTGAACACACCGCGTGGTGATATTAGTCTCTTACTACAAGCACTCGACTACATATTTTATTCATTCTAACAAAAAAAATGGCAAAATTGATGATTCTACCTAATCATTCAACATACCCAATTGCAGAGTCATGTATAGAATCTCAAACTCAAACGCGAGTGAATTCAACACTAACAGCAGAATCTTAATAATAACAAACGAAGTAAAATTACCTATATGTTTGATGGTAAATATAACATTGACCTCTATCAACTAAATATCCCACAGGTCACTATCCTCCTCAACTGCATGAACTACTGTACGCTGGTACCCACGATCACGAAGCGTACAGTAGATCTTAATTACTCAGAAATTTAATTCCACCCTTGACCACATCTGGACAAACATCTCTCCTCCAACTCGGGCATATTCAGTGCTGGGTCAACTGACCATTAACCAACTTGACTTTCTTGTATAAAAGACATAAACTGGAAATATTTAACACTGTGGCTACAGACACGCGAATATGTCGTCGGCGAAGTCTCGGCAGGAATAAAGAACAGCATATAATTTGCTAATAACAACTTTATATGTCTAAGGCAAAATAAACTTCCTTTGTTATTATGTTAACTGCAGAGATGTTTTAGCTTTACAATGGTTTTTACTTTCCCATAATATGAACAAACCTCAAGTGTGAAAATAACTCGAGACAGGAAAGCAGCCTTACAATTAATGGGAAAGACATAAATAAAGTGATCTCGTACCTATTTTGCTGTTTAACTTATGACGAACAACTCTAGCTTATAACTAGAACCAACTCTAGTCCATTTTACGGATGGAAACATTTCATCTCACTCTTGTATCCACATCCGTATATGAAAGGTCAAGGTTAAACTGCCTTTTAAATATTACCAGTAAGCAAAAACGGTTCGTCATACATTGGCAACAGAGATCAGCGCCACGTTTAAGCATTCCGTCACGGCGCCTGCCACCTGGGCCTCGTGCGGGTACATCACTGCCTCACGTAAGCGACGTCCCTGTGGCAATGCGAGCTGCTCATAATCCCCATATCTGCATGAAAGAGACCGGTTGCCGTATCCAAGATAATATAAAACTACGTGAGCCTGAACCCCGAGGCTTCTGCAGGCCTCATTGCATAAGTGTATCTCTGTGGCTATAATGTCTCAAAGGGAGTTAGAGGGAAGCCATTAACGTAGTTATTAAGTCTCAAGGAATCGGAGTCATTGATTTGTCTGGCTAGCCAAGTGTATTTGTACTTCTCAACCTCATATTTATGTCATGTTTAACCTCATGTCATGATGTAAGTAATGTTATTGTGCAAAAGCTGCAAAAGGTGTTCAAACATAAAAATTACTATTTTATTCTTGAAGAAATTGACTATTTAAATATTAGTATATTTTGGTAACAGTCTTTCTTGTAAACATATGTTGTTGAATATGACCGAAAAAGTAAGATTATTATTTTATAAGATTATTAGATTAAATTATTAATCTTACTTTTTTGCTCATATTCAACGACATATGATATTTATATATAAACATAGATTACATATAAAGTTCATATAAAGAAACCGTTTATATAACAAGAAATTTGCAGAGAACTTAACCCGGAATTATCGTTGAAGACAGGTATGCTTGTCGTATATTTCCGAGTTACTGCTTCACCTTTATCTCAAAATCACCAAAAACCGCCAATTAGGGATATTTACAAATGTAAAATACTTCAATATGAAGTGATTCTACAAAACAGTACTTAACATACTTGTGTATGGTTACTTGAATAGTTTGAGAGGTATGGCAGTTTGAATGCAATCTAAAGAAGCTTTTCCATTGTTTCTTATGCTAAGCAGTTAGTCAACCTTAACTTTAGTCAATTTTGCATTTGATGTATTAGTTAAAGGTCTTGGCTGTTTTTTTAGTTCGGATATCCTGGCGTCTTGAAGACGTCTCAACAATGACGTCAGGAGAAAGTGCTTATTTGAGAGTACATAAAACATTAACATGAAATATTACTTCATTAGGCTTATTTATGGATGAAAAAAACACATTATTAAAAGAAGTTAAATACAATAGCAAAAAATATAATCCCATTTAGTGCAGTTGTCAGGAGATAGACTAATAGGCTGTTTCATCAGTTCTTGATTAGATTATGGATAATAACACAAGACAATTGGACAAAGCTCATTTTCCGACTATCCAACCCTATAGATATCGTTAGGTTAGGAAATATTACGCTCGGTTGGATCAGGTTAGACTTCTTTGGATTAGGTTAAGTTAGGTAGGTTAGGTAAGGTTAGGAAGATTGACTTGCATCCTCCACCAAGCATTTAAGCTTAAAACTCCTCCCACTAGAGGCCGGAGCCCCGCCTCACAACGCTGCCCCAATGAATATAAGACTCGAGGCAGGCACACGAGAAGCCAGTCAGCCAAGTGACACCAGAGGCGCGATCAAAAGGAGCAGGATTGAAAGAGCTCTCACTTCAGTGTCGACATAATGGAAGAGGACGACCGGACAGACAAGAGAGAGACTCCAGAGTGCGGTAAGGGTGTACACTGAGATAAATGGTTAATTCTCTTTATATGTCTTCAATAATAATTATAATAATTATGTATCGGATTCAAACTTTGGTTATTGACATGCTGAGAGTTAATGAGGCGTTCATTAACCAGCCAATAGTTAATGACATGCCCATTAACCAGCCAATGTTGATGACGTGCCCATTAACCAGTCAATAGTTAATGACATGCCCATTAACCAGCCAATTGTTGATGACGTGCCCATTAACCAGTCAATAGTTAATGACGTGCCCATTACCCAGCCAATAGTTAATGACGTGCCCATTAACCAGCCAATTGTTAATGACGTGCCCATTAACCAGCCAATTGTTAATGACGTGCCCATTAACCAGCCAATAGTTAATGACGTGCCCATTAACCAGCCAATTGTTAATGACGTGCCCATTAACAAGCCAATTGTTAATGACGTGCCCATTAACCAGCCAACTGTTAATGACGTGCCCATTACCAGCCAACTGTTAATGGCGTGCTCTTTTACTACAAATGTCTATCACTTCGACTGTCTAACTAAATCACAATACAAAACTTGTAAATATTTCGAATTACATGTTTTGCTTACTTGTAAATTATATATCTTTGCTGTTGTAAATTACGTTAATTGCTTTGTTATGAATTACGCGTCATGCTCTGTTGAAAATTACGAGTCTCGCTTTGCTGTAAATTACGTGTTTTGCTGTTGTAAACTACGTGTTCTGCTTTTCTGTAAATTAAACTCTAAAACTTAAAAAGAACAAATTTAATTATCGTCAATAAAATAACTAAGCAGTCCAAAAAGCAAATGGAGTATAAATTATTAAACTAAAATAATAACAAATAAATGTTTTATCACCACAAAATTAAAACGAAGTCGCGGTAATTCAGCATTAAATTAAATACATTTTGCAAGTTCCAGAGCATTTATGCTCCGCCAGCATTAATAAGCTTTAAGAAGATAATATCATTAACTGATCATGTAAATGAATTTACAGTTTAAATATACTGCAATTCTGTTTTATCGATACAGACTGATAAGAATTGAAAATTGTGAGGCAGGTCAGGTGAGGAAATGTGTAAGTACCCTTGCCAGGACCTGGTGAGGCCATTTGAGGACCATTGTGAGGAGCCTTGATACAACAAGTGAGGACGCTTTAAGACTTCTCAAACAATCTGTCCTCTTGAATAATACATCATTTTTTCACATCAAAATCCCCCAACGGACCAAATACGATGTACTATAAACAGCTTGCAAACATTTACGCTTTCTAATCGTGAGTTCCATAGGTTACGTTACGCTAGCTTTGATTCGTGAAATTTAGCACATGGTTTTATGTTATTTGTGTAATTACAGTCTCGCTCCTGTGCCAGCTAAGTCCCTTACGGGCTCACCATAGCCCGTGCTGCTTGAAACTATCTGTTCCGAGAAGCTGAGTCTGAAACAACAACTCTGCCTGTTGTGACAACTCGAGAGGTCCGCGCTGTGATAAGACGCTTGTTAGGACTTGTCAGGAATTCAAGGACTTGTGAAGACCCTTGTAAGGACCCTTGTACTTGCGGCCCTGGGTTAAACAGACCGCAGTCCTTCCTGTCATTGACACTAAGACTGTTAAACACTTACGTTTCTGCCGTAATAAAATCGACACTGAAAATTATATATATATATATATATGTCCCTTGCAATTCATCAAAGATCACTTAGAAACCAGTGCAGTTCATGCAAAGCAATTCCCGTTAGTTAGGTGTCGAATTTGTTGAAGACATAATTGATCAGGCTGATAAAACGCAGAAATCCTTCTTATATATTAGCCTTCGTGACGAGATTAGCATTCTTGGATAAGTGCGACGCAAAACATCTACCAATTTTAATCTTCAGCAAGATGCTGAACGCATGATATTATAACAAGATTATCATGGCAGGTGTTGTGTTGTGA
>WNGS01111181.1:33304710-33315854 GCA_020271785.1 Procambarus virginalis
GTACATTTCTGCACAAGGTGAAATCGTGTGTGATTGAGAAGGAATTTGTGGAGGAAAATGATTTCGATTGTGGATGGTTTAGAAGATTACAGATCACGTGATGGGTTTTTCCTGGTCGTCATCTGAGACGACTCTGGGGGCAGCAATAAGATATTTTTCTCTGGAGTTTTACCACAGATCCACGCAAGCACCTCCCCCCCCCTTCCTAGAGCCAACCCCCACAGACAACAAAACCCGTCCCGCAAATTTGTAATAGTCCATATGACTTACATAAATTGTGCATAGGTGACATCTTAACATAATAGTTTCCCTTGAACTTCAATAGAAAACAACCGACCTTCCTAACCTACTAAGTAGTTTAAGATAAGCATCTTATTGCTTCGTAATTACAATTATTACCCTACCTATCCTATAATAGGTTAGTTAAAAATTGTAATTACGAAGCATAAGATGCTGTATTTAACATACTAACAAGGTTAGGTAAGTCGGTGTTTTCGATGAAGCTTTTCAAGGGAAACTATTATGTTTAGTAGTCACCTATTCACGTAACTAATAAGGCAATAGTGACTATACGACATTTGCGAGGACGGTTTCAGACAGTAACTCCCCCCTACCCCCCCCCTTTTTTTCTTTTTTTTTCTTTGTGTATCTCAATAGCAATGCAGAGCTCTATGTTTTTATTGACTATAATTTGTATTACCTATTATTTTAAGATTTGGCTTTTTTTTTTTAAGCCGGTATAATTTGGTCGTCACTCTGGTGTCCAAATATGAACCATAATTTTGAACTTCCAATGAACAAACTTAAGATTTTCTCCTCTGTGGAGAGGAATCCCAAAATAGTACCGAACAGGTTTGTGACTAGGACCAAAAGTTGCATAGTTTGGCTTCATTTGCTTTAGCTACTGAGGTTACCAACGAGGAATTCAAAATCAACTTCAACAGTATAATGTATTGCGGGAGAAGGCCATCACCTCCTCAGCGTATAACTAATAAAGACGCTTTATTTTACACGATGTGTGTTTATTGAGCTTTTGCTGCTTTATCGTGGTTTATTGAAGCTTTTGCTGCTTTAGCGGTGTTTATTGACCTTATTGCAAGCTTTAGCGGTGCATATTGGCCTTGTTGCATTCTTTAGCGGTGTGTATTGACCTTGTTGCAGTCTTTCGCGTGTGTAATGACTTGTTGCAGGCTTTAGCGGTGTTTATTGACCTTATTGCAAGCTTTAGCGGTGTTTATTGACCTTATTGTAGTCCTTTAGGCGTGTTTATTGACCTTGTTGCAGACTTTAGCGGTGTTTATTGACCTTGTTGCAGACTTTAGCGGTGTGTATTGACCTTGTTGCAGTCTTTAGTGGTGTTTATTGACCTTGTGTGCAGTCTTTAGCGGTGTTTATTGACCTTGTTGCAGTCTTTAGTGGTGTTTATTGACCTTTTGGGCAGTCTTTAGGGCGTGTTTTTTGACCTTTTGTAGTCTTAGCGGTTGCATATTGACCTTTGTAAGCTAGGAAGATCCTACTTCTAGCGGTGCCATATTGACCTTACTATATTCGCCTACTAGTACAACAAGATCAGGAAGGAAGAAAACTTTCTTAGAGAAGATCTTATTAAACAACACAGTAATAGTGAGCATCTAAATTGTAGCTGTGGCTTTTTGTACCTGTCACTTGGGTCGTCGTGACAACCTCACCGAGCGCTCAGTGGAGGAATTGTGAGCATTGTCTTACCAGATTGCGTTCGTTTGTCGAATTGTGTCTGTCAGGAATGGAATTGCAGGGTGAGAAGAGCGGGAGGGGTAGGTGAGAGAGGATGAGACTAGAGAAAAGAGAGGAGATGGGAAGTCGAAAGGAAAGAGGGGATTAGGCGAAGATGGGTAAGAAGAGAGGAGTTCACAGCCTCTCCACTCAGTCCACAAGCCAAGCTCCATTCAAATTTTTTTTTCTTGGGGATTACCTTAACCCCTAACCTTAACCCCCTAACCAAGATGTACTGGGCCGCGTGCGTGGGGGGCGTGGAGGGAGCGAGGTGGACTTAAGCCTTACTTGTACTCTACTTACTTGAGGGACTCGGACTGTTCTCTGTAAGGACCTGCTGAGACTGAAGTGCCTGAAGGCATGGGTACATGAGCTCGTGAGACACAAATGCAAGTTGTTGAGCTGAATGAGGGTGTGTGGGTGAGGTAAGTGGATGGTGTTATTAGATGATTATGTGGTGGAGTGTATCATGAGCTGAGTGTGTGGTAGAGTGCATGAAGCCACGAGCTGAGAGTGTGTGTGCGGTGAAAGGAATCATGAGCTGAGTGTATAGTGCGGAGGATGATACTTTGAGCTCAGTGTGTGGGTGTGAGACGTGTTCAGAGCTCACCATCTGGGGACAAAGTAGGAATGTATGGATTTGAAATTGCAGTGGAGTCTGGGGTGTACTGAACTTGGGAAGCTTATAACCTTAGTGGAATACTTTATTGGCCTTGAGTCCATTGACTAAAAACAATCATAACAAAATCAAAATTATCATTAAAGACAAATTATATATATATCATATATATATACTCTCCTCTTATCTCTAGATCTTTTTTTCTCTATCGCTTCATCTCTCCTACTCTCTTCTTACCATCTCTCTCTCTCTCTCCTCTCTCCTCTCTTTTTTTTTGTTGTTTTCGGTTTTTTTTTGTGTTTTTTCTTTTTGTTCTCTTCTTCTCTTCTCTTCTATCGTGTCTCTATCCATGCTCTCTCCTCTCTCTCTCTTCTACTCTCATCTCTCTCTCCTCTCTCATCAGCTCTTCTCTCTCTCTCTCTCTCTACTCTTCTCTCCTCTACATACTCTCTCTCATCTCCTCTCTCCGCTCTCTCTACTTCTCTCTCTCTCTCTCTCTGTCTCGCTCTCTCACACCTATCTTCTTCTCTCTCTCACTCTCCTCCTCTCTATTCTCTCTCTATCCTCTCTCATCTCTACCTCTCTCTCTTCTCTCTCGCTCGCTCTCCTCTCTCTCTCTCTCTCTACTCTCTCTCTCTCTTCTCTCTCTCTCTCCTCTCTCTCTCTCTCTCATCTCTCTCCTCTCCTCTCTCTCTCCTACCCCTTCTCGTCGTCTCTCTCTTCCCTCTCTCTCTCTCTCTCTCATCTCTCTTTCTCTAGCTCTATCTCTCTCGCTCTCTATCTCTCTCCTCTCTAGCTCTCCCCTCTCTCTCTACTCTCTACATCATCTCCTCTACTCTCTCTCTCTATCTCTATCCTCTCTCTCTCTCTCTCTCTCTTCTCTCTCTCTTATCTCTATGTCCGTCCCTCGTCGCCGCCCTCCCTTTTTGGCCTACTCTTTCCCTGCCCGCTTTGCCTACTCCGCCCTTTTTCCTGCCTTCCTCCCTTTTCTCTACTTTTTTTCTTCTGCCCTGCTCCGCTCCCCCTTTCCTTCTATTATGCGGTCCGTTTTTTTTCTTGCGTCGTTCACCACTTCCTGTCGCTCTCTTCCCGCCCACTCCCCCCCCCTCCTCCCCTCCCCTCCCCTCTCTTTCTCTGTTCTTCTTTTCGGTAGGCCGAAAAAGTTAGGTTAGGTAGGTTAGGTAGTCGAAAAACAATTAGTTAATGAAACTTGCCTATTAGGCAAATCGGGCCTTGCATAGTAGGGTAGGCTGAGAAGTGCGTTCTGCTATAGGTACACATATATATATATATAATATATCATCTTATGTATATCTATATATATATATATATATATATACATATATATATATTTTTTTTTAACCAAAAATAAGGAAGGATGTACCACCTCTGGTTGAAAGAAGGGGGACCCATAGCCTCTTAGGAGGAAGAAAAACAAATATATATATAATCTATATATATATATCTATATTATATCTATATATTATTATATATATACATATATATATATATAAATAATTATAGTATAAATAGAGATATCATAGTCTACCTAGGCTAGCTCTCTCTCTCTCTCTATACTCGTCTCCTCATCTCTCTCCTCTCTAATCTCTCTCTCTCTATATCTATCAGGGTCAACTGCCTGATGGCTATAACACAAGGGTGCGGTGAACTTCCTAATACACTCAGTTACAGCCCCGCTCCTGTGCCAGGTAAGTCCACTACGGGCTCACCATAGCTCGTGCTACTTTGGAACTTTTGTTCCAAAGTAGTGAAATCTAAAACAACAACAACAACAATCCCGTAAGAAGGTCCAGTCTTCTCCCGGGACGGGATAGACCAGCAAGGCTAGACCCAGTCTTCTCCCGGGACGGGATAGACCAGCAAGCCTAGGCCCAGTCTTCTCCGGGACGGGATAGACCAGCAAGGCTAGACCAGTCTTCTCCCGGACGGGATAGACCAGTAAGGCTAGACCCAGTCTTCTCCCGGGACGGGATAGACCAGCAAGGCTAGACCCAGTCTTCTATCAGGCTGAGATACAGAGAGGATGATATAAACTAACCGAGCTATATCTAGTCTTCTCTCTGAACATGATAGACTAACCAGGCTAGACCTATGCACTTGTGTCCTAGAACGAGGGAGACATCGTAGGCGTGGATCATGATATTCCACTTGGAGCCAGCGCTCTGCATGGTGGTCACTGACCAGCCAGTCCTCTCCAGTTGCCACAACGGATATAAAACAGTGTATTAAAACACGCGAATCTAACTCTACCGACTCCGTATAGAAAACGTGGTTGTGACCCCCATATGATTCATAGTACGCCGTACTTTGTCCATTTGGGACATCCTATTTTGACGTCAAAAGAATATGATGTAATATTTGAGAGGACAGGTTGCATTGACTGTGAAGATGACGTGAAACACCAGCGGTAAACGTGAAGCTGGCGAACATTAGAGTTGTCTTCAGGAGCGTTGACAATTTGGAGTCTTCTACGGAAGTTTAGCACTAGAATATGCCGACCCGCCACACTTCTCTCTCATACCCTTTCATTCCCCCTTCCCCAGCTGTTTCTCACCCCCCCCCTCTCTCTCTCTCTCTCTCTCTCTCTCTCTCTCTCTCTCTCTCTCTCTCTCTCTCTCTCTCTCTCTCTCTCTCTCCCTCTCTCTCTTGCTCTTTTCCCCTCCTTACCTGCAAACCTTCCTCCCACATTTGTGTTAACTCCCCAACACACAAAATTAAATAGCCACACGGACGAATTCTCGTTATTAAGGTGCCGCCCCCCCCCCCCCGTTACCAAACTCGATATCGTTACCTTGCCTTTCACAGGCATGGTATCTGTGGGTGATAGGAACACCATGATCGGTTGATACCCGTTATCAAGCGCCAGGATATAAGGACACACCCATCACTGCCGTTGCCTCCTCGAAGGAACGAAACAACTCGTTCGCAAAATTTTCCACTTCGTAAAAAAAAAATGCAATGTTTTACCTAACCGAATCGTACTAACCCAAGCAACCCACCTAACCTATCGAGGCACATGCATGGGGAAAACGTTAACATTACAGCACTTTAATTTTAATAATACGTCGTTTTTTTACCGTATTGGTCAATTCCGTGACACATGCGCCACTTCGAAGCAGTTACTGAAGTGTACATAGTGTCGAGGTTCTCAGCTCCCGACATTGATGTCTCGCTATAGTCTCGTAGATCCTCTTGCTATAGTCTCGTAGATCCTCTCGCTATAGTCTCGTAGATCCTCTCGCTATAGTCTCGTAGATCCTCTCGTTATAGTGTCGTAGATCCTCTCGTATAGTCTCGTAGATCCTCTGGCTATAGTCTCGTAGATCCTCTCGCTATAGTCTCGTAGATCCACTCGTTATAGTGTCGTAGATCCTCTCGCTATAGTCTCGTAGATCCACTCGTTATAGTGTCGTAGATCCTCTCGCTATAGTCTCGTAGATCCTCTCGCTATAGTCTCGTAGATCCTCTCGCTATAGTCTCGTAGATCCTCTCGCTATAGTCTCGTAGATCCTCTTGCTATAGTCTCGTAGATCCTCTCGTTATAGTGTCGTAGATCCTCTCGCTATAGTCTCGTAGATCCTCTCGCTATAGTCTCGTAGATCCACTCGTTATAGTGTCGTAGATCCTCTCGCTATAGTCTCGTAGATCCACTCGTTATAGTGTCGTAGATCCTCTCGCTATAGTCTCGTAGATCCTCTCGCTATAGTCTCGTAGATCCTCTCGCTATAGTCTCGTAGATCCACTCATTATAGTGTCGTAGATCCTCTCGCTATAGTCTCGTAGACCCTCTGGCTATAGTCTCGTAGATCCTCTCGCTATAGTCTCGTAGATCCTCTGGCTATAGTCTCGTAGATCCTCTCGCTATAGTCTCGTAGATCCTCTCGCTATAGTCCTCGTAGATCCCCTCGCTATTGTCTCGTAGACCCTCTGGCTATAGTCTCGTAGATCCTCTCGCTATAGTCTCGTAGATCCTCTGGCTATAGTCCTCGTAGATCCTCTCGCTATAGTCCTCGTAGATCCCCTCGCTATAGTCCTCGTAGATCCCTCGCTATAGTCCTCGTAGATCCCCTCGCTATAGTCCTCGTAGATCCCCTCGCTATAGTCCTCGTAGATCCCCTCGCTATAGTCCTCGTAGATCCCCTCGCTATAGTCCTCGTAGATCCCCTCGCTATAGTCCTCGTAGATCCCTCGCTATAGTCCACGTAGATCCCCTCGCTATAGTCCTCGTAGATCCCCTCGCTATAGTCTCGTAGATCCCCTCGCTATAGTCCTCGTAGATCCCCTCGCTATAGTCCTCGTAGATCCCCTCGCTAGCTCTCCAATTTGTGTGAGGGCGGCGTGTTGGCCACTCTGAGAATGACGGCACCTGAAGGAAGCCCATTAGGTAAATGGCTCATGCGGAAATACTCTGGGACGAGCCAATTGGAGGGTGATGCCCTGCCGAGTACTCGGGTGGAAGGGTATATTTATTTTCCTCTTCAAACACCATCTGACGGAAGACAGCGAAAGGAATTTAAAAACATTGTCCTTCCCGGTAAAATGTTTCCCAGGCTCAAACATTTGTGTCATTAAAGATATCCGTTGAAGTTATCGTAAGCAGAGTAAATGTGTTCCATCAGCATGTAGAAACGTTTACAGATATCTCTGGAAACACAATCCGAAACTGTCTCTATTTTCCGCTTGTTACAACTTGTAATAAAGTTGTTACAGCTTGGCTTAACGTGTTTATGACGTATTAGAACGTTGTTACAACTTGCTATATTGGTTAGGAGGTGTTAAAACTTGTTCGAACGTTGTACCAACGTCGTAGTTTCGGTGTGTGTTTGGCGGGATGCACGTTAATATATTCTTCCTTTCAGCTTAGTGAGGTGTACGGAGGTACTTGTTCTTTAAGATTCAGCTACTCGGAAGAAAAGTTCCAAGTAGCACGGGCTATGGTGAGCCCGTAGTGGACTTACCTGACACAGGAGCGGGGCAGTAACTCCACGGAGGTATGTTGTTGTTGTTGTTGTTATAGATTCAGCTACTCGGAACAAGTTCCAAGTAGCACGGGCTATGGTGAGCCCATAACTTACCTGGCACAGGAGCTGGGCAAGAAGCACGGGCTATGGTTAGCCTCGTGGACAGGAGATGTCTCCCGTGCCACGGAGGTACTGAACCACTCAGCTTATAGTGACGTGGAGGGACATGATGCTTACTCACCCAGTTGAGCTTGCAGAGTATAGCATGACCGAGTTAATGACGCCATTCGAACGTCATTGGCTTAATGCTGTGACTCCTCACTAGGCAGGCGATGAGTCACAATAACGTGGCTGAAGTATGTTGACCAAACCACACACTAGAAAATGAAGGGACGACGCCGTTTCGGTCCGTCCTGGACCATTCTCAAGTCGAAACGCCGTCGTCCCTTCATTTTCTAGTGTGTGGATTGGTCAACGTACTTCACCCATGTTATTCACTAGTTTTTCTTATCATATTCACATACAAAGTTGTGTATTGAATTGGCCTGCACAGCGTCCTCGTCTAGTCCGTTCCACTTGTTTACGGCTTTGAGACTGATTTTTTTTCTGACATCTCTGTGACTCGTCTGTGTTAATGGCTTCCAACTATGTCCTGTCGCTCTACTATTTATCAATTTGAACATTGCTTCTATTTCCAATTTGTCAGTTTCCTTTAGCATCTTGTACGTTGTTATCATATTTGCCATAGTCCTTATTTCTCCCAGTGTAGTGAGGTCTAGTTCTTTCAGTCTTTCTTCATAGTTAAGTCCCCTTATCTCTGTGACAAGTCTTGTTGCATATTTTTGGACCTTTTCCAATTTTCCTATGTGCTACTTTACGTAGGGGGTTTCATACTGGGGCAGCATACTCAATAATAGGTCTCACAAAAGATGTATACAACGCTCGGAAGGGATTTTTGTCCAAGTTCCTGGAAGATAACGAGACGTTTGCCAGTATGACACAAGTTGCCCTCGTTATTCTGCTGTTGTGTGCCTCTGGTGTTAAATCTCGAGTAACGTCCGCTCCTAAATTTTATCTTTTTCAGAAGTTGAAAGTTGCCTTCCCTTCCTTCCTGTATTGTATTTGAGAGCTATTTGACTAAACTCCAGCCCTTGCATTTGTCAGGGTTAAAGTCTAGTAGCCATTTCTCAGACTATCTCTGGAGATTGTCTAGTTCATTTTGTTATGTACTGCAGTCCTCCTCGGTTCTTATTCGCCTCATAAGCTTAGCATTGTCAGCAAACATGGGTAAGAATGAGCTTACTTTCTCAGATCATTTACATATGTTAGGAACAGGATGGGTTCTCTAGTACCGACCCTTGAGGTACTCCACTCGTTACCTCTCTCCATTCTCATGGCTCTCCTCTACTATGACTCTTTAGCTGCTTCCTGAAAGCAACTTTAGAACTGTGTGTCAAGTAGAGGATTTTTAGAATGTGCTTTTGAGTGCTAATCAAGTAATCATAATGTTTAACATATAATTTGCATACGAGATTCATATTATGACACATGAATCAATGCACAATTAAGTAAATGGTCAAAAACAAGAACGTGCGCCTAGCCACGTTCAATAACCAGTGCGCCAAAACTTCGTAAACAAAACTATATATGTATCGCTCGAAAATATCATTCATACAGAAAAAAAATTATTCATGGGAATTTGCGACCAATAATGTCACGGAATATTCGCTTCTCAGAAATAACACGACGGCAGAGTTCCGAGACGCGAACTTTAGTAGTGTTCCAAGTGACGGAGAATGAACAAGAAGTGAGAGCGAACGCGGCGAACAAAGGAGAAGCGAGAGCGAACACAACGAGTGAACAAAAAGCGAGAGCGAACACGGAGAACGAACAACGGGCATTATCAAGCGCTAACACGTCTCCATTCTTGGCGTGTCAGAATTTCCACGTCAAGGGATTTTATAGCCCTCAGTTATACACGTCCAGTGAGCCGGCGTTGAGCGACCCCCATTAAGACCCATTTCCCCCTCGGAACAGCGCGTTGCATTTGTAAACACCAAACTGTGCAGAAATAAGCTACATTACTCAGAAACAAAAGCCGTGACAAAAGTCATTAACTTTTTTCCTTTTGGTTTTGTTTTTGGCTTTCAGGTTAAATTATATTTTGGAGATGGATAAATGGCACAATTTCTTGGTAAAGTAGAAGGAGTGAACGTTTAGAGACATTTGTTTATCATGGAGAGGAGCATTTGCCGTCTGATATAACAACAATTCTCGTTGTGTGTGTAATAGGCAGCCTACACTTAGGCATATTTCGAGGTTGTCCCAACGTCGAATTAACGACCTTTTCCAGCATGCAACCCACAAGAGTTGCCTAACTCCTGGGTACCTATTTACTGCTAGGAGAGTAGTCGCATCAGATGAAAGGAAACATGTGCAACCATTTCTGTCCAGCCAGGGATCGAACCCAGGATCTTCGCTCAGTACTTTTTAAGAGTGCTCATATCAACGTGGATAGAGCTTCTGTCCTCCCGTAACCTATCCTCTTAAAAATAACGTCGCTTTTGGCCGTTTGCCCGTATGGCCGAAAGTGGACGTAATTTGAAAATGAAAAAACAACTGAAAATAATTTTGGGATTTTTTTTTCAACAACAGTAAGTTAAGGGTTCTCTGGTAGGTTAGGTGTGCAGGAAATTCTCATAAAGTTTCAAATTTTTATGAAAAATGTTAATTGAAAGTTTCCTCTCCTAACCTTCCCGAGTAGGCCAGACGACTCAAAAGGAAAACGGGACAGTACGTCATTTTTGCGAATCGATTTCATTTCAAATTACGTCCACTTTTGGCCATAACGCGCATACGAGCGAAAAGCGACTTTATTTTTAAGAGGACGAGTTGCGATGTTAGGCTCCTAGTGCCCAGGTAAATGATTATATATATATATATATATATATATATATATATATATATATATATATATATATATATATATATATATATAATATATATCTCCACCAGTGTAGAGTCGAGTTTTGCTCTCACGCTTTTCGCCATTTTTGTTCTCACTTTGAGATGTTCAAAAGTTACATGTATATGTTGACCAGACCACACACTAGAAGGTGAAGGGACGGCGACGTTTCGGTCCGTCCTGGACCATTCTCAAGTCGATTGTGTATATGATAACAAATGTATATGATATGTATATGATAACAATGTATATGATATATATATGTATATGTATATATCATATATATATATATATATATATATATATATATATATATATATATATTACATGTATATGATAACAAATGGTCAAAGGTTGTGAGCCTCTTGCAACATGTCGGATTCCGAGCGGGTACCGAGCAGAGGATAAAAGTTTATTATTATCAGTCAGGTACAAAACAGCGTAGAATGACCCATAGGTCCTGTTTAAGGTTATAACCTGTTCCATTATAGTCACACACTCAAGTAACACTTATGGGAGGTGTACTTAGCGAGCCTGCTGGCAAGGCTGATTCTGTATGACAGCGACGCGCGCTTGATATTGACCAGTAAGTGAATCTTGCATCACGCTGATCTGTCAGCGGCATCATCTTCATATTGATCTGTCAGCGGCATCTTCTTCACATTGATCTGTCAGCGGCATCATCTTCATATTAACCAATCAGCCAAAGAGCCTCATCTGATGGACTCCAAAGATTGATGGCCATTTCCCAGGGATACACACAGCGGCCAGGGATACACACAGCGGACCCGAGGATACACACAGCCGGCTGGGGATACACACAGCC
>WNGS01111181.1:33316854-33332165 GCA_020271785.1 Procambarus virginalis
TCTCTCTCTCTCTCTCTCTCTCTCTCTCTCTCTCTCTCTCTCTCTCTCTCTCTCTCTCTCTCTCTCTCGCTCGCTCTTTTCCCCTCCTTACCTGCAAACCTTCTTCCACATTTGTGTTAACTCCCCAACACACACAATCAAATAGCCACACGGACGAATTCTCGTATTAAGGTGCCCCCCCCCCCGTTACCAAGCTCGATATCGTTACCTTGCCTTTCACAGGCATGGTATCTGTGGGTGATAGGAACACCATGATCGGTTGATACCCGTTATCAAGCGCCAGGATATAAGGACACACCCATCACTGCCGTTGCCTCCACGAAGGAACGAAACAACTCGTTCGCAAAATTTTCCACTTCGTAAAAAAAAAAATGCAATTGTTTTACCTAACCGGAATCGTACTAACCCAAGCAACCCACCTACCCTATCGAGGCACATGCATGGGGAAAACGTTAACATTACAGCATTTTTAATTTTTAATAATACGTCGTTTTTTACCGTATTGGTCAATTCCGTGACACATGCGCCACTTCGAAGCAGTTACTGAAGTGTACATAGTGTCGAGGTTCTCAGCTCCCGACATTGATGTCTCGCTATAGTCTCGTAGATCCTCTCGCTATAGTCTCGTAGATCCTCTCGCTATAGTCTCGTAGATCCTCTCGCTATAGTCTCGTAGATCCTCTCGCTATAGTCTCGTAGATCCTCTGGCTATAGTCTCGTAGATCCTCTTGCTATAGTCTCGTAGATCCTCTTGCTATAGTCTCGTAGATCCTCTCGCTATAGTCTCGTAGATCCTCTCGCTATGTGTCGTAGATCCTCTGGCTATAGTCTCGTAGATCCTCTCGCTATAGTCTCGTAGATCCTCTCGCTATAGTCTCGTAGATCCTCTCGCTATAGTCTCGTAGATCCTCTCGCTATAGTGTCGTAGATCCTCTGGCTATAGTCTCGTAGATCCTCTCGCTATAGTCTCGTAGATCCTCTCGCTATAGTCTCGTAGATCCTCTGGCTATAGTCTCGTAGATCCTCTCGCTATAGTCTCGTAGATCCTCTCGCTATAGTCTCGTAGATCC
Organism: Procambarus virginalis; assembly: GCA_020271785.1. Lineage (NCBI taxonomy): Eukaryota > Metazoa > Arthropoda > Malacostraca > Decapoda > Cambaridae > Procambarus > Procambarus virginalis. The sequence goes on from WNGS01111181.1 coordinate 33,317,925, forward strand.
TCTCGCTATAGTCTCGTAGATCCTCTCGCTATAGTCTCGTAGATCCTCTGGCTATAGTCTCGTAGATCCTCTCCCTATAGTCTCGTAGATCCTCTGGCTATAGTCTCGTAGATCCTCTTGCTATAGTCTCGTAGATCCTCTCGCTATAGTCTCGTAGATCCTCTCGCTATAGTGTCGTAGATCCTCTGGCTATAGTCTCGTAGATCCTCTCGCTATAGTCTCGTAGATCCTCTCGCTATAGTCTCGTAGATCCTCTCGCTATAGTCTCGTAGATCCTCTCGCTATAGTGTCGTAGATCCTCTGGCTATAGTCTCGTAGATCCTCTCGCTATAGTCTCGTAGATCCTCTCGCTATAGTCTCGTAGATCCTCTGGCTATAGTCTCGTAGATCCTCTGGCTATAGTCTCGTAGATCCTCTCGCTATAGTCTCGTAGATCCTCTCGCTATAGTCTCGTAGATCCTCTCGCTATAGTCTCGTAGATCCTCTGGCTATAGTCTCGTAGATCCTCTCCCTATAGTCTCGTAGATCCTCTGGCTATAGTCTCGTAGATCCTCTTGCTATAGTCTCGTAGATCCTCTCGCTATAGTCTCGTAGATCCTCTCGCTATAGTCTCGTAGATCCTCTGGCTATAGTCTCGTAGATCCTCTCGCTATAGTATCGTAGATCCTCTCGCTATAGTCTCGTAGATCCTCTTGCTATAGTCTCGTAGATCCTCTCGCTATAGTGTCGTAGATCCTCTGGCTATAGTCTCGTAGATCCTCTCGCTATAGTCTCGTAGATCCTCTCGCTATAGTCTCGTAGATCCTCTCGCTATAGTCTCGTAGATCCTCTGGCTATAGTCTCGTAGATCCTCTCCCTATAGTCTCGTAGATCCTCTGGCTATAGTCTCGTAGATCCTCTCGCTATAGTCTCGTAGATCCTCTCGCTATAGTCTCGTAGATCCTCTCGTTATAGTGTCGTAGATCCTCTCGCTATAGTCTCGTAGATCCTCTCGCTATAGTCTCGTAGATCCTCTCGCTATAGTCTCGTAGATCCTCTGGCTATAGTCTCGTAGATCCTCTCGCTATAGTCTCGTAGATCCTCTCGCTATAGTCTCGTAGATCCTCTCGCTATAGTCTCGTAGATCCTCTGGCTATAGTCTCGTAGATCCTCTCGCTATAGTCTCGTAGATCCTCTGGCTATAGTCTCGTAGATCCTCTCGCTATAGTCTCGTAGATCCTCTCGCTATAGTCTCGTAGATCCTCTCGCTATAGTCTCGTAGATCCTCTCGCTATAGTCTCGTAGATCCTCTGGCTATAGTCTCGTAGATCCTCTCGCTATAGTCCTCGTAGATCCTCTCGCTATAGTCCTCGTAGATCCTCTCGCTATAGTCCTCGTAGATCCTCTCGCTATAGTCCTCGTAGATCCCCTCGCTATAGTCCTCGTAGATCCCCTCGCTATAGTCCTCGTAGATCCCCTCGCTATAGTCCTCGTAGATCCTCTCGCTATAGTCCTCGTAGATCCTCTCGCTATAGTCCTCGTAGATCCTCTCGCTATAGTCCTCGTAGATCCCCTCGCTATAGTCCTCGTAGATCCCCTCGCTATAGTCCTCGTAGATCCCCTCGCTAGCTCTCCAATTTGTGTGAGGGCGGCGTGTTGGCCACTCTGAGAATGACGGCACCTGAAGGAAGCCCATTAGGTAAATGGCTCATGCGGAAATACTCTGGGACGAGCCAATTGGAGGGTGATGCCCTGCCGAGTACTCGGGTGGAAGGGTATATTTATTTTCCTCTTCAAACACCATCTGACGGAAGACAGCGAAAGGAATTTAAAAACATTGTCCTTCCCGGTAAAATGTTTCCCAGGCTCAAACATTTGTGTCATTAAAGATATCCGTTGAAGTTATCGTAAGCAGAGTAAATGTGTTCCATCAGCATGTAGAAACGTTTACAGATATCTCTGGAAACACAATCCGAAACTGTCTCTATTTTCCGCTTGTTACAACTTGTAATAAAGTTGTTACAGCTTGGCTTAACGTGTTTATGACGTATTAGAACGTTGTTACAACTTGCTATATTGGTTAGGAGGTGTTAAAACTTGTTCGAACGTTGTACCAACGTCGTAGTTTCGGTGTGTGTTTGGCGGGATGCACGTTAATATATTCTTCCTTTCAGCTTAGTGAGGTGTACGGAGGTACTTGTTCTTTAAGATTCAGCTACTCGGAAGAAAAGTTCCAAGTAGCACGGGCTATGGTGAGCCCGTAGTGGACTTACCTGACACAGGAGCGGGGCAGTAACTCCACGGAGGTATGTTGTTGTTGTTGTTGTTATAGATTCAGCTACTCGGAACAAGTTCCAAGTAGCACGGGCTATGGTGAGCCCATAACTTACCTGGCACAGGAGCTGGGCAAGAAGCACGGGCTATGGTTAGCCTCGTGGACAGGAGATGTCTCCCGTGCCACGGAGGTACTGAACCACTCAGCTTATAGTGACGTGGAGGGACATGATGCTTACTCACCCAGTTGAGCTTGCAGAGTATAGCATGACCGAGTTAATGACGCCATTCGAACGTCATTGGCTTAATGCTGTGACTCCTCACTAGGCAGGCGATGAGTCACAATAACGTGGCTGAAGTATGTTGACCAAACCACACACTAGAAAATGAAGGGACGACGCCGTTTCGGTCCGTCCTGGACCATTCTCAAGTCGAAACGCCGTCGTCCCTTCATTTTCTAGTGTGTGGATTGGTCAACGTACTTCACCCATGTTATTCACTAGTTTTTCTTATCATATTCACATACAAAGTTGTGTATTGAATTGGCCTGCACAGCGTCCTCGTCTAGTCCGTTCCACTTGTTTACGGCTTTGAGACTGATTTTTTTTCTGACATCTCTGTGACTCGTCTGTGTTAATGGCTTCCAACTATGTCCTGTCGCTCTACTATTTATCAATTTGAACATTGCTTCTATTTCCAATTTGTCAGTTTCCTTTAGCATCTTGTACGTTGTTATCATATTTGCCATAGTCCTTATTTCTCCCAGTGTAGTGAGGTCTAGTTCTTTCAGTCTTTCTTCATAGTTAAGTCCCCTTATCTCTGTGACAAGTCTTGTTGCATATTTTTGGACCTTTTCCAATTTTCCTATGTGCTACTTTACGTAGGGGGTTTCATACTGGGCAGCATACTCAATAATAGGTCTCACAAAAGATGTATACAACGCTCGGAAGGGATTTTTGTCCAAGTTCCTGGAAGATAACGAGACGTTTGCCAGTATGACACAAGTTGCCCTCGTTATTCTGCTGTTGTGTGCCTCTGGTGTTAAATCTCGAGTAACGTCCGCTCCTAAATTTTATCTTTTTCAGAAGTTGAAAGTTGCCTTCCCTTCCTTCCTGTATTGTATTTGAGAGCTATTTGACTAAACTCCAGCCCTTGCATTTGTCAGGGTTAAAGTCTAGTAGCCATTTCTCAGACTATCTCTGGAGATTGTCTAGTTCATTTTGTTATGTACTGCAGTCCTCCTCGGTTCTTATTCGCCTCATAAGCTTAGCATTGTCAGCAAACATGGGTAAGAATGAGCTTACTTTCTCAGATCATTTACATATGTTAGGAACAGGATGGGTTCTCTAGTACCGACCCTTGAGGTACTCCACTCGTTACCTCTCTCCATTCTCATGGCTCTCCTCTTACTATGACTCTTTAGCTGCTTCCTGAAAGCAACTTTAGAACTGTGTGTCAAGTAGAGGATTTTTAGAATGTGCTTTTGAGTGCTAATCAAGTAATCATAATGTTTAACATATAATTTGCATACGAGATTCATATTATGACACATGAATCAATGCACAATTAAGTAAATGGTCAAAAACAAGAACGTGCGCCTAGCCACGTTCAATAACCAGTGCGCCAAAACTTCGTAAACAAAACTATATATGTATCGCTCGAAAATATCATTCATACAGAAAAAAAATTATTCATGGGAATTTGCGACCAATAATGTCACGGAATATTCGCTTCTCAGAAATAACACGACGGCAGAGTTCCGAGACGCGAACTTTAGTAGTGTTCCAAGTGACGGAGAATGAACAAGAAGTGAGAGCGAACGCGGCGAACAAAGGAGAAGCGAGAGCGAACACAACGAGTGAACAAAAAGCGAGAGCGAACACGGAGAACGAACAACGGGCATTATCAAGCGCTAACACGTCTCCATTCTTGGCGTGTCAGAATTTCCACGTCAAGGGATTTTATAGCCCTCAGTTATACACGTCCAGTGAGCCGGCGTTGAGCGACCCCCATTAAGACCCATTTCCCCCTCGGAACAGCGCGTTGCATTTGTAAACACCAAACTGTGCAGAAATAAGCTACATTACTCAGAAACAAAAGCCGTGACAAAAGTCATTAACTTTTTTCCTTTTGGTTTTGTTTTTGGCTTTCAGGTTAAATTATATTTTGGAGATGGATAAATGGCACAATTTCTTGGTAAAGTAGAAGGAGTGAACGTTTAGAGACATTTGTTTATCATGGAGAGGAGCATTTGCCGTCTGATATAACAACAATTCTCGTTGTGTGTGTAATAGGCAGCCTACACTTAGGCATATTTCGAGGTTGTCCCAACGTCGAATTAACGACCTTTTCCAGCATGCAACCCACAAGAGTTGCCTAACTCCTGGGTACCTATTTACTGCTAGGAGAGTAGTCGCATCAGATGAAAGGAAACATGTGCAACCATTTCTGTCCAGCCAGGGGATCGAACCCAGGATCTTCGCTCAGTACTTTTTAAGAGTGCTCATATCAACGTGGATAGAGCTTCTGTCCTCCCGTAACCTATCCTCTTAAAAATAACGTCGCTTTGGCCGTTTGCCCGTATGGCCGAAAGTGGACGTAATTTGAAAATGAAAAAACAACTGAAAATAATTTTGGGATTTTTTTTTTCAACAACAGTAAGTTAAGGGTTCTCTGGTAGGTTAGGTGTGCAGGAAATTCTCATAAAGTTTCAAATTTTTATGAAAAATGTTAATTGAAAGTTTCCTCTCCTAACCTTCCCGAGTAGGCCAGACGACTCAAAAGGAAAACGGGACAGTACGTCATTTTTGCGAATCGATTTCATTTCAAATTACGTCCACTTTTGGCCATAACGCGCATACGAGCGAAAAGCGACTTTATTTTTAAGAGGACGAGTTGCGATGTTAGGCTCCTAGTGCCCAGGTAAATGATTATATATATATATATATATATATATATATATATATATATATATATATATATATATATATATATATATATATATAATATATATCTCCACCAGTGTAGAGTCGAGTTTTGCTCTCACGCTTTTCGCCATTTTTGTTCTCACTTTGAGATGTTCAAAAGTTACATGTATATGTTGACCAGACCACACACTAGAAGGTGAAGGGACGGCGACGTTTCGGTCCGTCCTGGACCATTCTCAAGTCGATTGTGTATATGATAACAAATGTATATGATATGTATATGATAACAATGTATATGATATATATATGTATATGTATATATCATATATATATATATATATATATATATATATATATATGATATATATATTACATGTATATGATAACAAATGGTCAAAGGTTGTGAGCCTCTTGCAACATGTCGGATTCCGAGCGGGTACCGAGCAGAGGATAAAAGTTTATTATTATCAGTCAGGTACAAAACAGCGTAGAATGACCCATAGGTCCTGTTTAAGGTTATAACCTGTTCCATTATAGTCACACACTCAAGTAACACTTATGGGAGGTGTACTTAGCGAGCCTGCTGGCAAGGCTGATTCTGTATGACAGCGACGCGCGCTTGATATTGACCAGTAAGTGAATCTTGCATCACGCTGATCTGTCAGCGGCATCATCTTCATATTGATCTGTCAGCGGCATCTTCTTCACATTGATCTGTCAGCGGCATCATCTTCATATTAACCAATCAGCCAAAGAGCCTCATCTGATGGACTCCAAAGTTGACCATTCACCAGGGATACACACAGCCGGCCAGGGATACACACAGCCGGCCCGAGGATACACACAGCCGGCTGGGGATACACACAGCCGGCTGGGGATACACACAGTCGGCCCGGGGATACACACAGCCGACTGGGGATACACACAGCCGGCTGGGGATATACACAGCCGGCCCGGGAATATACGCAGCCGGCCCGGAGATACACACAGCCGGCCGGGGATACACACAGCCGGCCGGGGATACACACAGCTGGCCGGGGATACACACAGCCGGCTGGAGATATACACAGCCGGCCGGGGATACACACAACCGGCCCGGGGATATACACAGCCTGCCCGGGGATACACTCAGCCGGCCCGGGGATATACACAGCCGACCGGGGATACACACAGCCGGCTGGGGATACACACAGCCGGGCCGGGGATAAACACAACTGGCCAGGGATACACACAGCCGGGCCGGGGATAAACACAACTGGCCAGGGATACACACAGCCGGCCGGGACTCTTAACTCAACACAACACTGCCGGTTAGAACACCGAACGCACGGAAATGGACAAACATGAAGACGTAGGAATATAGATATTAATAAGAAGATAGATACAGACGAAAATTGACGAAAGAAGCAAGAGACAAAGAGGAAAAAAAATAACCAATGCGAGAAAACGAAAGAGAAGGATACATGAGATATAGACAATGAAGAAGTCGGGGGAAAAATATAAATAGAGGAGATGAAGAGAGTGACACAATAGAGTGACAGAGATGGGAAAAAACTGAGTAATAATGATTTAAAAGAGAGAGAGAGAGAGAGAGAGAGAGAGAGCCAGAGTCACCTCTCCCAAGCATCATCGTTGGGAGAGTGAGTGAGAGAGAGCAAGGTCTTGGCTCTCTCACCCTCGCGTCACCTCAATTGAGAGTGAAGCGGTCTTGTGAAGGTTGAAGGGGGACCAAGGTACCCAGGGAAGCACTAATGAAGTGTGGCATCCTGCTAATGAATGACTTTATCACAACAACTCCTAACAATTACAACAACCGTACGGTGTCTCGCTTTCCTCAGTTTTGCATACACATTGAAGTCTTATTTCAGAAACGTTTTGCTTCATGTAGAGGCTCGAATGTTTATGTTGTTGATGATATTGTATTTTATCTGTTTTTTAAGGCTTTTTTACAGCTTTTTTACAGATTTTGTAAATCTTTTGCAGCGAGTCATACACTTGAAATTCTGTTACAGTATTAAGCCAGTCAATATTAGATTTTTACTAAATGCTTATTTGTTTAGAAAGTCTAGATTCCTTACTCATTTTTCAGACAGACTGTTACTGGGCTCACTTGATCGTTCCAAAGATGCTACCCACAACAGTCGCCTAACTCCCTGGCACCTGTTTACTGCTAGGTGAGCAGATGCATCAGGAGTAAAGGAAATGTGTCTTAACATCACGCCAGGAGTCGAACTCAACTGCTTGAACGGGTTCAATCGGTTGTTACGTGACTGCGGTAACTCCAGGTATATCTACTCCGGAATAGATCGACAGGTTTCGCTTGTCTAAGTGCTCTACAAGGTAATGAACTGCTAGGTGCTTTGTTGGGCTGTCATTATCATTCTGATCATGACCCTCACTATCATCAATCACTCTCGGCATCCACACCGTTATCATCAACACCCCCCTTTCATCATCTTCCTCTTCACCATCTTCACCCCTCATTATCATCGCCCCCATCATTATCATTACTCTCACATTCATCACCCCCAATTTTCAGGTATATCCCTGCAAAAAAAAAAATCATCTTCATCCTCGCTATAATCACCCTCACCATCATCCCCACTCTCGCTATAACCATCCTCACCATCATCATAACCCCCCCTCCTCCCCCCCCCCACCATCATCATCCTCACCCTCTTAACAATCAACATATGGACGTCACAATACAATTAGTTTTCTCGTCGTCATTATCACAACAGCAACCATCATCACTATCAGCATCATTATCACCATCACAATCATCCTCACCATCATCACACAAGTGCCAGTGAGTGCAAAGCTCGACAAAGGTGCGTCACCATCCAGAAAACTATCTTTACTTGAGTTACTGCTAGAGTTACCTTTGCTTGAGTTACTGCTGCTTGAGTTACTACCTTTTGAGTGCCTGTCAGCTGCTTCCCCACTTGCTGGTCAGCACGAGGCTGGCATCTGCACTCAAGGAAATGCCTGATTTCTGGACAACAGCTTGCTGTTCTTGGTGGCCAGACAACAGCTTGCTGTTCTTGGTGGCCAGACAACAGCTTGCTGTTCTTGGTGGCCAGACAACAGCTTGCTGTTCTTGGTGGGCCAGACAACAGCTTGCTGTTCTTGGTGGGCCAGACAACAGCTTGCTGTTCTTGGTGGCCAGACAACAGCTTGCTGTTCTTGGTGAGCCAGACAATAGCTTGCTGTTCTTGGTGGCCAGACAACAGCTTGCTGTTCTTGGTGGCCAGACAATAGCTTGCTGTTCTTGGTGGCCAGACAACAGCTTGCTGTTCTTGGTGGCCAGACAACAGCTTGCTGTTCTTGGTGGCCAGACAACAGCTTGCTGTTCTTGGTGGCCAGACAACAGCTTGCTGTTCTTGGTGGCCAGACAACAGCTTGCTGTTCTTGGTGGCCAGACAACAGCTTGCTGTTCTTGGTGGGCCAGACAACAGCTTGCTGTTCTTGGTGGGCCAGACAACAGCTTGCTGTTCTTGGTGAGCCAGACAACAGCTGGCTGTTCTTGGTGAGCCAGACAACAGCTTGCTGTTCTTGGTGAACCAGACAACAGCTTGCTGTTCTTGATGGCCAGACAACAGCTTGCTGTTCTTGGTGGCCAGACAACAGCTTGCTGTTCTTGGTGGCCAGACAACAGCTTGCTGTTCTTGGTGGCCAGACAACAGCTTGCTGTTCTTGGTGGCCAGACAACAGCTTGCTGTTCTTGGTGGCCAGACAACAGCTTGCTGTTCTTGGTGGCCAGACAACAGCTTGCTGTTCTTGGTGGCCAGACAACAGCTTGCTGTTCTTGGTGGCCAGACAACAGCTTGCTGTTCTTGGTGGCCAGACAACAGCTTGCTGTTCTTGGTGGCCAGACAACAGCTTGCTGTTCTTGGTGAACCAGACAACAGCTTGCTGTTCTTGATGGCCAGACAACAGCTTGCTGTTCTTGGTGGCCAGACAACAGCTTGCTGTTCTTGGTGGCCAGACAACAGCTTGCTGTTCTTGGTGGCCAGACAACAGCTTGCTGTTCTTGGTGGCCAGACAACAGCTTGCTGTTCTTGGTGGCCAGACAACAGCTTGCTGTTCTTGGTGAGCCAGACAACAGCTGGCTGTTCTTGGTGGCCAGACAACAGCTTGCTGTTCTTGGTGGCCAGACAACAGCTTGCTGTTCTTGGTGGCCAGACAACAGCTTGCTGTTCTTGGTGAGCCAGACAACAAATTGCTGTTCTTGGTGGCCAGACAATAGCTTGCTGTTCTTGGTGAGCCAGACAACAAATTGCTGTTCTTGATGGCCAGACAACAGCTTGCTGTTCTTGGTGAACCAGACAACAGCTTGCTGTTCTTGGTGGCCAGACAACAAATTGCTGCCGTTACAAATAACAAGCTACAAATGATACAATTTACAAGAGCATACGGTTACAAATATCTTTGTAATAACAGCATGGTTACAAAGAAATTTGTGTTCTGTGCATGTAAATGAACAGAATAATTCCACAAAACTGGTTATTCGTTCCAGGACGACTGTAGAACTGAAAAATAAAATTTTCACTGTTTAACTGTTCAGGGACTTATAGTGAACATGTGACGTCATTAGTATACTGTACTGGTCTCAGGTTTCAAGTAAACTTCGAAATGCCTTCATAAGTAAAGACTGGGTCTATTCTAACCGAAAGAATACAATAGGGAAGAAGAGAAAGGACAATAAAGACAAGGAATATAAGGAGGGTGATTAAATTCGGGAAGAGAGGCGAAGGGGGGTAAAGATGACTAGAAGTGGAATATGAAGGAAGGGAAATATCAAGAGAAAGTGTCAAACCATTACTGCTATAGGAATGAGAACGAAGATGGAAAAAGGGAAAGATATATGAGGATGATTGAGAGGAAGGAAGGACAGAAGGGAAAATGAGAAGAATTAGGGAAAGGGAAATGGAACTCTACTTCAAGAGGGGGTGGAAGCATGATGGGACGACGAGTGTGTCATTGCAGTGGCTGAGGAAGAGCAGGAGGCATAGGAGTATAGAGGCATAGGAGTATAGAGGCATAGGAGTATAGAGACATAGGAGTATAGAGGCATAGGATGGTATCAGGAAGAGGGGGGCAGTGGAGGAGTAGTTAATATGAGCAACTCGTTCTCTTTAAATAACGTCACTTTCCGCTGGTATGCGCGCTATGGCCAAAAATGGACGTAATTTGAAAAGAAATCGGGTCACGAAAGTGACGTACTGTTCCGTTTTCTGTCTGAGTCCTCCGGCTTACTCGGTTAAGTTAGGAGAAGAAACTTGCAATTAACGATTTTCATGACGTTTTGAAACCTTAGGAGAACTTTCTGCCCTCCTAACGTACCAGAGGACCCTTAACTTGCTTGTTTTGGGAAAAAAAATTCAAAATTTATTTTCAATTATTTTTCATTTTCATATTACGTCCATTTTCGGCCATACAGGCAAACGGCCATATTCAGACACAATTTATAAGAGGACAGATTGCAACAGATGTAATCGTGAGGTTCCCAGGACCTCTTGAGTGGGCAAAAAGTCAGATTAAAAGTAGTATTAATGGATATTGGATCTTAGTAGGATGAGGTGTGGAATGCATTTCATAAACGCCAGTTGACCCGTGAAGTTGCTGGTGTTGTGTGTGTTGATGACCGGCACTGTCATTAATCCCTAGTGCCCAGTTCTGTGTTAATCTCAGGGGTCCTGGTACCCAGTCCTGGTACCCACGGTAAATATCACTTGCTCTTAATTTGGTTTACCCCGATTTCTTCGCCATTCTTTGATTGGGAGAAACAGTTCTGCATATACATTCCAACAGACATGGAACGGAACCTACAACTTCATAAATTAAATAAATTGTGTGTATGTGTGGATGTGTGTGGATGTGGATGTGGTGTGTATTAACACTCACCATCACCAGCAACACTACCCACACCATCACCAGCCACACTAACTACACCCTCACCAACAACACTAACCACACCATCACCAGCAACACTAACCACACCGTCACCTAACACTAGCCACACCATCACCAGCCACACATACAGACACCGTCACCAATCTCACCAAGACTAACACCAGGCACATCATCACCCCTGAACTAACAAAATAGTCCACACAACAAAAACAAAGTTCAGAAATTAGCTATGAAGCGAAAACGATCTAAACAAAAATCTAAGACCCAATCCATTAAATAATATTTCTGAGAGAGGAAGGAAGCCTCACAAGATTCATCCCCTGGAGAGCCTCTTCCAAGGCCACTCTAGATCAGCGAGACGAATGGGCGAGAGGGAACACACCCCACACAAACATCAACATTAAGAAGATGAATCGATTGGCTTCGAACAACTAGTCCATTCTTTTTCTTCTCTCCTACTCCTTCCCACCTCCCTCACTCATTCCTTCCCCTCTTCTCACTAGCTAGATGCCGGGGCCAAGCACATCATCGGAGGCGACAAACCCCTTACCCTCATCTTCCCCTACGTACGCCTACCTCCCACCCCTTCCCCTCTCTCCATCCCCAAGACCTCCAAAAAGAGATATTGGATTTTTATACGATTTTCTAATCAGTTTCACTCCTTCCGCTTCGGTTAACTGCTCGGACGACAGGAACTCCGTGGGTGGATGAGAAATATTCAAGAATCATTAATATTGCCGATTTTTTATTTTTACACGTATACGATTGGGTGGCATTATGATTGGATCAGCTCATAAGCCGAGACCTTAGAAGTTTCCGTTATGAATGTCCGGCGTGTGGACTCTGAGATTAGGGCGAGGGCGAGTTATTTGTCGGGGGGTGTTGGTAAAGTTGTGTGGCAAGTGTATAAACTTAGAGCCCAGCGGCCATGAGCTGTTGGTTGACGGCGGCTAAAGCTGCTGTTGTTGCTTCTGTTTTCTCGGCTTCCACGGCTTCTGCTGTTGTTGATGTCTCGCTTTTTTTTGTATAGTTTCAGCCAGGCGAAACCCGGCTGGCCTTGCCTCGCTACATTTGTTTTTCTCAGCTTTGCCAAGATGGCTGGAAGGGAAGACGTATTAGACAGCACCGACACACACATTGTCCCCCGCCACGCTGTGATCTCGTATCCTAGGATAACATTTGTGTGGATGTCACCAGTGCAGGCACGACGTCTGGAGAGCTACAAATGGCTTGCAACAGGAGCGCTGGGAGTGGCTTGCAACAGGAGCACCGGGAGTGGCTTGTAACAGGAGCAACAGGAGTGGCTTGTAACAGGAGCGCAGGACGCGTACTAAGCCCAGGGACAGTGCGTCAGACGATAGCCATTAAGCTTATAACGGTAAGACTCTTCTTTACGACATCGTCCTCCTCTAGGATGGTAATACAGTCAAAGTCTCTTACTGGTGAAAGTAATGATAATTGTTAGAACGTAACTCGTCTTATTTTTCCCAGTAGCTGGAGAGGAAATATGAAGGAGGAGGAGGAGGAGGAGAAGGAAGAGGCAGAAGAATAGTAGGTGGCAAGAAATCTCTCTTTAGAGTATAAACCAGTACTTACATATCAGTGACTACAGGTAAGTGAGGTCTAGCTCTTTATATCTCACCTAATTAGCGATGTTGTACCTGTTGCGTTATCAGTTATCCTGACGTTCGAAATATTCATCGAATCTGGTCTTAAACTTGTGGATGGAGGTGGCTTCCTCAGCCTCCTCTTTCAGTGCGTTGCATGTGCAGGCAGCGGGAATTTCCTCACATTTCTTCAGTTCGTCAACGTTTCCAGCTGCCAGTTTATCAGTGGGTATTTGTGTAACCTAGTGGTAATTATATTTCTCACTGGGTCTTTGCATTTCTCAGTGGTATACTTCTCTGTGGGGGTTCTGTATTCTTCAGTGGATACTGTATTTCTCAGTATAATTTACATTTTTATGTGTGTTGTATTTCCTTGTACTTCTCAGCGGGTTTTGTACTCAGTTGGAAGTATATTTTATTCAGATAATTTAGTATTTTTTATTGGTTATTGTATTCAGAGTGATGAAACTTTAGATACAAATGTCTATTGGGTCCTGTAGTAAAGTAGCCTGCGCAGTCGGGTCGCAACCGAAATATACCAGGTTCGATTCTCGCGGCAGGACGGAGACGTTTGGAAACGATTCTTTTTCACCTGATGTCTCATTACACTTGACAGTAAATACATAAAAAATACATACTCGGAGTTAGGCCACTGGTGATGGCTACAGCCTCATGAAGGTCAGTAATTGACCTTGCTGGACGTCGATTGAGAAATAGACATTATGTCTGGAACATTAGAGGAACATTCTAAGCTTTCAGTCCCACAGCTGCCTAGGTCAGTCCGGAGCAATACTGGACCGATCTCAACTTTGACAAAATGTGAAGGTGACAAATATATTGTCTAGTTACAAAAAATTCTGTATTGTTTCTGTCTAAGCTTACTACTTTTGTGTAAACGTAATTTTTATTGAATGAAAGTTAATTTTTGTGCAAAAGCGTATTTATGTATTTAAATATGCATTTGGTGTGTGGGTTCGCATTATTGGGTAGGTATTTCAAGGTGAAAACATATTTTGCTTTACATAAAAAATAATATTCTTTCCTCCTTCCTCTCTGTTCTTTCCCTCAATTCTTCAGTCAGCTGAGGGAAAGACTGATTGATGAAAGTGTGTTAGTCAACTCGAGTGTGAACTGACGAGAACGGATAGAGTGAAAAATAGAGTAGTCGAGATTGATGGCTGTATTTTGTGAGTCTATAGCGGAGTGCAAAGTCCGTCTATCTCATCAATTACAGTTTTTGTCTGTGCAGGTGACTCAATTTGAGTGCCTAATTGTTTATCTGTCTACCTGCCTACTTATGTTTGTTTGTTTTGTTTTACATAGGTAGGTATAGCAGTAGACACCTTCTGACTCCTGTTAGCAGAGGTGAGAGCTTTCCCTACCCAGAGCTCATGGTAAGCCTTACCTTAATAAATCTTTTCTAGAACACGATCCAATTAGTGCTGGGTGCACAGGCGCAAATAGTTATGGGTTTGTTGCCAGTCAATCCTTCCCTGGTTTTGTCGGGGGGGGGGGGTGTCAGTGTGTGTGTGTGTGTG
>WNGS01111181.1:33425183-33435365 GCA_020271785.1 Procambarus virginalis
AAAGTGTAAAGTGTGTGGACAAAGACAGGGACACACACTCGAACACTATATCTTGGATTGTAGTAAAATTGAGCCATTTAGAGATAAATCTAAGGTCATGCTGTATGATATGGCAACTTATCTTATTACTAAGGATAAAATACCTGAAATCCTTGCACTGTATCCATATTTCGCTCCCAGTAGATAAACGACACATGAGATTAAGAAACTAGTGTATTGTGAGGACTGGTAATAAACAGCAGCTCCCCTGTTACCCTGTAATATTTTCATTGCTCAAACAATTATGTATTAGCGATGAGGCCTACCATTAATGTATAATGACATGTAAATATATTCCTCTTTAAATAGAATATTATCTGTAACTAGCTGATACTGTAATTATTAGGTGTGAAGGATAAATGAAATTGTTTATGTAATAATCTCCATGTAGGTCTGATAAAAACCTTTTGTGCCCTCTGTAATGACATTTTTGCGCTACCGCTCACAGGATGAGTATGGGGTGCACAATAAACTAATCGCTTCGGGCGACAACAATTAAAAAATCTTCAGTAAATGTATTTAAAAATACGTAAAGGTTTAGATGCGTCGAGCCCTGAGAACAGTGAACATGCTAGCAATGCCAGTTGGTGTTTACCGAGAGAGGACCTCAATGTTGTTGACACCAAAGCCACAAAGAATCAACATGTTGTGGGCATAAACACCGTGAATATCTAGTGCGCTATGTCTGCTCAAATTAAAAGCGTTAAGTGTAAATAAAACGATATTCGATACGTGGGAATGCAGACAAGAACTGATACGAGGACATCCATGAGATCAACTGTGGACATGCAAGCAATGTAAATGACTATTTTAAAGCATCATTCTTAACGATAACTTCCAATGAAGACCTGAAACAAGGACATGATATAACTGCAATCGAAATATTGTCCCTCTAAAACTTACTCAAAACAATGCCTACCCAATCAGGATGGACAGAGACTTCGTGTCTGCTTAAACAAGGACTTAGACGTTGCACATTAATCACCACACACTTTAAGCTTTATTGGTTCATCTTACAGGTCGTATCATCATCCTCTTACATAAACACACTCGTGACATTTAAGTGCCAGGGGTCGAGAGTGCCGGGCCACACTTGGCACCCCCGTGAGACCTCGAGTTTACTCCCAGTTATTTAGTTCAGTGTTATTGTTCTTTTTTTTCTTTCTTTAAGGGATTAATATACATGTTTTAACGTTTTATATCCACATTTCAGTGTTTATATGAAATATAATATATATATATATATGTCCTCCTCAGCATCAGATGACCTGGTTAAGGAAATTCTACCTGACACCCTCAGTGATGTAGCGGGGATACAGGACCCCCACTACACGGAATGTGACACGAAATGGGGTGCCATGGCAGACCCAGCACTCAGACCAGCCATGCCGAAAGCCAAGAAACAATCCAGTTGGGACAGCCCCATTGCAGACAAAGAAGCCACAGCTTTGCTGGAGGCAGCAACAACCCCCAGTGATCGTGCCCGCCTCACAGCTGTGCAGGCTCCCCATGCAGGGGACTTCCTTTTGGCAGTCCCTATGTCTGCGACAGGCACACGTCTTGATCCGCAGGAGCTCCGTATTGCAGTCGCTCTCCGTCTTGCTGCCCCTATCCACACTGTTCATAGGTGTATTTGCGGCGAGGCAGATGCTGACGAATATGGATTGCATGGCCTGCACTGTGGAAAATCTGGTGGTTGGCACACTAGACACGACGAAGTAAACGACATCATTAAAAGAAGCCTTGCCTCTGCCCAGTGTCCAGCGGAGAGAGAGCCCCGCAACCTTCTGAACCGTGACTCTGTTAGCTTTGCTGGCCGACCAGACGGAATCACACTGCGTCCGTGGAAGGGTGGCAGACAGTTGGCATGGGACTATACTTGCGTATCCACCCTGGCAGCCACATACATCAACCTCTCTGCCGGCACAGCAGGAGCCGCGGCGACACACAGAGAAAGAGACAAGTCAGCCAAGTATAGGCAATTAGATCATCGGTACAACTTCGTTCCAATAGGGTCTGAGACCCTAGGCCCATGGGGAGAGAGTGCAAGAAGGTTTCTAAAGGATCTTGGTTCCAAGCTCATTGACACCACAAGAGACCCTAGAGCGGCAAGTTTTCTCTTTCAGCGCCTCAGTATCGCGATCCAGAGGGGGAATGCTCGCTGCATCCTCGGTTCCTGCCCAACGTCGGAGGAGTTCGAGGAAATCTACAGCCTCTAGGAAGCGAACTATTTTTGTGTCCTCTTAATGCTCATTTTTGTATACAATCAGATATGTAACTGTATAACCTTGCTTAATAAAGTGTACACCATAAAAAAGGGGGGTGGTAGGAGAAGCGAACACCCTCATGTATTCAGAGTTAAATGGCAAGTTTTTCCCTGAATGCTCTGTGTTCCCTTCTCTGAGGCTGTGGGTCCCTATAATTGCACCAGAGGTGGTACCCCCCTATATATTATATATATATATATATATATTATATATTATATATCATATATATATATTATATATATATATATATATATATATATATATATATATCAGACACCATTCATACACTTACATCCGTTCGTGGACGATACACGTCTGTGATGAATTTTACCAGAATCCACGAGAACATCGAGGAACGTTTCCATTCACCTGCGGTGTGTGGGGCTCGAACCGCAGACCCCACGTGTGTGGGGGAGTAGCACACGCGTTCCTTTTATCGAGGAACGATATTCTGTGACGAGGTGGACAAGTAAAGCCTTTGTAAGTGGAAGGTAAAACAAGAGGATATCGGTGGAATCTGACAATGTAGATGAGTAGGATAACTAGTACAGATATCAGGGACCTCAGTCCCCCCGGGGAGATACTAATAAGTAATATCAGTCGTTATCATTCCTCTCATCTCCGTCTCCATAGCTTGTTCCCTTCACTTCTACTGGTTCCACTCCCTCTACCTTTCCCCCTTCCCTCCAAGCCTCCTTCCTCTTTCCTCCTCCTGATCTCTCCCTCGCAGCATCCCTCTCATCCCTCCCTCATACCCGCATCCGTCCGTGCGCTCGTACCATTTCAGAATCACCTCATAATTATCAGTAATGTAACGTCCATTACCACCACATTCTTTACCACTACCACCACCTACACCACTACCACCTACACCACTACCACCACCTACACCACTACCACCTACACCACCACCACCTACACCACCACCACCTACACCACTACCACCTACACCACTACCACCACCTACACCACTACCACCTACACACCACCACCTACACCACTACCGCATGCTCCATATACAAACACCCACATCACCACCTCATACTCCATACACCATCACATACTTCACCTCCACCATAACCTACACCACTGCCACAATATCCCCCACCACCAGCACCATCACCACCAAGTCCTCTGCCACTAGCTCACCTCTCCCCCCCCCCTTGTCACCATATACTCCACTACCAGCATCACTATTACACAAACACAACAGTAACCACTACAACAACAGCAGCAGCAACAGCCAATAAACAACAACAGTGGCTACAAAAACATCGGCAAGAAAACAGTCCACATGATATCAAATCTTAGCCACAACATGAATGTTGGGGCGTGAGAGATAGACACGCAGGAGAGCGCGTCTTGAGTGTGAGGTACACACGCAAGAGAGCGCATCTTGCGTGTGAGGTACACACGCAAGAGAGCGCGTCTTGCGTGTGAGGTACACACGCAGAAGAGCTCGTCTTGCGTGTGAGGTACACACGCAGAAGAGCGCGACTTGTGTGTGAGGTACACACGCAGAAGAGCTCGTCTTGCGTGTGATGGAGGAATCTGGATGCAACCTTTCCGGTAGAGTGGAGTCGGTTTGCTTGTCCCTGGTGGTTCAGGGCTGTAAGTTGTGGCGTGCTAAACACACACCAGTAAAGACAATACCTACCGCCGCCACCTCTACTTTAGTTCCAAAGCACTGATCAGCAATGGGATTGGCTTCTTACTTACATTCCAATAAATAAAATGTGAAAAATGCAACAGCATCAACAACAATTTAAACATTTTAATTAAAAAGTCTTCATTAGATAGTCATTTCATTTAATTTTTCAAATAATTTCGCTTATCTTTTGCAAAAGTTAAATAAGAAACGAGCCTTTTCAATAAACCGCACCATAATTGCGTGGTAAGCAGAATCCATGTGATAAAACTACGCTTTGAGGTCTCTCATTTGATTCCCTAGAGCCTTTACCTCACCTCTGGCGCGTCTCAAGGGAGAGAGGAGGGAGGGGAGGGAGGAGAGGTGGTGCTTCAGAGGGTAGGAGAGGTAAATTAACAAGGGAGGTGGGGGAGAAGGCAGCTATCCACTAATTACCCATCCACCAGCGCCCACAGGACACCCCCCCCTGCCATTCACTGGGTGGGAAGGCGAACGTGTAATATCAAGCCTGACACAAGAGCGAGGCTAGCAATCTTCTCTCTCGGTTTCAGGATTTGTTTCTGGAATTTTATTTCACGTTAAATTTCCAGCTTCAATCTTGATAGAATATTATTTTTTTGGGCATTTAATTAATTTTGCTGTGGATAATTATGCTGAAGTTGCGAGAGGGACAGGAAGGCATACTGAAAGACAGACATAGACAGAGAAAGACAGACTTGTAAGCCATGTAGTACACAATTGTAAATCGTACACCATACTAAATGTTGTACAATTTGCTAGATATAAATTAATCATATGAAATGTGGTGATTAATAAATGCTTACATTTCATAATTAAAATAAAAAAGTTGACTTTCCACCAGCTTGTGAAAAAAATCATTTAAAAAGAAAAAAAATATTTTGAGTAATTAATTATTTATTTGTTATACTCATTAGTTAGAAAATTATCGAGTTGTTTTACACGGTAAAAACAACATTATGATTATGAATGCACATACAGTAACATGTTTTGTTGTAATTTTGTTTAAAACTTCAATCAACTTATCGTGTAGTTCTCATTAATTAGTGAAGCATTTATGTGTAGAAATCATCGTGTGATTATTTAGCTAAATAAAATATAATTTCGAATGTATTAGAAATTTAAAATAGCAGTAAATCTTTCATATAATAATAATAATAAAAATAATAATAATAATAATAATAATAATAATAATATAATAATAATAAGAAGAAGAAGAAGAAGAAGAAGAAGAAGAAGAAGAATAGTACATAGAGAAATCACAGTAACGTGATATATATCAATGAGAAAATCCCCTGAGGGCTGTGAGGTAAAAGCTATGAGGTCAGCTATGAGGTAAGCAGTGCCTGGGTCGCAGGTTCGAGCCACCTCATAGCCCTAGTGGATTTTCTCAATAACCACAGCGTTAATAACAATTAATAACTCTACGTCCTTCACTTCCTTCATCCCTTTTTTCAACACTGCCTCTCCTTAACCTTTTCCTTCTTTTACTTTATGATATCTTTCCTCCGGCCCTTCTTCCCTTCTCCTTCTCTACTTTCCCCTCATTCTACCCTTTCCTATCCAGCCGTTCTTGTGTCTTCTTTAGTCCCCC
Source organism: Procambarus virginalis (assembly GCA_020271785.1). NCBI lineage: Eukaryota > Metazoa > Arthropoda > Malacostraca > Decapoda > Cambaridae > Procambarus > Procambarus virginalis. Next base: position 33,430,750 of record WNGS01111181.1, read on the forward strand.
CAATACTTCTCTCTCACTCTCTGTCTCTCTGTCTCTCTGTCTCTCTGTCTCTCTCTCTCTCTCTCTCTCTCTCTGGCTGCTGGAGGGTCACAGGCAACGTTCGCTCGTTACTGAGGATTGTATCGTGGGACAATAGTGGAGAATTAATGCACTCCGCCTCCCTGCACTGTTTTCTTGCACCTTACCTCGGCAGTGCTGGGCACTGTTGGGTCTGAGTTTAGATGTGCTGGGATAAATTGGGTGTGTTCTGGACTGTGTTGGGTCCGGTGGGGGACGCTGATGTTCCTCATGTGGCTGTATTTGGACTGTAATACAGCCCAGGGTAATATTTATTTTTCATGAATATGATATTCTGGGCTGTATTGTGCTGTTCCACTCTGCTGTAGCTACCTGTACTACAGCAGTGCCGTTAGCATTGATGTGTATAATGACATAATGTATTTCAGCTTTAATACAAGTCGTTAGTTAGTACGGCATTGCAAGGAAGCACAGTTGGAACGGGAAAATACAAACTAATAATGTGGCAATTTTGTAAACTATATTGCACGCTGTAGCAATGTTGCGCTCTGAAGGATTTGTTTTCTAAGACATATGAAGATAAATAAAAAAAATGCACGACACTAACCTTCAAAGCTATCATTTAAAATGCGAATATATAAAGCTATGTACTCCACCAACAATTCAATAGAAGCAGCACGAGAGATAAGTCTGCAATAATCTTAGCACTCTACTGCAAAATCCTTTAAAGGCAACGCTAAAATGTTTTGCAGATATAATACGCTAACATGACACCCAGCACGTAGTTATTGCAGAACTAGTTATTGCAGAACTAGTTATTGCAGAGCTAGTTATTGCAGAACTACAGAATATCTTGACACCCCGCATCTGCGTTGCTCTCTGCAGCCTCCTTGATATCCTTCAGTAATGGCACTCACAACGACACTTTGGATAGGGTGTAAAAAGCCATGTGGTTCATGAGAGGTATACGACTCGCACTAAAAACTCCCCAGACACAATAAAAAACACATGATAAACTCACCCCACCCTAACACCCCAACACATCCACACAAATATCCACACACATGCACACTCACACACCAACCCCGCCACCACATACACTCCAAACACACACAGTAAACATTTTTTCTAACTTAGTTTTATGTAATGTTCAGGGGTATGCCACCTGGTTAGTCCCCGAGCTGGAGGAATGAGATACGAGGAAAGATTTCTGGAACAAAACCTCACGACACTGGAAGACAGAAGTGTTAGGGGAGACATGATTACTACGTGTAAAATTCTCTGAGGAATTGACAGGGTAGATCAAGATAAACTGTTTAGCACGGGTGGTATGCGAACAAGGGGATACAGGTGGAAACTTAGTACCCAAATGAGCCACAGGGACGTTAGAAAGAACTTTTCAGTCTCTGAGTGGTTAACAGGTGGAATGCATTAGGCAGTGATGTGGTGGAGGCTGACTCCATACACAGTTTCAAATGTAGAAATGATAGAGCCAAGTAGGCTTAGGAATTTGAACACCAGTAGATTGACAGCTGAGAGGTGGGACCAAAGAGCCAGAGCTCAACCCCCGCAGGAATAACTAGGTGAGCACTAGGTGAGTACACACACACACACACACGCACACACACACACACACACACACACACACACACACACACACACACACACACACACACACACACACACACACACACACACACACACACACGGACAAACACACTTAAACACTCGCTCGCTCTCCCTCAACTGCCTGACACAGTAAACATGCTCATTTATATAAATGTTTACAGATGATACAAAACTAATAAGGAGAATCAGAACAGATGAAGATCGTTGTTTATTACAAAATTAACTTGACACATCCCAGAGGTGCAAAGTTATTAGGAACAGAAAAGGAGTGAGGAGACGCCAGAAGCAGGTGGAAATGAATGCGAGACATCTTCCTGAATTAGAAAGGGAAAAAAGTCCATTAAACAGGTATAGCTTCAAAATATATCTACCACCAGAGGCACACAATAAGAAGATAAGGACGAGGAGGACGAAAACTAACCTGGCGAGAATGCCTTCAGGAAGTTAGACTAAGGAGTTTTCTGAACACTGTTGGCAATAACCTACGTGAGACCGTCTTTTGAGTATACAGCCTCGGCACACAGCCCTAATAAGAAATTGCACAAACGGAAACAAGAAAATGCCATGAAGTATGAATCACGATCCGATCATTAGTTGAGAACTTTGAGCAAGTAGGAAAGGCTAAGGAAACTAGAATTTAAATTTCTGGCAGAAAGAAGAAACAGTGATGACATGATAACGACGTGTAAGATTCTAAGAAAACCCGACTAAGCAGACAGAGAAGCAGTGTTCTAAGTTTGGAACAATGCAAAGTTGGGACATGAAAATAAACAACAACTATTCGCAACTCTTAGGTTAATAACGACGCTACTTATATCTTCGCTGTATTGACACCAATAGAGCGAAGATATTAGAGATATCATCATACACCTAAGTGTTGCGAATACATGGAATGAGTTAACTACTACTAAGTAGTAGTACTTAACTTATAACGGTCTAAAGTTAAATTTAAGTTGCAAGCAACGTTGGAGAATGGAGTCCTAAGAGTTCTCAAGGCCTGAGTTAAGGAGATAACTCTCAACCTTTGAGAACACATCTACGTAAGTACATATTAGTGAGTTCACACCAGCACACACAGACGACCGCAAGCATAAAGTTTCCCAGCTAGTTAAGATCGTCCTCGTCCGCCAAATTAAAGAAATTAATTCAGATTTAGAAGAACTAAGAATGCCCAGAGACCTGAAAGCTGCAGTATTAAAAGTTATGACAAGTTTTGAAATAATAGGTATTTGTATGGTCAGCACAGTAACCGGACCAGGCAGTGTGATGTAGTCATTGCGTGAATTCGCCTTGGCTATAGACACATCTGGCAGGTTAGTGAGGCTGAGCTACTACCAGAATACTCAGATTGTAAACTCTGTGATAAACCTTTAATGCATTCACTAGAAAACTACACTGATGAATGTGAAACCGTAAAGGACTTTAGACCTCCTGGCCTCTTGTACCACCAACTGTGTAACTATTTTATTGACTCAGGTGTTCTGGACGACAGCCTAACAATTTACCCAAAATTTGCTTGTCCATTTTAAAGAATGAAGAACAATTTTTATATATTACTTCTAAGCTGCATCACTTATGAACCCATCCCTGCCCTTGTGTGGCAGTGCACAGTAGAAAGTTGTTTTCACATATCCATACATTAAAACATTGATTGTAACCATGATATATATGTGCTTCCGCCTACAGTTTAGACCTATTGTCTTGTGTATGACCCTCTGTCCTGCGTGACAGTGAATACCACATTATCCTCACATTAATCAGACTATCAAAATCCTCAGATTAGGCAAAATTGTAATTAATTTTGTCAATAAAGATGTTATAATAATAATATCGTCCGCCCAACCCAGCGTTGTTTCAGTGTTTGGAGAGAAAACAAGATTTCGGAACAGCTCAGGAGGCACTCTCATGGATGAAATAGAAGACCCCCATCACTTTTAATGCAAGAATTTATATCGTGCAAACAGTAAATCACACACACACACACATATCTTAATATACGTTCACGCTTTAAGACACACACACACATATAACTAATACCCACAGACGAGAACACACGCACACACACGCACACACATAGAGCCACGGGACATTAGCCAAGCTGGATAGAAACACGATGACTTAATAATATTTACATGGAAATTTCGCCACAATTCTGAACACTTTCAGCTCGAGAAGACACTGATGACTTCCAAGGAGGTGGCGAGCTAAATCCCTGATGTCTTTAAAGGCCGGACAACGTATATACAAAACAAGAAATTTCCATTACAAAACAGCCTCTTAATAAACGGCGCAATACCCATTGCGTAGAAGTACTGCAGAGAGCAAAAGTACATAATAAACTTATATACAACTTTGCGACACTGGTAAAGTATTTAAAGTGAATAATATATATATATATATATATATATATATATATATATATATATCTATATATATATATATATATATATATATATATATATATATATTATATATATATATATATATATATATATATATATATATATATATATATATATATATATATATATATATAATATATATATTATACATACACACACACATATATATAATCTTGTCATGAATACATATAGTGACTTTGATTACATTGAAATTGACAACCAGTTTTTTTATTAATACTAAATACTGAAAACCTTTGATAATTACAGAGTAGATTATAATACCAGAATACATTTCATAAAATATTATGCAACAAAAGGGGCGGGCGACTACAGGCTCCATTGTAATAATAATTGATAATAACGAGCATTATCGTGGACAGGGAAAGGGGGCTCGGACCACGGAACAGATAATATGCATCTTCAACAATTATTTTTTTTTTCCTTAACATGTTTATCAGTATTATTGTATTCTCTTTTATTAACCATGGCGGGTGAGCATGCAATTATTGCAGGATGAATATGTTATTGTTGCAGGTTGAACTTGTTGTTAGTGCAGCCGATTGCATA
>WNGS01111181.1:33439664-33449988 GCA_020271785.1 Procambarus virginalis
GAACACTCAATATTTTCTTTCTCCTATCCACCCCCCATCTTTTGTCATGTAGTCATCTATACATATTCGCTTTATTTGAACATGCGCTGTTAAATCATAACCAGTCGCAGTTACATATAGGTTACAAAGATGGTTATCATAGGTTGTCGAGTTCTCCAGCTCCTCAGATGGCGGGCAGGAACCTGGATGCAGTGGCACTTTCCCCTCTGTATCGCCACGCTGAGGCGCTGGAAAAGAAAGCTGGCAGCTCTAGGGTCCCTTGTTGTTCAATGAGCCTAGAACCCAGTTCCTTCAAAAAACTGGTAGCACTTTTACCCCAGGCGCCGAGTGTCTCAGAAGCAATGGGGACAAAATTGTAGTGGTGATCAAGTTCTCTATACTTACGGGATTTGGCTGCTTCCCTGTGGGTGGCAGCGCCACCTGGTTGTGCACACTGAGGTCAATGTAGGTGTTAGCCAGGGTTGATACGCACGTGTAGTCCCATACCAACTGCTTGCCATTCTTCCAGGGTTTCACTGTGATACCATCCGGGCGACCAATAAGAGCATCAGAGTTACGGGGCGTTAGGTTACGAGGCTCTCTCTCGGCTGGGCATCCAGCTGTGGTGAGGCTCCTCTTGATGATGTCGTTAACTTCACTGTGCCTCGAGTGCCAACTCCTGTGCTTTGGCAGAGTAGGCCATGGTGGCCGTACCTGTCAGCCACCAAATCGCCGCAAATACACCTATATCTGGTGTGGATTGGGGCAGCAAGGCGGAGGGCCACAGCAATTCGGAGGGCGTGTGGTGTGAGACGCGTGCCAGTTGCCGACATTGGGGTTGCTAACAGGAAATCCCCTGCATGAGGGGCTGCTACTGCTGTGAGGCGAGCAATGTCGTGCTGTGTTGATGCAGCACCCAGGCACTCTGCAGCAACTTTGTCTACAAATGGGGCCATCCAGCTGGATTCTGTGGGCTTTTGGGGATGGTGGTTGGAGGTGATGGGCCTGCACGAGAGGCCCACTCTGTGGCACAGCGTGTAAAATTGGGATCATGTACACCTGCCAGCTGATGTAAGTGGGCAGGTAGAATTTCCTTCACAAGGTCGTCGGATGCTGATAAGGAGGACAGGAAGGCTGGAACAGCGATTTGCGTTGCTGTTCGAACTCCGAGGCCCCCAAGTCTTACGGGAAGAGAGGCTTGTTTCCACTGCAGGTCATCAAAAGAGAGGTTAAGGGCTTTTTCTAGCATTGATTTCAGTAACCGGTCATACTCACTTAGTTTTTGGCTACTGTAAGATGGTGAACACCTCAGAAAGTAGGTTAACCTGGGGAGGGACAGACATCTGGTGATGAGGTAGAGTGCATCATGAGCATCAATATCCTCAATCCTCCCATCCATCCTCTTAAGGTCGGCGATTTTCTTATCAAGGACCTCATCGATGGCTTTCAACCCCAGGGGAGCTCCTAGGAGTGTGCTGTCTTCAGGTTTAGTTTTATGGATGTTTGGCAGAAGACCCTCTATTCTCTCTACGATGCCCTGGTTGGAACATATTATTTCACATTTAGAAGGGTTCAGGGTGAGGCCTAAAACTGCACCTTGCTCCTGGATTTTTCTGATGTCCTCCAGGAGGGAGTCTTGAGAACCAGCTAGGGTACCATCATCCAAGAACCAGATGTTAAGCTCGCTGGACAGGACCTCTGTGACTTGTTTGATGACTAAGCAGAAAAGGAGAGGAGCAAGGGGGTCACCCTGTTGGACGCCTTCCCACGAGTCAATTTCATGTTCGCCAAAAAGTAGCTTAAGATCCATACTGTAGCATGAATGTACGAAAGGGTAGAGGGAAGGGAAATGACTATGAACCGCACGGAGTACAGCATCCCTCCGCACCAAATTGAAGGCATTTTTGAAATCTAGCTTGATAAGGGCCTTTTCGTCTGTGATATTGGCGATGAAGGCTCGAGCTGCATGGGCTGCCGCCTCACACCCTTGTGGAATGCCAAACCCAAGCTGTTTTGGCTTCAGCATGTTGGCCGCTGCATCACTAACTGTTCTTGCGGCTGCCTTTGCGACGAGACGCCGGAGAGAATTGCCCACAGCTATTGGCCTGATCCCTCCATCCTTTTTCTTTAGAGCACAGAGGGATGCTCCAAAAAAAATAGGTCTTATGGACGGTGGTATGTTGCCAGCTAGACATGTGTTGGTGAATCTGGTTAGTTCCACCAAGAGGTTCTTTGCAATGTCACCCAGTGCAGGGTTGAGCATTTGCTTGAGGTGGTTGGGTTTTAGTCCTGTGAACCCACCTGCTGATCCGGTTGGGAAGGACATGGCTGCTTTATGGACCACAGATTCAGCCACCCAGAGAGGTTCTGCTCCGGTAGCCCCCACTTGTACAATGTCGTCCTCACTCGGAGCCCTGGCAGGGTGTTTCTCCCTTAGGGCTTGAGCTGTTGCGGCATCTCTATCGGCAATTGAGTCCTCACTGGTGATGACTCTTATTGCGCCAATAGTGTTTCCTTCTTCTATTTTCTTGGTGACTGATGTTCTGATTTTTGATGTCTCGGATATGGCACTGTTGCTCTTCCTGCCGTGGGTGTATATATATATATATATATATATGGGATAGCCAAATAATATATGCATGCGGGGACAACTTTACATTCTACTACGTCAGACATTATACATATTTTATATTTACGAATTTGTAAATGTAGTCTTCTATTATTTACTGCCACACACAACAGGCATGGATTCATAAGAGAGGCAGCTAAAAAATAATAATATGGACAACCAAATTTAGGACAAATTATTTGGATGTCTTCCATTGCCCCAGATTCAATAAAATACCAACGTAGATAATAGTACAATCATCCACTTCTAAAATCTTTAGCCCAGAGAATATGGGCGACGAAAGCAGAGCCATAAAAATTACAAAGACTTAGAATACAAAAACCTTTCAAACTGCAACAACAATTAACAATAATTCTAGCAAATGCATCTTTGAGAACACAACTACAATCACTTGTATTAGTAAACATACATAATGAAATTTAATTTTAAATTAAAAACAAAGTGATCACTTTCATAGACATATATGCAATTATTCATATGAGTCCAAAGCCAACTGGAAGGATGAGTTACCTGTATCAAGTATTGGATATAGCTAGAGTGCTTGAGGTAATTACTCAACAGTTACCCCACTCTCGTTAAGTGTAATTAAGAGGTAAATGTTTCGGTATGCATAGTGTATATTGTTTCGATTGCTCATTTACTGTGTATGGATGTATGTACGTATGTATGTATGCATTTGTGCACGTATATGTATTTGGAAAGGAATACACGTATGAATACCAAATAATTAAGTGGAAATAAACTACGTTGAAAAGGATATCATTATTCCGAGATCATCCGTGTATGGACAAGATAACATTCGCAAATAAATACAATGATTGTAGTATACAACTCATTAAAATGTATACGACAAAGAAAAATATTTATATAACGACCGAATTGTTTACAACAGCTGAACGATTATCGCTTGCAAAGACTGAACGACTATTGTTTACACGACTGAACGACTATCTTTACAACGACTAAACGACTATCATTTACAACGACCGAACGACTGTTGTTTACAACGACCGAACGACTGTTGTTTACAACGACTGAACGACAATCATTTACAACGACTGAACGACTATTGTTCAACGACTGAACGACTATCATTTACAACGACTGAATGACTATCATTTACAACGACCGAACGACTGTTGTTTACAACGACTGAACGACTATCATTTACAACGACTGAACGACTATCATTTACAACGACCGAACGACTGTTGTTTACAACGACTGAACGACTATCATTTACAACGACTGAACGACTATCATTTACAACGATTTTAACGACTATTATTTACAACGACTGACGACTATGGGAATAATATTCTTTGAATCTGATACCATAAGATCTTGAATTTGCGTTCTAAAAGTCCTACAGGTTTGAAAGAAAAAAAAATGAAAGGCGCTCTCTGATGAACACTCTTATTAGCGAGCAAGACCTTGCAGTTATCTTGGTTTAATGTTTTGCAGTTATTACTGGTTATCATCACATTAGAGATAACTATTGACAAGAGACGAAGTCCATTCCTTTTCTTTTTATTATATGAATGGACGGATGACAACGTCCACCTTTCTTTCTTCTATTCTAAGTCTACCATTTTGTCTCATTTTTTCTTTGCTTTTCCTTTCAATAACATTCGCCTCATCCTTTCTCTCTCCTTTTGCTTTCTAAGTCACTCCTTCTGTAGTTTGACGTGTGGTGGTGAAGTTATGTGGTGATAGCTTGACGTGTGGGGGTGAAGTTATGTACTGACAGCTTGACGTGTGGGGGTGAAGTTATGTACTGATAGCTTGACGTGTGGGGGTGAAGTGAAGTTATGTACTGACAGCTTGACGTGTGGGGGTGAAGTTATGTGGTGACAGCTTGGCGTGTGGGGGTGAAGTTATGTACTGACAGCTTGGCGTGTGGGGGTGAAGTTATGTGGTGACAGCTTGACGTGTGGGGGTGAAGTTATGTACTGACAGCTTGACGTGTGGGGGTGAAGTTATGTACTGACAGCTTGACGTGTGTGGGTGAAGTTATGTACTGACAGCTTGATGTGTGAGGGTGAAGTTATGTACTGACTAACGTATGGAGTTACGTGCCGGGATCAGGAGCGATAAAAGCCGTCATAACGTGGAGTTGAATGAAAAAAGAATGTTGCTGGGGTTTCATAAAACAGGGAGGGAGGCAATACCTGGAGCCAAGCACCAATATCCAACCACTCCACTGATGGATTGCCTCTCGTTTAATTACTCGTACCGGTGAAAAAATATACCGGGACCAGCCTTCACCTCATGCGAGCACACACACACACACACACACACGCACAAGCACACATATGTACATACACACACACACGCGCGCACACACAGAGCCCAATAGACTCAGAAATCTGTTTACCGGTTAATTGACAGTTGAGAGGCCGGACCAAAGAGCCAGAGCTCAATCCCCGCAAGCACAACTAGTGATTACACACACACACACACACACACACACATATGTGAATGTGTGTGTGTGTGTGTGTGTGGAGTCATCCTCCACCACACTGCATTAGGCAGTGATGTGGTGGAGGCTGACTCCATACACAGTTTCAAATGTAAATATGACAGAGCCCAGTAGACTCAGGAACCTGTACATCAGTTGATTGACGGTTGTGAAGCGGGACCAAAGAGCCAGAGCTCAACCCCCGCAAGCACAGCTAGGTGAGTACAACTATGTGAGTACACACGCACACTCAATTGTATTGGATAACCGGCGAGTATAAAAGTGGGGTCCAGGAACTGAAACTCAATCCTTCAGGCGCTAATAGGTGTATACAAAAAGGTGAAAACACACCCTACCTGGCTGACGGTATGAGGAATCTCGTAAGAACTTTATCCTTCTGAGAGTTACAGCTCGTCTCATTACAGCCTCAGATGACGTAGTTACCTTACCTCGGGTCTTATTAATGTGCTCTGTGGATGTTATCGCAGTCAAGGAGATAAGGATGCTAATGTAATCCCTAGCTATATGGATGAAAATTTACCCATACCATTTGCGCCTTCCAAAGGGTCCAGAATGGGACGGAACAGCATCACGTTCCTTCCTGTCATATGTGTGGGTTGGCTAATATGCTTTTGTCTCGTTGGATCACGCTGAGGCCTGACGGCTGAGTGGACAGCGCTCGGGATTCATAGTCCTAAGGTTTCGGGTTCGATCCTTGGCGGAGGCAGAAAAAATGGGTAGAGTTTTATACACCATGATGCCCCTGTTTACTTAGCAGTAAATAGGTACCTGGGAGTTAGACAGCTGCTACGGGCTGCTCCCTGGGGGTGTGTAACAAAAAGGAGGCCTGATCGAGGACCGGGCCGCGGGGACGCTAAGCCCTGAAATCATCTCAAGATAACCTCAAGATAACGTTATTGTGTCTTATTCTCAGCAGAAAGAGTTATCTCTATCTCTTGGTCTGTCTTGTTTTAGTTGTAAAAATACGTGGCTTAATTCGTGAAGAAGCAGACATGGTAAAGATTTAAAATATATTCTTTGCGTCACTATTTACTATATACAACAATAAAACACAAAAACACTTAAGCACTTATTTATTAATCGACAAATCTTCAGAAGTAAGATCAGTACAATTCAGAGGCGGGAAGGAAGAAAACTATGAGAGGAAAGCGCCAAGCCATTAAGACTATACAGAACTTGGAAGGGATCAGGATTAGGATAAGGGATGGGACGAGGGGAAAAGACTCGAGACATAGGCAGTAAGAAGGAAGGTAGCGTGTGAGGTGAACAAAAATGTCTGCCTTCCTGTTAGGCAAATTGGGACTCGCTAGGCAAAGTAGTACGGGTCTGGCTATTAAGGTACGAAATATGCAAGAAAAACCACAGTGAAATGGGAAGAAGCTCCTAGCGAAGCGAAAGTGCTAAGATCATTTCCTCATTTCACTGTACTTTTTCTTTCATGTTTGAAGTCATGTGGTTTGTGATTTTTTTTTTTTTTGCCACACACACACACACACACACACACACACACACACACACACACACACACACACATACACACAGAGTAGTTAGTAAATGGAATGTACTAGGAAGTGATGTGGCGGAGGCTGACTCCATACACAGTTTCAAATGTAGATATGATAGAGCCCAGTAGGCTCAGGAATCTGTACACCTGTTGATTGACAGTTGAGTGGCGGGACCAAAGAGCCAAAGCTCAACCCCCGCAAACACAATTAGGTGAGTACAATTAGACGAGTACACACACACACACACACACACACACACACACACACACACACACACACACACACACACACACACACACACACACACACACACACACAAATATGGGCAGACTGCATTTTTCTAGACTGCCAAAAAGCCTTTAACACAGTACTACACGGGAGACTGCCATTCAAACTTGAGAGGCAGGCGGGAGTAAGCGGAAAAGCGCTAGCATGGCTAAAAGAATTACTTAACAGGCAGGAGCCAGAAAGTAACAGTGAGGGGCGAGAAGTCAGACTGGAGAACCGTAACGAGTGGAGTACCTCAAGGATCGGTGCTGGAACTTGTTCTATTACTAGTATACGTGAACGACATATATACTGAAGTTCAACACGAGCAAGAGTAAAGTTATGGAAATAGGACTAAATGACAGGATACCAAAGGGTCAGTACTCAATGAAAAGAAACTAACCTTCCTGTGGCGATTCGAGAAAGAGACCTGGGAGTGGACGTAACAACATTTAACTCCTGAGGCACTTATAAATAAGGGTATCGACAGCAGCGTACTCTACGCTAGCAAAAGTTCGAATGTCATTCAGATACCTAAGGTGGCATTCAGAGCGCTTTACACTGCCTACGTGAGACCAGTCTTAGTGTATGCAGCCCCATCATGGAGTCCCACCTAAAGAAACACATAAGGAAACTGGAAATGGTTAACAAATTTGCGACGAATCTCGTCCCGGAGTTGCAGGGAATGGGATGTGAAGAGCGACTAAAGGAGCTGAATCTGTCGACGTTAGAAAAAAGGAGGGAGCGGGGAAACATAATAGCGGCATACAAAATACCTAGGGGGGGATGACTTCACACCCAAGGGGACATGGGTGGAAGCTGGAAACTCAGATGAGTTATTACGATGTTGAAAGTATTTTTTTTAGCGTGAGAGTAGTAGGGAACTGGAATGAACTAATGAAGCACATTGTAGATGCAAACACTATCCCTAGCTTTAAAACTAGGTATGATAAAGGAATAGGACAGAAGTATTGGCTTTAAACAACCGAAGGCTAGAAAGGCGGGATCCAAGAGTCAACGCTCGATCCAGCAGGCACAAATATAAGATACACATAATATATAAATGTTTTTCACAATAATGATCAAACAGCTATAGAAATAATGCAAAGGGGAGCTATTCTTGTAAACAAGGATGAAGTCTACCGAACATTCTCACGTACATTATCTCAAGAAGTTAAGGTGCTACCGTGTTATCTCCTGAGTCATCACTGCACCTTTGCAACAACAGTGAGGATGATAAGAAATTAAACGAACTTGGGAAATGGTCCTTTTGTTGCGTGCCGAGGGCCAGACGCACTCAGTAGGCACTGCGGCACTGAGTATCAACAGGTTGTGACCACACAAGCACTCCATAATACAAGATAGTGAGAGGAAGAGACAAGTAGGACAAGGACAGCTTACATAAACTCGGAGAAAGAAGGGTAAAAGAATGTTTGTGGATGCTGGACACGCAAATGTGTCGACGAAATAATGTAAGGATATACTCGCACTTCGTATCTTGTACCCCCCTTCTCCCTTTCCTCCCGGTCAACTAGTGGAATGATCTCAACAACCTTAAGGCCTGAATGGACAAAGGATTCGAACGTGAGGGTAGTTAACTTATAACGCAACAGAAATAGCAAAAATACTAAGCTGAGGCATGAAGAGCAAGATTGCTACTTCACATTAGCCACTAATAGACAAGAACATGCATGCAATCACCACCACTATTACAATCAACTCCACCACCACCACCACTACTACTACAGTCAACTCCTTCACCACCACCACTATTACACCATCGCCACTACATCAATACCACTACCACGCCAGACCACCACACAAAACACCGGCAAGCAAAACAAAAAAATCCCCGAACCAACACAACCTTCCAGCCTCGACATTGACAGATGTCAGCAATATTCGACACTCGAGCAGTTCAACACAACCCTCGACATTTTCGGCCACAAGAGCAAGTCGACCAAGAGAGCAAATCGGCTACGAGAGCAGTTCGTGCACAGAACTTTCACTACCTGAATCCATTAAATAAAACATCTAGATTATTATGGGCCGCTTAAAATCCCTCAATCTTTACTCCTTGGAGAGCAGACGAGGGAGGGGGGGATATATAATAATTTGTACCTGGAAATATGAGAGATTGGTTCCAAATCTACTCAGGAAAATAGCATGTTACGACACCAAGAGGCATCGCAGAGAGTGCAAAATAGTTCCGATGAAAAGAAAGGGTGGAATGGATACGGTATGAGACAATTCAATCAACATAAGGAGGACCAAGACCATTCAACACCCTTCCCTCTATACATATACACATAAGGCGCACAACTAACCGATCTATTTCAGTGTTCCAGTAGGGATTGATAACTAAGGATATCTGATCATCCAGACTGTAACTCATACCTCAAACTGCAAGCAGCAGCGTCTACATCCTGGTTGACCAAACCGCCAACAAAGAGGTCTGGTCAGAGACTGGGCCGCGGGGATAGTAATCCTGGGAACCACCTCAAGGCAACGAAGCATTTTCAAGGCGATCACACAATGGTCATAGCATATAGGCACATCTGGCAGGTTAATGAGGCTGAGCCAATATCAGAATATTCAGATTGCAAACTCTGTGACAAACCTTTAATGCATTTACTAGAACATTGTATTGTTGAATGTGAAACCCTAAAAGATTTAGACCTCCTGGCCAATTGTACCACCAACTGTATAACTATTTAATTGAATCTGATGTACTGGACGACATCCTAACAGTTAATCCAAAATTGTTTGTCCATTTTAAGGAATGAAGAACATTTTATTTATATTATTTTTAAGTTGCATCTCTTATGAACCCATCCCTGCCCTTGTGTGGCGGACACAATAGAAATTTGATTTGCATATTCATACATTAAAACATTGATTGTAACCATGATATATATGTGCTTAAGCCTACAGTTTGGACCTATTGTCTTGTGTATCACCCTATGTCCTATGTGACAGTGAATACCAGAATTATCCTCACTTTAATAAGGCTTAATTTAAATCTTCAGACTAGGCAAAATAGTAATTAAATTGTCACTAAAGATGTTAATAAATAACATAGCATAACCAAGACGCTCACACAGGGGGTGATGTAACCTAACCTAACATTACCTAGTCTAACCTAACCTAACCTAACGTTACCTAGTCTAACCTAACCTAACTTAAAACCTAACCTACATTACTATGTAACCGAACCCCACATTTGCATCCCTCCCTAACCCGATGCGTTTCCCTTGGAACGATGGTACTGCTGGTCAACATAGACTCAGTACCAGCATAAAGTTCAAGGAACAAGCCCTCTGCTGCCGCTTAAAGCAGCGCTGAACACGACAACCAATGTAAGACCAAAATAAAGTAACGAAAAAAAAGCAGGAAGCCAAATAAAAGAACTTAATGCCATGACCGTCTCGCTCGCTAAGTGCAGCTGGGTAACGAACTGAA
>WNGS01111181.1:33453187-33463484 GCA_020271785.1 Procambarus virginalis
CCCATTCCGATCCTCCAGTTCATTCCTCTTTCCAATTTGGTCTCCGAGTGGCATTCAGAAATGCCTTGTATTATATATATAATCCTCGCCTCCCCAGGTCTCCTCCCCGCCATGGGGATTCCTCGTTTCCCAATCTATCTCTCGTGGTTTAGGTCCCCCATGACCAGTAGCTTCGCCTTCATTCTATGCGCTATTGTTGCTGCCCTCTGCAGTTCATCTATACATGCCTTGTTGCTGTCCTCGTACTCCTGCCTGGGCCTTCTACTGTTTGGTGGGGGATTGTAGAGTATCAAGATTACAATCTTCTTCCCATCCACTGTCAGAGTACCATGTATGGAGCTCGTGCTTTCATTGGTACCCGGATTTCCAGCTCATCAAACTTCCATTTCCGCTTTATTAGGAGTGCCACTCCTCCTCCCTGTCTCTGTGTCCTTTCTTTTCTTATCACCTGGTACCCCTCCGGAAAGATTGCATCCGAGATCATGTCATTTATTTTAGTTTCCACTATTGCCACTATGTCTGGGTCTGCCTCACTAACTCTTTCTTTTATCTCTTCTGCTTTATTGGCTACCCCATCAGCATTGGTGTACCACACCTTGAGACTCTTCTTGGAAACTCGGGTGTCTGAGTTCCCCCTTTCACTGGGGGTCTGGGGGGACTGGTGGGTGTCTGGGGGCGAGTGGGGGCTGTGGGGGTGAATGGGGGGCGAGTGGGGGCTGTGGGGGTGAATGGGGGGCGAGTGGGGGCTGTGGGGGTGAATGGGGGGGGTGCTAGGGGGGTGCCTGGGAGTGCCTGGTAGGCGAATGGGGTCTGGGCATCTAGGGGGTAGGAAGGGCATAATGGGTCTGAAAGTTAGGGGTCTGAATAGCATGTGGGGATTGAGAAATAGAGTGAGACTGAGAGTCAGATAGAGGTTGAGAGTGGGGGGGAGAGGATATTGAGGACAGAGGGCTGAGAGGAGAATGGAGCATGGGTGCTGGGAGTGGAAGAGAGGGCGTAGTAGTTAGGGGGGAATCGGGGGTAGGTGGGGGTTTTGGGGTAGAAGAGGGGAAGAGGGAGATGGGGGAAGGTGTTAGGGGGTCACAAGGTGAGGGGGTTAAATGTGGGCTGAAGGTGCATAGGAGGGGTGAGGGTTGGGTGGGGTTTGGGGGTGAGTGTAAGAGGGGTGCAGTGGAAGAGAAGGGGCAGGGGTGTGGGAAGGGGTAGTAGGGGAGGGGGGTGGGAAGGTGGGTTTGGGGAGGGCATGGCTTGACCCACTGGGGTCGTTGACAGGTGTGATGTTGGAGGGGCAGGGGAATCGTTGGGGAGGTGCAAATGTGGAATGAACAGGGGGTTTTGGGGTGATGAAGCAGGGGGGTTTTGGGGGGCTGAGGCAGGGGGGAGGTATAGGAGGGCTGAGTTGGGGATGATGCGACCTGGGGGGTGACCTGGGTTGTGACCTGGGGGGTGACCTGTGATGTGACCTGGGAGGTGTGCGCGTGTGTGTGTGTTTACTATTTGTGTCTGCAGAATCGAGCTATTAGCTCTTGGATCCCACCTTTCTAACCAAACTATTTTGGGTTCAATTATATCTAATATATATATTTCTAACACGCGCGCGCGCGCACACACGTCCATCCCTAGGAAACAGCCCGAAGCAGCTGTCTAGCTCCCAGGTACCTATTTACTGCTAGGTGAACAAGCACATCAGGGTGAAAGAAACTCTGCCCATTTGTTTCTTTCGGGCAAATGCCTCTGTTGGAATCGAATCCGGTTCATAGGACTACAACCCCCAAGCGCTGTCCACTCAGCCGCGAGGCCCCTGTGTACTCACCAAATTGTACTCACTAAATTTTGCCAGTGTAAAGTACGCTGCTGTCGTTATCCTATTTATATGTGCCTCAGGAGTTAGATTAGGTGTTACGTCCACTCCTAGGTCTGATTCTCGAATCGTCACAGGTAGGCAGTTCCCCGTCTTCATGTACTGTCCCTGTGGTCTCCTATCACCTGATCCCATTTCCACAGATTTACATTTGTTCGTGTAATACAGTAGCCATTTCTCTGACCATCTCTGCAACTTGATCAAGTCCTCTTGGAGGATCCTACAAACTTCATCTGTCACAACTCTTCTCATTAATTTTGCGTCATCCGCGAACATCGACATGTAGGATTCTACTCTTGTAAACATGTCATTTATGAATATTAGAGATAGAATTGGTCCCAGTACCGATCCCAGTACTGTTACGCAGCAGTAAAATAGGTACCTGGGTGTTAGTCAGCTGTCACGGGCTGCTTCCTGGGGGTGGAGGCTTGGTCGAAGACAGGGCCACGGGACACTAAAAGCCCCGAAATCATCTCAAGATAACCTCAAGATAACCATCCTTGAGATACTCCACTCGTTACTGTTCGCCAATCCGACTTCTCGCCCGTTGTGTGTGGGTGTGTGCGTGTGTGGTGTGTGTGTGTATTCACTTAGTTGTGCTTGCGGGGATTGAGCTCTGCTCTTTCGGTCCGCCTCACATCTGTGAATCAACTGTTACTAACTACTATTTTCACACACACACACACACACACACACACACACACACAGGAAGCAGCCCGTAGCAGCTGTCTAACTCCCAGGTACCTATTTACTGCTAGGTAACAGATGCATCAGGGTGAAGGAAACTCTGCCCATTTGTTTTTCCGCCGGCAGCCGGGATCGAACCCTGGTCCCACGAGTCTAGAGCGCTGCCCACTCCAACCAGTGTGTGTGTGTGTGTGTGTGTGTGTGTGTGTGTGTGTGTGTGTGTGTGTGTGTTGTGTGTGTGTGTGTGTGTGTGTGTGTGGTGTGTGTGTGTCTGTGTGTGGTGTGTGGGTGTGTGGGTGATATATATTATATATATATATATATATAGATATATATATCTATATATCTATATATATATATAAATATATATTTATATATATACTCCTAAATAAATATATATATATATATATATAGATATATATATATATATATATATATATTATATATATATATATATTTATTTATTTATTTAGGCGTACCACCACTGGTTTAATTAAAGGGACCCACATCCTCGAAGAAGAAAATAAATAGTGTTCAGAGAAGACCTTGTGGATTCTCACTGAATACTTTAATCTTTTCCTCTCCTACCACCCTCATTATTTTTTTATAATATTTTTTCATTTGATTTTATTGCAATGCTACAATTTACAGAAAACACACACTTATATAACAATATACCAATCAGTGTTCGAAGACCTCGTCCAGCTCTTCGGGGGTCGGGTGCGTACCCAAGATACAGCACGCATTTCCCCTCTGAACAGCGACACTCAGGCTCTGGAACATGAAATTGGCCGCTCTTGGGTCTCTAGTTTTCCCAATGAGTTCCTCGCCCACCTCCTTCAGGAAAAGTGCACATTTACCCCAGGCGCCCAGAGTCTCAGAGCCTATCGGCACGAACCTGTTACAACGTTCTAGGTCCCTGTACTTGTTAGTTTTCTGGGTCTCCCTGAAGGTGGCCGCCCCGCCTCCCTCAGCTGTGCTGTAAGGTAGATAGGTATCGGCCAATGTAGATGCACACGTGTAGTCCCACACGACCTGTTTACCTTCCCTCCATGGCTGCAGGGTGACTCCATCTGGGCGTTTTTGGCTGTTGTCAGGTCTGCACAACTGGGGTTCCCTTTGTGCTGGGCACTCAGCTGTAGCCAAACTTCTCTTGATGATGTCATTGACTGCCTCGTGTCTGGCAATCTTTCCCTGTGTCTTACGACAGATGAGACCATGGCTGCCGTATTGGTCTGCCCGTGCCTGGCCGCAAATACACCGGTGCTCGGTGGAGATAGGGGCGGCAAGGCGCAGGGCAACACCAATACTTAGGGTCCGATGGTGCAGGTGGGTGACCAAGGCGGAATTAGGGACTGCCAACAGGAAGTCCCCGGCATGGGGCGCTTGCACAGCTAGAAGACGCGCTTTGTCCTTCCTGGAAGCTGCCTCCAGCAATGATGTGGCGATGTTTTCCACTATGGGGCTATCCCATATATATATATATATATATATATATATATATAATATATATATATATATATATATATATATATATATATATATATATATATATGGGATAGCCAAATAATATATTGCATGCGGGGACAACTTTACATTCTACTACGTCAGACATTATACATATTTTATATTTACGAATTTGTAAATGTAGTCTTCTATTATTTACTGCCACACACAACAGGCATGGATTCACAAGAGAGGCAGCTAAAAATAATAATATGGACAACCAAATTTAGGACAAATTATTTGGATGTCTTCCATTGCCCCAGATTCAATAAAATACCAACGTAGATAATAGTACAATCATCCACTTCTAAAATCTTTAGTTCAGAGAATATGGGCGACGAAAGCAGAGCCATAAAAATTACAAAGACTTAGAATACAAAAACCTTTCAAACTGCAACAACAATTAACAATAATTCTAGCAAATGCATCTTTGAGAACACAACTACAATCACTTGTATTAGTAAACATACATAATGAAATTTAATTTTAAATTAAAAACAAAGTGATCACTTTCATAGACATATATGCAATTATTCATATGAGTCCAAAGCCAACTGGAAGGATGAGTTACCTGTATCAAGTATTGGATATAGCTAGAGTGCTTTGAGGTAATTACGCAACAGTTACCCCACTCTCGTTAAGTGTAATTAAGAGGTAAATGTTTCGGTATGCATAGTGTATATTGTTTCGATTGCTCATTTACTGTGTATGGATGTATGTACGTATGTATGTATGCATTTGTGCACGTATATGTATTTGGAAAGGAATACACGTATGAATACCAAATAATTAAGTGGAAATAAACTACGTTGAAAAGGATATCATTATTCCGAGATCATCCGTGTATGGACAAGATAACATTCGCAAATAAATACAATGATTGTAGTATACAACTCATTAAAATGTAATACGACAAAGAAAAATATTTATATAACGACCGAATTGTTTACAACAGCTGAACGATTATCGCTTGCAAAGACTGAACGACTATTGTTTACAACGACTGAACGACTATCATTTACAACGACTGAATGACTATCATTTACAACGACTAAACGACTATCATTTACAACGACCGAACGACTGTTGTTTACAACGACCGAACGACTGTTGTTTACAACGACTGAACGACTATTATTTACAACGACCGAACGACTGTTGTTTACAACGACGGAACGACTGTTGTTTACAACGACTGAACGACTATCATTTACAACGACTAAACGACTATCATTTACAACGACCGAACGACTGTTGTTTACAACGACCGAACGACTATTGTTTACAACGACTGAACGACTATCATTTACAACGACCGAACGACTGTTGTTACAACGACTGAACGACTATCATTTACAACGATTTAACGACTATTATTTACAACGACTGAACGACTATGGGAATAATATTCTTTGAATCTGATACCATAAGATCTTGAATTTGCGTTCTAAAAGTCATACAGGTTTGAAAGAAAAAAAATTGAAAGGCGCTCTCTGATGAACACTCTTATTAGCGAGCAAGACCTTGCAGTTATCTTTGGTTTAATGTTTTGCAGTTATTATTGGTTATCATCACATTAGAGATAACTATTGACAAGAGACGAAGTCCAATCCTTTTCTTTTTATTATATGAATGGACGGATGACAACGTCCACCTTTCTTTCTTCTATTCTAAGTCTACCATTTTGTCTCATTTTTTCTTTACTTTTCCTTTCAATAACATTCGCCTCATCATTTCTCTCTCCTTTTGCTTTCTAAGTCACTCCTTCTGTAGCTTGGCGTGTGTGGGGATGAAGTTATGTACTGACAGCTTGACGTGTGGGGGTGAAGTTATGTACTGACGGCTTGACGTGTGGGGGTGAAGTTATGTACTGACGGCTTGACGTGTGGGGGTGAAGTTATGTACTGACGGCTTGACGAGTGGGGATGAAGTTATGTACTGACAGCTTGACGTGTGGGGGTGAAGTTATGTTCTGACAGCTTGACGTGTGGGGGTGAAGTTATGTACTGACAGCTTGACGAGTGGGGGTGAAGTTATGTACTGACAGCTTGACGAGTGGGGGTGAAGTTATGTACTGACAGCTTGACGAGTGGGGGTGAAGTTATGTACTGACAGCTTGACGAGTGGGGGTGAAGTTATGTACTGACAGCTTGACGTGTGGGGGTGAAGTTATGTTCTGACAGCTTGGCGTGTGGGGATGAAGTTATGTACTGATAGCTTGGCGTGTGGGGGTGAAGTTATGTACTGATAGCTTGGCGTGTGGGGGGTGAAGTTATGTTCTGACAGCTTGGCGTGTGGGGGTGAAGTTATGTACTGATAGCTTGACGAGTGGGGGTGAAATTATGTATTGACAGCTTGACGTGTGGGGGTGAAGTTATGTACTGACAGCTTGGCGTGTGGGGGTGAAGTTATGTACTGACGGCTTGACGTGTGGGGGTGAAGTTATGTACTGACAGCTTGACGTGTGTGAGTGAAGTTATGTACTGACAGCTTGACGTGTGTGAGTGAAGTTATGTACTGACAGCTTGACGTGTGGGAGTGAAGTTATGTACTGACAGCTTGACGTGTGGGGGTGAAGTTATGTACTGACAGCTTGACGTGTGTGGGTGAAGTTATGTACTGACAGCTTGACGTGTGGGGGTGAAGTTATGTACTGACAGCTTGACGTGTGGGGGTGAAGTTATGTATTGACAGCTTGACGTGTGGGGGTGAAGTTATGTACTGACTAACGCATGGAGTTACGTGCTAACGTACAGAGTTACGTGCCGGGATCAGGAGCGATAAAAGCCGCCATAACGTGGAGTTGAATGAAAAAAGAATGTTGCCGGGGGTTTCATAAAACAGGGAGGGAGGCAATACCTGGAGCCAAGCACCAATATCCAACCACTCCACTGATGGATTGCCTCTCGTTTAATTACTCGTACCGGTGAAAAAATATACCGGGACCAGCCTTCACCTCATGCGAGCACACACACACACACACACGCACAAGCACACATATGTACATACACACACACACACGCGCGCGCGCGCGCGCATACACACGCGCACACACAGAGCCCAATAGACTCAGAAATCTGTTTACCGGTTAATTGACAGTTGAGAGGCCGGACCAAAGAGCCAGAGCTCAATCCCCGCAAGCACAACTAAGTGATTACACACACACACACACACACACACACACACACAACACACACACACACACACACACCACAACACACACACACACATCTGTGAATGTGTGTGTGTGTGTGTGTGTTGAGTCATCCTCCACCACACTGCATTAGGCAGTGATGTGGTGGAGGCTGACTCCATACACAGTTTCAAATGTAAATATGACAGAGCCCAGTAGACTCAGGAACCTGTACATCAGTTGATTGACGGTTGTGAAGCGGGACCAAAGAGCCAAAGCTCAACCCCCGCAAGCACAGCTAGGTGAGTACAACTATGTGAGTACACACGCACACTCAATTGTATTAGATAGCCGGCGAGTATAAAAGTGGGGTCCAGGAACTGAAACTCAATCCTTCAGGCGCTAATAGGTGAATACAAAAAGGTGAAAACACACCCTACCTGGCTGATGGTATGACGAATCTCGTAAGAACTTTATCCTTCTGAGAGTTACAGCGATACGCTCGTCTCATTACAGCCTCAGATGACGTAGTTACCTTACCTCGGGTCTTATTAATGTGCTTTGTGGATGTTATCGCAGTCAAGGAGATAAGGATGCTAATGTAATCCATAGCTATATGGATGAAAATTTACCCATACCATTTGTGCCTTCCAAAGGGTCCAGAATTGGACGCAACAGCATCGCGTTCCTTCCTGTCATATGTGCGGGTTGGCTAATTTGTTTCTGTCACGCTGGATCACGCTGGGGCCTGACGGCTGAGTGGACAGCGCTGGGGATTCGTAGTCCTAAGGTTTCGGGTTCGATCCTTGGCGGAAGCAGAAACAAATGGGTAGAGTTTTATACACCATGATGCCCCTGTTTACTTAGCAGTAAATAGGTACCTGGGAGTTAGACAGCTGCTACGGGCTGCTTCCTGGGGGTGTGTAACAAAAAGGAGGCCTGATCGAGGACCGGGCCGCGGGGACTCTAATCCCTGAAATCATCTCAAGATAACCTCAAGATAACGTTATTGTGTCTTATTCTCAGCAGAAAGAGTTATCTCTATCTCTTGGTCTGTCTTGTTTTAGTTGTAAAAATACGTGGCTTAATTCGTGAAGAAGCAGACATGGTAAAGATTTAAAATATTATTCTTTGCGTCACTGTTTACTATATACAACAAATAAAACAAGAAAACACTTAAGCACTTATTTATTAATCGACAAATCTTCAGAAGTAAGATCAGTACAATTCAGAGGCGGGAAGGAAGAAAACTATGAGAGGAAAGCGCCAAGCCATTAAGACTATACAGAACTTGGAAGGGGTCAGGATTAGGATAAGGGATGGGACGAGGGGAAAAGACTCGAGACATAGGCAGTAAGAAGGAAGGTAGCGTGTGAGGTGAACAAAAATGTCTGCCTTCCTGTTAGGCAAATGGGACTCGCTAGGCAAAGTAGTACGGGTCTGGCTATTAAGGTACGAAATATGCAAGAAAAACCACAGTGAAATGGGAAGAAGCTCCTAGCGAAGCGAAAGTGCTAAGATCATTTCCTCATTTCACTGTACTTTTTCTTTCATGTTTGAAGTCATGTGGTTTGTGATTTTTTTTTTTTGCCACACACAGACACACACACACACACACACACACACACACACACACACACACACACACACACACACACACACACACACACACACACACACACACAGAAATATGGGCAGACTGCATTTTTCTAGACTGCCAAAAAGCCTTTAACACAGTACTACACGGGAGACTGCCATTCAAACTTGAGAGGCAGGCGGGAGTAAGCGGAAAAGCGCTAGCATGGCTAAAAGAATTACTTAACAGGCAGGAGCCAGAAAGTAACAGTGAGGGGCGAGAAGTCAGACTGGAGAACCCTAACGAGTGGAGTACCTCAAGGATCGGTGCTGGAGCTTGTTCTATTGCTAGTATACGTGACGACATATATACTGAAGTTCAACACGGGCAAGAGTAAAGTTATGGAAATAGGACTAAATGACAGGATACCAAAGGGTCAGTACTCAATGAAAAGAAACTAACCTTCCTGTGGCGATTCGAGAAAGAGACCTGGGAGTGGACGTAACACAACATTTAACTCATGAGGCACTTATAAATAAGGGTATCGACAGCAGCGTACTCTACGCTAGCAAAAGTTCGAATGTCATTCAGATACCTAAGGTGGCATTCAGGGCACTTTACACTGCCTACGTGAGACCAGTCTTAGTGTATGCAGCCCCATCATGGAGTCCCACCTAAAGAAACACATAAGGAAACTGGAAATGGTTAAAAAATTTGCGACGAATCTCGTCCCGGAGTTGCAGGGAATGGGATGTGAAGAGCGACTAAAGGAGCTGAATCTGTCGACGTTAGAAAAAAGGAGGGAGCGGGGAAACATAATAGCGGCATACAAAATACCTAGGGGGGATGACTTCACACCCAAGGGGACATGGGTGGAAGCTGGAAACTCAGATGAGTTATTACGATGTTGAAAGTATTTTTTTTAGCGTGAGAGTAGTGGGAACTGGAATGAACTGATGGAGCACATTGTAGATGCAAACACTATCCATAGCTTTAAAATTAGGTATGATAAAGGAATAGGACAGAAGTATTGGCTTTAAACAACCGAAGGCTAGAAAGGCGGGATCCAAGAGTCAACGCTCGATCCAGCAGGCACAAATATAAGATACACATAATATATAAATGTTTTTCACAATAATGATCACACAGCCATAGAAATAGTGCAAAGGGGAGCTATTCTTGTGAACAAGGATGAAGTCTACCGAACATTCTCACGTACATTATCTCAAGAAGTTAACGTGCTACCGTCTTACCTCCTGAGTCATCACTGCACCTTTGCAACAACAGTGAGGATGATAAGAAATTAAACGAACTTGGGAAATGGTCCTTTTGTTGCGTGCCGAGGGCCAGACGCACTCAGTAGGCACTGCGGCACTGAGTATCAACAGGTTGTGACCACACAAGCACTCCATAATACAAGATAGTGAGAGGAAGAGACAAGTAGGACAAGGACAGCTTACATAAACTCAGAGAAAGAAGGGTAAAAGAATGTTTGTGATGCTGGACACGCAAATGTGTCGACGAAATAATGTAA
>WNGS01111181.1:33464445-33480545 GCA_020271785.1 Procambarus virginalis
ATAATAATTAAATCTCAATACTTTGGTAGTATACGTTATGCAATCTGCAGGTGGCAATTACTTCCTGAATCCTTGATAATCCGGCCGATGCAACAGTCATTCGATCTTTAGGTCACACGGCTGGAGGCGTCCGCCAGTCCGCTGTTGTGGTGTATCAGCTTATCAATTGGTACGGTTCGTTAGCTAATTAGTTGTTATGGTTCGTCAGGTGATCTGTTACGATCAGTCAGCTAGTCAGGTACGATCAGCTAGGTGACCAGTTGTTTGATCAGTCAGCTGATCATCCATTGTTATGGTGTTCATACCCGGCATCAGTTATGATGCTAATGTTTTTGTTGTTATTTTGTCCATCAGCTGATCATCGATTGTTATGTACTTCATCAGTTGTGATGATGCGGCTTACAACTACCCGTTGCCATCGTTTATCACTGGATTTGTTGTAAATGCAGAAAATCACCAAATTGAGGGTTGACATAAATTGTAGATAAAGTCTCTCTACCAAAGACTAATTTATCAGACTTGATAAAGCCGTTGCAGGTGAAAGTCATATGTATAAAGAAAGACTATTCACATATTGGTGATTTTCTACATCGCTGTCAGGACTTCGTGGTCTCTTCAACAGTGAAATTCTCAATTTATGGCAGACAGATGCTACAACTAGATTTAAATCTTTAGAATTGAGAGCAGAGAAAGAACTCCAGAAGGACCTAGAGTATGAGAAAGAGAGCTGCAGGAGCCAGAATAAGAGAATCTGGTAGTGGGCATAATGGCACCTCCATCACCAAAGGCCACGTAAAGAGAATAACATCGACATCGTATTTGAAATTGGAGGATGGTATTTAGAAATCTAAATAAAGAATCATTCTCCTCCATATGCGCAGCGCGTGTCAAGCCAAAGCTGGAAGAATCAACACCGGCGTGAATTGTCACTTCTTGAAGCACAAGTAAAAGAGAAAGTCGAGAAATTTACTTCCCTGATTAGTTCCAAAGATAAGAGCTGAGCTTCAAACACACACATTAAAGCAGCACAAACAACGACACAAGAAGAGAGAGATGACCAGATACTCAGGATTAGAGGAAATAAATTGAAAAATACTTCCTGTTCAGAGTACGCAGAGGTTGGGGTAGAGGTTGAAATTCTAAAAGGATTTCGAGAGAGGCCGGAATGAACTGATTTCAGTGAGGATTGTAACGCACAGAACGAACTTCAAACACAGGTTGTGGAAGCCACTCCGATCATAGCGTCAAGAGCAGAGGTGAGAGCACAGGCACATCTGGTTAGTAACACTGGTGTTCAAACTTTGAGTTGCTAATAATTTGTTGGTGATAGATTTTCACTGGGCTGCCGCAAGCGTTAAGGGCACGAAATTAATGATGATATTAGTGAATAAAAGTCTCATATGATGACCAAACTACTCATCAGAAATTAAGAAACGATGTCGTTTCGGTCCGTCCTGGACCTGATAATGGTCCACGACGACCGATAATATTATTTAATAATATAGTGTTTATTATTTATTATTATTATATTATTAATATGTTCTAGGATAACGTACAAATAATAATAATAATAATAATATAATAATAATAATAATAATAATAATAATAATAATAATAATAATAAATTAAATCTAATAACTCGTAATTCTGTGGCGTGGGTTCGATTCCCGCACCAGGCAGAAACAAATGGGCAAAGTTTCTTTCACCCTGAATGCGCCTGTTACCTAGCAGTAAATATGTACCTGGGAGTTAGTCAGCTGTCACGGGCTGCTTCATGGGGTGTGTGTGGTGTGGAAAAAAAAGTAGTTAGTAAACTGTTGATTCACAGTTGAGAAGCGGCCCGAAAGAGCGAAGCTCAAACACAACTAGGTGAATACAACTAGGTGAATACGCATGCAGAATAAGAAGATATCAAGGTACTCTAACTGCTGCTGTGTGTGTGAAGTATAACCAACACAAAATACTCCACCAACACTTGCAGACATCATAAACCTTGCTGTGCCATGAGATAAAAGTTACAAAAAGATAAAAACTAGTTAAATAAATACACTCGGTACACTTGCTATGATACAAGTCCCTAGATGTAGAGAGAGAGATAAGTCGGGTTAGTGTACTCAATACACCATCTTATGACACTCTCCACACAACCCCACCCACAATACACCCGCACCACAGCTAACACCCATACCCACCACGTAACCCACACTGAACATTACCCACACTAAACATTACCCATACTAAACATCACCCACACTAAACATCAGCCACACACTACATCAGCCACACTAAACATCAGCCACACCCTCCTTACACACCCCAGCACTCAAGTCGTGTGGTGAAGACTCCCACACTGAGACGAGGATCAGGCAGTGTTGCCAGGCACCAATGGGCCGTGGCTGAGGTTTATGATGTCTGCAAGTTTTGGTGGAATATTTGTGTTGGTTATGCTCCCCACACACCAGCAGTGAGAGTACCTTGATATCTTCTTATTCTGCGTGTGTGTGTGTGTGTGTGTGTGTGTGTGTGTGTGGTGTGTGTGTGTGTGTGTGTGGTGTGTGTGTGTGGTGTGTGTGTGTGTGTGTGTGTACTTACCTATCTGTACTTACCTATCTGTGCTTGCAGGATCGAGCATTGACTCTTGGATCCCGCCTTTCCAGCTATCGGTTGTTTACAGCAATGACTCCTGTCCCATTTCCCTATCATACCTAGTCTTAAAAGTATGAATAGTATTTGCTTCCACAACCTGTTCCCCAAGTGCATTCCATTTTTCCACTACTCTCACGCTAAAAGAAAACTTCCTAACATCTCTGTGACTCATCTGAGTTTCCAGTTTCCACCCATGTCCCCTCGTTCTGTTATTATTACGTGTGAACATTTCATCTATTTCCACTTTGTCAATTCCCCTGAGTATTTTATATGTCCCTATCATATCTCCTCTCTCCCTTCTTTTCTCTAGTGTCGTAAGGTTCAGTTCCTTCAGTCGCTCTTCATATCCCTTCCCTCGTAACTCTGGGACAAGCCTCGTCGCAAACCTCTGAACCTTCTCCAGTTTCCTTATGTGTTTCTTCAGGTGGGGGCTCCATGATGGCGCGGCATACTCTAAGACGGGTCTCACGTATGCAGTGTAAAGCGCCCTAAAAGCCTCCTCATTTAGGTTTCTGAATGAAGTTCTAATTTTCGCCAGTGTAGAGTACGCTGCTGTCGTTATCCTATTTATATGTGCCTCAGGAGTTAGATTAGGTGTCACATCCACTCCCAGATCTCTTTCTCGAATCGTTACAGGTAGGCTGTTCCCCTTCATTGTGTACTGTCCCTTTGGTCTCCTATCACCTGATCCCATTTCCATAACTTTACATTTACTGGTGTTAAACTCCAGTAGCCATTTCCCTGACCATCTCTGCAACCTGTTTAAGTCCTCTTGGAGGATCCTACAATCCTCGTCTGTCACAACTCTTCTCATTAATTTGCGTCATCCGCAAACATTGACATGTATGACTCCACTCCTGTAAACATGTCATTTACGTAATTAGAAAGAGGATTGGTCCCAGCACCGATCCTTGAGGTACTCCACTTGTTACTGTTCTCCAGTCCGACTTCTCGCCCCTTACCATTACCCTCTGGCTCCTTCCTGTTAGGTAGTTCTTCACCCATTCTAGGGCCTTTCCGCTTACTCCTGCCTGCCTCTCAAGTTTGTATAGCAGTCTCCTGTGCGGTACTGTATCAAAGGCCTTTTGGCAGTCAAGAAATATGCAGTCTGCCCAGCCTTCTCTGTCCTGCCTTATCCTTGTTACTTTATCATAGAATTCTAAAAGGTTTGTTAGGCATGATTTCCCTGTCCAGAAACCATGTTGGTGCTTGTTTACAAACCCAATGCTCTCCAGGTGCTCAACAAGTCTTAGCCTAATTATTCTTTCAAGTATTTTGCAGGGGATGCTTGTCAATGATACGGGTCTGTAGTTAAGTGCCTCCTCCCTGTCACCTTTCTTGAAAATCGGTACGACATTTGCCTCCTTCCAGCAACTGGGCAATTCTCCCGACATAAGTGACTCATTAAAGATCATTGCCAGAGGCACTGAGAGCCTGCGCTGCCTCTTTAAGTATCCACGGTGATACTTTGTCTGGTCCAACAGCTTTGTTTGCATCCAGTGTTGTCAACTGTTTCATTACCTCCTCTGCTGTCACCTCTATGTCTGATAGTCTGTCATTTAGGGTAATCGCTTCTAACAATGGGAGCTGCTCAGGCTCGGTTGTGAACACTCCATGGAATTTGCATTCAGTACCTCGCAGATTTCCTTGTCGCTTTCTGTATATGCCCCTTCTGTTTTCCTCATTCTTGTCACTTTNCCCCCTAACTTTTCTGTCTTCCAGCGAAGTGAGGTTAATTCCCGTAGCTCTCCTCGTAGCTCATACCTCTCAGCTCGGGCACTAGTCTGGTGGCAACCTTTGAACCTTTTCCAGTTTAGTCTTATACTTGACTAGATATGGACTCCATGCTGGGGCTGCATACTCCAGATTGGCCTGACATATGTGGTATACAAAGTTCTGAATGATTCTTTACACAAGTTTCTGAATGCCGTTCGTATGTTGGCCAACCTGGCATATGCCGCTGATGTTATCCTCTTGATATGTGCTGCAGGAGACAGGTCTGGCGTGATATCAACCCCCAAGTCTTTTTCTTTCTCCGATTCCTGTGTGTGTGTGTGTGTGTATGTGTACTCACCTATTTAGGGTTTCCATGCTTTGTGGGAAATTCGAAGTTTTCTCGAATATGAACAGTATTTGACCATTCCTCAGAAAGCGACCCACAACGGTCGACTAACAACCAAGTTCCTAATTACTGCTAGGTGAACAGAGGCAACGGGTGCAAGGAGACGTGCCTAGCTATCTCGCCCTGCCCAGGATTCGATCCCAGGACGTGCCGGTTGTGAGCCGACAGCGCTGACCACTGAGCCACAGGTTACCCGTAGGTGTGTGTGTGTGTGTGTGTGTGTGTGTGTGTGTGTGTGTGTGTGTGTGTGTGTGTGTGTGTGTGTGTGTGTGTGTGTGTGTTCGAATGTATTTGTGATTGTCTATCTGTATCTAGTCTATCTCTGCGTGCCTATCCGCTTGCAACAATTCTCCTGTGATGATTCGGCTTGAAGGGGTCCTTAAACCACATCTTCTCCCGATTCCCCCTTTCACGGATAAATCAATTATATTCAGCAGTTTAGATAAGTTGTAATGTTGCAAGACATTTACAGTACTTAGTCCCAAATCAATATCATATTCAGTTGCATGGAATGGTGTGCAAAGCTATAAACTCTTGCATATGTTTCTTTCCCTGGAAGCGGCGTTGTCTTCCGAGCTTTTCCCTAATAGCGAGATGAAAAGTTCATTGCTTGAATGTATTTCAGCCCTACAACAGGAATGTAAACAAAGGTAGTTGATCCTCTTAACAGCTTTTCGATGTGATCTCGTGACTGTGTTAACTGCTGTGACTCCGTCATTGGCAAGCGTTAGTGCCGTGACCTTAAGAAATAGGTGGCAAGCTTAGCTGAATCCCACGAGCGTCACATGATACTGATCACAGGCAGCTAGTTGCTTGCGCTAGGCACGAGAGATACTTAATTAACATGGGAGGTCTGTCGACCCGAGCGCAGAAAGAAGGCAAGACTGGCATTTTCCATGGCTCGGCCGCAGGCAGAGTAACTAGATAGAAGTAGCATAAGCTGTAGCAGCAACATCAGAAGCAGCACCAGAAGAAGTAGAAGCAACACGAGGAGAGGTGGCAGCATCAAGAACAGCAGTAGCAGAAGTAGAACACAGTAAGTAGTAGAAGTAGAAGTAGTAACAGCACCAGAATGAGCAGCAATACGATTAATTGCAGCATCCTCATCATCCGTATCATAATCATTACCAACATCAGCAGCATCAACAGTACCAGGAGAAACTGCAACAGCAACAGCAGCAGTAGCAGTGGCTGTACAAGAAGAACAAGGAGTGATGGGGGAAGGCTGCAGCAATATTTAAGAGTAACAGTTGTCAACACACAGGTGTGAGCGACGGAGAGAGAAAGAGGGAGAGAAATGGAGGCAGAAGCAGAGGAAGTCAGAGGGAAGGAAGAGAAGAAGAAGAACTACATTAAGATAGGACAGGAGGGATGGAGAGAGAGGGTGGAAGGGAGACAGGTGTCAACAGTCACCCATGCTTATACACACACACACACACACACACACACACACACACACACACACACACACACACACACACACACACACACACACACACACATAAAGTCTGCTGTGGTCGTAGGAACCAACCAATCATTGATGTCACCTCTGGCAGCAACAGCCCAACCACTTGGGCTGGACGGTAGAGCGACGGTCTTGCTTCATGCAGGTCGGCGTTCAATCCCCGACAGTCCAAGTGGTTGGGAACAATTCCTTTCCTCGTCCCATCCCAAATCCTTATCCTGATCCCTTCCAAGGGCTATGTAGTCCTCATGGCTTGGCGCTTTCCCCTGATAATTCCCTCCCTTCCCTCTGACCGCAGCAACTGTAGGATAATAGCTCCACCACTTCCTTCCTCCGATATAAAATGGTCAGCATATTTCTGTCATTAAAAAGAATCCCAAAATGTGGGTGACATAATGCAAGGAGTGACCCTGGCACCAGGCGACGATGTTGAAGGGTGTGAAATATACCACAAGAGCTTAAGCTTTACTAACTCCATTTACAACACAACTGTTAGAGTTCCTGAAGCTGTTGGTCATTCACCCAGGATGCAAATATTTCATCAGAAAGTGCATTTTACAAGTCAATATTTTAATTCCCTAATTGTTATTCGTTTATCTTTTATTAACACATTTAGGTACATCTGCATTTGTGCAGCTAACCTAGACTATATGAAGAGGAGAACAGTGTGTCAAAAGGGATAACTACGTGATGCTAAAAGTCCCCATCTCGCAGGATGGTTAGTCATACAGGACCATATGTTAGTAGCCTGCACTGGCAAATTTTGGGTACACTGTGAGGATATCTTCAAGAATACAAGAGTGAATAAAGTAATTGCAAAGCTCCAGGTACCTCATGCCAACTGGTCTGAAAGGTCTAATAACTGGGCCTTCGGTGATGTAGTGGGGGAGATCATGCCGCAGTTCCTGCTCACAGAGTTTGCAACTGGAGTGCTCAGGATTGGGAGATCCGTCACCTGCAGCCACCTGCCACAGGTAACGGTAACCCAACCTGATCCTTGCAACCACTGTGTCGCACAGTCTAGTGGACGTTTTGTGCTGCCCATAGATGTAGGTTTCAAATCTGAACAAATCATAGCTTTTTATACTAGTACTTTCAGGTCGTTGGGAGTCGGTAAGTTCTTTCCTATCAGATCTGAATGTTTGCACCAATACAGTTTTGACAGCAGAGATGGGGATACCTAGATCTAATTCAACTTCAAACTTGTCACACGCTAATTTGGCTGCAATGTCTGTCTCATTATGATGGGTTATATTTATGTGTGAAAGGATCCATACAAAGGAAATTCGAGACCCTTTACTCTGTGCATCTATTAGGTCATTTATAATTGGGAGTTATGAACATATTATCAAACTCTATGGACTCGGCACCGAGCATTTCATTTCCAACGTCTTCACCTAAGGTGACACGAGGGCAGATTTACCCATTAAGGGGGCATGGAAGTCGACACCCCTGAAAGTTAGCGTGGGGACTGAATCCGCCCCCCCCCACTATTGGCAGTCCACCCTACATACACACACACACCGGCCATTCATACTGCAAGTTTAATGATGCTGGAGGAGAGAGAGAGAGAGAGAGAGAGAGAGAGAGAGAGAGAGAGAGAGAGAGAGAGAGAGAGAGAGAGAGAGAGAGAGAGAGAGAGAGAGAGAGAGAGAGAGAGACAGAGAGAGACAGAGACAGAGAGGGTAGAAGAAAATATGCAACACCATGCAACACACAGGCCTGCCTTACCCATCACCATCAGCCCCGACCTCTCCCAGAAGGAAATAGCGGCCGCCTCCTTCCTCGTCGAGGAGCAACTGAGGAACTGACTGACGTCCGCCATCACTGCCAGGCGGTGCCAGCACCTCCCGGCCCGGCGGTCTCTTCCCTCACCCCTTGGCCCTTGCTCGATCCCTTTGCCCTCTCTCCCATACCTCTCTAGCACCGCTTCATCCACCAGCCGCTAGCAACGCTTCATCCACCAGCCGCTAGCAACGCTTCATCCACCAGCCGCTAGCACTGCTTCATCCACCAGCCGCTAGCACCGCTTCATCCACCAGCCGCTAGCACTGCTTCATCCACCAGCCGCTAGCACCGCTTCATCCACCAGCCGCTAGCACTGCTTCATCCACCAGCCGCTAGCACCGCTTCATCCACCAGCCGCTAGCAACGCTTCATCCACCAGCCGCTAGCACCGCTTCATCCACCAGCCGCTAGCAACGCTTCATCCACCAGCCGCTAGCAACGCTTCATCCACCAGCCGCTAGCACCACTTCAGCCACCAGCCGCTAGCACCGCTTCATCTACCAGCCGCTAGCACCGCTTCAGCCACCAGCCGCTAGTACCGCTTCGTCCACCAGCCGCTAGCACCGCTTCAGCCACCAGCCGCTAGTACCGCTTCATCCTCCAGCCGCTAGTACCGCTTCATCCACCAGCCGCTAGCACCGCTTCAGCCACCAGCCGCTAGCACCGCTTCAGCCACCAGCCGCTAGTACCGCTTCATCCACCAGCCGCTAGCACCGCTTCAGCCACCAGCCGCTAGCACCGCTTCAGCCACCAGCCGCTAGTACCGCTTCGTCCACCAGCCGCTAGTACCGCTTCATCCACCAGCCGCTAGCAACGCTTCATCCACCAGCCGCTAGCACCGCTTCGTCCACCAGCCGCTAGCACCGCTTCATCCACCAGACGCTAGCACCGCTTCAGCCACCAGCCGCTAGTACCGCTTCGTCCACCAGCCGCTAACACCGCTTCAGCCACCAGCCGCTAGTACCGCTTCGTCCACCAGCCGCTAGCACCGCTTCAGCCACCAGCCGCTAGCACCGCTTCATCCACCAGCCGCTAGCAACGCTTCATCCACCAGCCGCTAGCACCGCTTCATCCACTAGCCGCTAGTACCGCTTCGTCCACCAGCCGCTAACACCGCTTCATCCACCAGCCGCTAGCAACGCTTCATCCACCAGCCGCTAGCACCGCTTCATCTACCAGCCGCTAGCAACGCTTCATCCACCAGCCGCTAGCAACGCTTCATCCACCAGCCGCTAGCACCGCTTCATCCACCAGCCGCTAGCAACGCTTCATCCACCAGCCGCTAGCAACGCTTCATCCACCAGCCGCTAGCACCGCTTCATCCACCAGCCGCTTGCAACACTTCATCCACCAGCTGCTAAGACCGCTTCGTCCACCAGCCGCTAGCAACGCTTCATCCACCAGCTGCTAAGACCGCTTCGTCCACCAGCCGCTAGCACCGCTTCATCCACCAGCCGCTAGCAACGCTTCATCCACCAGCTGCTAGCAACACTTCATCCACCAGCCGCTAGCAACACTTCATCCACCAGCCGCTAGCAACGCTTCATCCACCAGCCGCTAGCAACGCTTCATCCACCAGCCGCTAGCACCGCTTCATCCACCAGCCGCTAGCAACACTTCATCCACCAGCCGCTAGCAACGCTTCATCCACCAGCCGCTAGCACCGCTTCATCCACCAGCCGCTAGCAACACTTCATCCACCAGCCGCTAGCAACGCTTCATCCACCAGCCGCTAGCAACGCTTCATCCACCAGCTGCTAAGACCGCTTCGTCCACCAGCCGCTAAGACCGCTTCGTGGCTGCTAAGACCGCTTCGTCCACCAGCCGCTAAGACCGCTTCGTGGCTGCTAAGACCGCTTCGTCCACCAGCCGCTAAGACCGCTTCGTCTACCAGCTGCTAAGACCGCTTCGTCCACCAGCCGCTAAGACCGCTTCGTCCACCAGCCGCTAAGACCGCTTCGTCCACCAGCTGCTAAGACCACTTCGTCCACCAGCTGCTAAGACCGCTTCGTCCACCAGCCGCTAAGACCGCTTCGTCCACCAGCCGCTAAGACCGCTTCATCCACCAGCCGCTAAGACCGCTTCATCCAGCTGCTTGAAAGACGCTAAAATTATATATTTACCTGAGATGAGCTTTCAGGAATGGTCAAGAAAACTAAATCAATATACAGCAGAATAGAGAAGAAGAGGAGATATGTTCACAACGTACAATATACTGAGGGGAAATGTGCAAAGAAGATGATGTAGTAGATGTCAAGGAATCATACATGAGACATAAGGTCAGAATTGAAGATTTAAACTCAGTATTTCATGAGGTTACAATCTACTACATCAGATGATATACACATATTAATTTACCAAATTGTAAATGCAGCTTTCTATTAATAATTGCCGCTCAAGCCAGATATGGATTGTTCATCGTCGCTCAGGACAGGCATGGATTGTTCACTGCAGCACAGGACAGACATGGATTGTTCACTGCCGCACAGGTCAGGCATGGATTGTTCACTGCCGCACAGGAAAGGTATGGATTGTTCACTGCCGCACAGGCCAAACATGGATTGTTCACTGCCGCTCAGGACAAACATGAACTGTTCACTGCCGCTCAGGACAAACATGAACTGTTCACTGCCGCTCAGGACAAATATGAACTGTTCACTGCCGCTCAGGACAAACATGAACTGTTCACTGCCGTTCAGGACAAACATGAACTGTTCACTGCCGCTCAGGACAAACATGAACTGTTCACTGCCGTTCAGGACAAACATGAACTGTTCACTGCCGCTCAGGACAAACATGAACTGTTCACTGCCGCTCAGGACAAACATGGGTTCGCAAAAGATGTTGGAAAAAAAGTTTCATTATTCTTTCCTCCCATTTTCTACTTCTTTCCATGTTTTTCCTTTTTTTTAATAAGGACAAGCAAATTTTGAGTAAATAGTTAGGATGTCTTCCAGTATGCAACATTCGATGAAATAGTTACATATTTGATATTAAAATTGGCCAGGATGTTTAAAAAAAAAATAAAGTTTCAAATTAATGTAGTGTTCAAGCGAATGCCTTAAAGGTGTGTCAGAGAGTTTACAAGCTGAATATTCTGGTAGTGGCTCAGCCTCACTAACCTGCCAGATCCCAGCAAACACAAAACGTTGTTACAACCTCCTCAAACGTTTCCAGAGGATTGTGGGAATGACAAGTCGTGAAAATGGTGCAGAAAGCATTTGAGAAATGTTTAATCCCCCAAAAAATATTAAACATATTGATATATATAATTTTATAATGTACGGTTTTTCTAAAACTGTTCTATTCCTAATGTATTACAAATACTTTTTACATATTTAAATAACAAGTCTATGGTCTTTTGGTAAAATTCATTAATAAATTGTGAATGTTATTTAATGGCTGTATGCAACAATCTCAAGACATTTAGTTATGCCATAATCGGATTAAATTGATTTTCATGATTTTGCTAAAAATCACTCTTTTAACACTATTTTACTCCTTATATCCAATAAACACTAATATCATGTTTATATATTAAATTTATTATTCCCTAAAATCCTTTACATAAATTGTAAATGTTGCTCAACTGATGTGTGACACATTCTTAATTAAAACATTGTGCTGTCTTATATATTATTAGATCATATTAATATATTTTATGATTTAGCCAAGATTTTCTTTTTATAACATTATTTAGGCGAGGTGATGTGAGTGGTGGAGGCGAGTTGATGTGAGTGGTGGAGGCGAGTTGATGTGAGTAGTGGAGGCGAGTTGATGTGAGTGGTGGAGGCGAGTTGATGTGAGTAGTGGAGGCGAGTTGATGTGAGTAGTGGAGGCGAGGTGGTGCACATGTGCCTATAGCCAAGGCAATTCTTGCAATGACTACATCACACGGCCTGGTCCGGTTACTGTGCTGACCAAACAAATCCCAATTATTACAAAAGCTGTCATAGCTTTTACTAGCGCAGCTTTCAGGTCTCTGGGCACGTAAATGATGCCAGCATTTTTCAAGTGAGGAACAACAGAACGAGGGGGCGCCTGTGGAAGTTGGGAATACAGATAGCCAGAGATATGTGGGGATAAACCCGTATGCAGTGAGAGTCGCAAAGGTCTGGTCAACAGAGTCGGAAACATGTGGGAAATTTGTTTTTGTATCACAGTTACATCGTGGTTGTTATTGAACGTTAATGTGAGTCCTAAATACAGAGTGATTCTTAGTGAACGTCCGTGTGTCAAAGTTAAAGAGATCATTATAGTCAAATTTTGGCCAATTTATAGATAAGATTCGCTACTTTACTCAGAAATGTTCCCTCGTTTTTAGGAATTTTCCCCATGATAGAGCTGACTGACACGTACGAATGTGACCGTCAAATTTAAACGTGACAGAGACAAGTTTTGACACTGCCTGTCACTGCCACCTTACCCTGCATGCATCTGGCCTCAGCATTTCATAATACAATCTCAGTTATTTTATTTAAATTTAAACTTATCTTTTGGCATAACCTCATGTCGATAGAGCGACGGGCCTCGCTTCTTGTAAGTCGGAGATCGATTCCAGATAGTCCAGGCGATTTTAACACTGTTTCTTCACTATTTCCCTCTATTCCAGCCTTCGCCCTGTCCTCATATCCCTTCCATGTGCCATATATTCATTAGGCTTAGTGCTTCCTCCTTATAATGTACATTACCTTCATATCGGTAAAAGCACAATGAATATCGCAATGATCTCAGCTTTCTGCAGTTACATTCTGGTATAAGAGTGAAGAAAGCTTGCATTTGTAAAGAGAATATATGCACACAATTTGACAGTCTGCTTTATGTATTTGCACAGCGGCTCGTGTTTTGTTTGCCCCCTTCACCTGTAGCGTAGACAATCTATAATACTGATTAATGTGCCGTCTAGCTCAGGGCGTTGGTGTGTAGAGGAAATGGGCGTCTTGGCAGATATACGGCGGCTGGGTATTGATTAGCATAGCAGGGGGGTACGTGGCCGTTGTTGTTGACCCGTGTGTAGTCTAATTGAGACTGTAATGCCTCTCATTCTTCTGCTGCCACTACCACCATCACCAACACAACCACCACCATTACTGCTACCAGGAGTGTCATTACTACCGCTACTACCAGGACTAAGGCATAGGCTTTTGGCAGCATAGGGACCTCCTCAAGGCTTGGTTTGATTAGGTTATGCTTGGTTAGGTTTCATTTCGTTTAGTTAGGCATGGTAAGTTAGATTAGGTTTGGTTTGGTTTGATTTGGTTAGATCAGGTATGGATAGGTTTGGTTATTAAAGGTTGGGTCAGATTATGTAAGGTTTTAATAGGCTAGATTATGAGTGCTTCAGAGCAGGGCTTGGGGGGGGGTTAATTTAAGCACGTTGATACCACTTAAAGCATTAATTGCAATGATACGATCACTTAAACATGGGATATTCATTTCTTTCTCATGTTTAGTAATTTAGCTGTACATGGGTATCCGAGGATAATTCTCATAGCTTTATTTTGCATCTTTACCAGCCAGCAAAGCATTCTCTTTGGAACTAGAGCAAGCATGGGTGCTGCATAGACGATCACAGATCAAATATATGAGAGGTACATTAGTTTGGTAGCTCTACCATTTGCGCCATAGCTGGGGTGATAACCTGGCACAGCCTTGAGAGCACGGATCCTCTCTTTACATGACGACCGAATCTAGTTACAATATGGCGATACAGTGGAATCTCAAGACTAAGGTATTTGTATCTGGTTATATAGTCAGCAGAGAGTCTCCCACCTCGTCTGGGTAGGCGTCAGTTCTGGATCTTAGGTTTTCCCACTGAGATGACTTAGCCTATTCCTGAAATGTGTTCAGTACAGAGTTCAGAACATTTTGGGTGTTGGTGCTTAGCCTATTTCTATAACATAAAATTACTAATATAATAAATTACTATTACTATATGCCGAAAGTAGTTCCATGCTCCCCAGGAGACGTAGCTTTGCCTTTATATAGGGCAGAATGTAGGTCACATTCTGTATGTCAAAATGTAAAAAAGCGTGTTACAGTCATCCTGCTGGTGAAGCATGGGCTCAAGGAGCCTTGCTCTATCGTCATATCTATTATTTAATTTATTATGTGGCTCGAGGAAGACTTGTTCAGTACAGAGTTCAGAACATTTTGGGTGTTGGTGCACCCATTGGTATGGACGAGTATATCATCCCCATAGCTATTGATGCGTTCGCTGGACCTTCTAGTCACTACGTTTAGGAGCGCATTGATGAGCATATTGAACTGAGTAGGACTGAGTACACCTCCCTGTGGAGTGCCCAGTTCACAATCTCTAGTAACACTCCTATGCCCATGAAACAGTACAGATGACTTCCTGTTGGATACATAGCCTCTTCTCCATCGTAGAAGCCATTTTGCAACATTCAATTTAGCAAATTCACTCAGAATGACGCATCGGTTAATAAAGTCAAAGGCTGACTAAAGATCTGGGAAAGTGGTACATGACCTTTCAATATGCAGGGTGAAGTTTGAGGTAATACAGTGATGTACACTCCTTCCATGCGTGAAGCCATATACCTGAGACGACAACAAGTTACTAATCCTATGAAGGAGACGATTTAGAACCATCCAATTTAGATTTAGATCTAGCGAGGGAGATTGGGAGAAAAGCACTCTGCTGGTTAAATTTAGGAATGGGAATAATAAGGCTGTTGGTCCAAGACTTCGGAAGCTCCCCAGTTACAACGTTCATATTATACAATTCAAGCAAGGGATTTCCGGGCACTGGCAGAAGCATTCGCCATATGCCGAAAGTAGTTCCATCCTTCCCAGGAGACGTAGCTTTGCCTTTATATAGGGCAGAATGTAGGTCACATCCTGTAGGTCAAAATGTAAAAAAGCGTGTTACAGTCATCCTGCTGGTGAAGCATGAGGTCAAGGAGCCTTGCTCTATCGTCATATCTATTATTTAATTTATTATGTGGCTCGAGGAAGACTTTTAAAGCTGTAGGTTGCGGCCCAAGCATCATCAAGCTCACTTGCTTTGTGCAGGGGATTAGGGTGTGTGTGAGCTGTCCAGTATTTTTCTCCTTGATTTTGTTGATAACCTTCCTGAGTGATGTCATGTACCAGTTGAGGATGCGAAGCACCACTTTTTCCGCTGAATTGCGTTAGCTTGCGTTAACTTACATTAATTAAACAAAGTCTTATTTCAACTACTAATTTACATAGGCGTCAATCGCCTTTTTTACACAATAAATACACGAAAGAAAGTAAGTTTTTTAAGACTTAATAAACTTAGAGGAACCCACGAAGCAACGATAATTTTGCCTCTCATACACACACACACACACACACACACACACATTCGGGAGAAACATACTGTAAATGTATATCACATACAGACTCGCCTGGGAGATATACACCGGGCTCTCATACACACGCCCGGGAGGAACCCAAATATTCCTGAAAGGGTCTTGGATGACTAACCTGACCCGACGACACACAGGGAAGGTAACCTGACCTTCTCGGAGCTGGTCACTTGTTGGTCTGTATGTCGTGCTACGCAGAGCACGACATACGACAGAGTACGACAGGTTTGAAGAGTTTCGTGTGGCAGAGGTTGGAACTGATTGATGGAATAGATGGAAGGGTAATAATGCACGTGTGTGTGTATATATATAATTTACCAAAGTGTACTTAAATGTAGTTACACTACACTTAAGTACACTACAGTGTTAAGTTACACTACACTACATAGCTCTCTCAGGAAGAGAGCTATGCTCGTGGTGTCCGTCTTCCCAATACTCTTTGTCAAAGTATCATCAGCTCAGGAGTTCATACTCACGTTGAAAGTCTGAAGGTGAATAGTGACGTATACTCAGTGCACACCCAGTACTAGGTGAGTACACACGTACACTCACTGGTGACGTAAGCCCCTTGTTTTGACTTGGCCACACTGTGCCAGAAATGGTTACAAAGGATTGCGAAGGGGAGAAAGAACAGGAGAAATACACGATTGAAAAGGGTGAAATTGAATTAGTAATATGAGAGAGAGAGAGAGAGAGAGAGAGAGAGAGAGAGAGAGAGAGAGAG
>WNGS01111181.1:33480572-33500229 GCA_020271785.1 Procambarus virginalis
TCAAAACTGGGAGCTTCGCGGAAAGCACACCCTCACCCAACCATCTCTGGCGGCCGAATCCCACGTAAAGATTGTTGAAGTCAGTGTCCAAGACCAGTGGACCGACAAAGCGGACATATCTCAAGCAGTAAGTTCCAGCAGCTGCGGAATTATATTCAACCAGCCAGTCCTAACATTACAAAGACCAAAGCTCGTTAATCCAGCCGCCAAACACCCTGTTTATGAATGAAAAGCAGTTTATACACGACTCACAACTGATGACGTCCAAACACTTCTGGTGTATGGACGTGCTTCGTCCAAAGTGCTTCGCTCACGACCTCTGTTCGAACCACAATTCTGTAAAATAGCTTCACCCACATATTTCAAATACAAATAATCGCCAACAGAACCTAAACACCTAACCTAACCTACGCCTAACTATACATACAATTTTGATGTTTAATAATATTAATTTATGTATGAGAACAAACCAATTTTTAATGCACAGTATGATAAAATTGATGAATACGTCTCGAGAGGAAGCCCGTTGTTTGAACACCCTAGTGTGAGGACAGACTGTTTCACCTGCAGTTGCTGCCGGAGCTGTTTTATATAGATTGTTTATCTCTAATAACGATAATTTCGTTCAAATAAATTATATCGTGTAAATCAATAAAGATCTGTGGAATTTTCGTTCTGTGAAGAGCAGAAAATGAATAATATTACCACCACCAATCACCCCCCCAACCCATGTTCATAACCAGGACTATCATTATTACCTGTTGTATATCTCCACTATCCACCATTAGTATACCACCACTGCCACCCATCACCAGCGCCACCATACCGCACATCACCACCACCACCATTCGGTAAATAAAATCCATTATGATGTCCTCTTCCTCTCAGGGATTTATCTGCCACACCCTCCAACTCCCCCCCACCCCCACCTTAAACACTTCCCCTCCCCCACAATCCCTTCCCCAGCTCCAACCCTCAGTTACCCACCTAAGCCCCCTTCACGAGCTCGGAACGACCCTCAGCTAGTAATTGGAGTGTGGGAGTGTTTTGGAGGCAGTGTTCCAGTCCCCCCCTATTCACACCTCGCCCAGGCGTATATGAGCCCCGCACTGGCACCATTCACCCAGGAAACAATGAGAATTTTAGTTGGTCGTGAAAAGCCTTACAAAGGCTTTTGTATGTAAAGACTGAGTGAAAAATAACACATGGTTGGATTTCCCCGATAGCTTTTTGCTGTTTTCTCTTAGGGAGAGGGAGAGGTCTTTTTTCTCATGTGTAATAGAGGTGAGGGAATGGGTAGAGGGGACAGGTGTAGGTGTGAGATGTGTGCGTAGGGAGGCCACTGTAGGTGTTTCCCGTGTGTAGGAGGAATGGAAGGTGGTGTGATGTGTGTGTGTGTGTGTGTGTGTTGTGTGTGTGTGTGTGTGTGTGTGTGTGTGTATTCACCTAGTTGTGCTTGTGGGGGTTGAGCTCTGCTCTTTCGGCCCGCCTTTCCATTGTCAATCAATAAACTGTTACTAACTACTAACTAATAGTAGTTAGTAACAATAACACTAATAATAATATGGAAGTAATTCTAAATTTGAAGTGCTGGTGAGACTATGGACACCACCTCGTATCGGCAACACGCTTTCAAAAGGATCCCAAAAGCGGTATTGAGAAACACCTAACCTATGATCAGGGCTAAGATACACTGGTCGCTTGATCAGTAAGCTTTTGTAATAGTCTTGGCATCCCTCTGATTGGTCTTGATTCCCAGCACAAAAATATGGGTATGTACTTAATTAACATTATTAATAGTTAACACTATTAACTCTAATAATAGTAGAATTTGTAATATTAATAACAGTAGAATTAGTAATATTAATAACAGTAGAATTAGTAATAGTACTAACAATGCAATACGAGTGAAGAAAAGTGCAAAATGAAACAGTGCAACATGGATGCCACCCAAGTGCAACATAAAACAAGAGTGCAACCCAAGTGTAACAGTAATACAATATCAATACAACCTGAATTATATACAAGTGTCACGAGTGAAAACAGAGTGAATCGTGCAACACAGCTGCAACATAGAGCGAGTGCCACGATAACCAAAGAGTGCTTGCAATGACGGGTCTCCGACTCTGCGTAAAATCTCGGAAACATCAACTGTCAGAGGAAGCCTCTGAATCCCTCGGCACCTGACGCCAGAATTGGAACTCTACTTCAATCAATATGCAATTAGTATGCAATTAATTAATGCACTACCAAAATTTTGTCTAACCATAGGCAGATGTGGGCGACTTGTGGGGATTTAACAGTTTTTTTTTATTTAAATAGTGAATCTTTCTGTCAATAAATGGGACAAAATTGCCCCACTCTCATAGATATTTAGACAGGATGAAGTATCTGAGAGAAATTAATTATGTTTCAGTTTTCTGTTGAGGTTTTGTTTGGTTGGCCTGACGTGTGAGTGGTGGTTGTTTGCTAGGGACGTGTGAGTGGTGGTTGTTTGCTGGGACGTGTGAGTGGTGGTTGTTTGCTGGGACGTGTGAGTGGTGGTTGTTTGCTAGGGACGTGTGAGTGGTGGTTGTTTGCTGGGACGTGTGAGTGGTGGTTGTTTGCTACGGACGTGTGAGTGGTGGTTGTTTGCTCGGGACGTGTGAGTGGTGGTTATTTGCTAGGGACGTGTGAGTGGTGGTTGTTTGCTAGGGACGTGTGAGTGGTGGTTGTTTGCTCGGGGACGTGTGAGTGGTGGTTGTTTGCTAGGGACGTGTGAGTGGTGGTTGTTTGCTAGGGACGTGTGAGTGGTGGTTGTTTGCTAGGGACGTGTGAGTGGTGGTTGTTTGCTAGTGACGTGTGAGTGGTGGTTGCTAGTGACGTGTGAGTGGTGGTTGCTAGGGACGTGTGAGTGGTGGTTGCTAGGGACGTGTGAGTGGTGGTTGCTAGGGACGTGTGAGTGGTGGTTGCTAGGGACGTGTGAGTAATGATTGTTGCTAATGACGTGTGTGAATGTACATAAGCTCAATTAGATATAAACATCGACTCACACATATCGAGGTTCTCAACTCGTCACAGGAGAACATCATATGCTTCTCTAAAGTACAGGAAGCCTGAAGTAAACAAACCTATTTATAGACAACAGTATCCCTGCCAGTTGGAACAAAATCCATCGGGAAATGGGACGTGCTAAACACTGAAACATTGTGAAAAACAGCTTGATTACTCCCTTGAATATTGCCCATTTGAACAACCTGATAACGTTGCCTAATGAATTACCCTTCAACGTTGATTATTGAACTACAGGCAACGTTTCTTAATGAATTGCAGTCAGTGTTGATTACTGAACTACTGCAAAGTGGCGAAGGAACTACTTCGAAACAGAAGAAACTACTCGAGCATATTCAAATTTACTTTATTATTGGTAAAAAGTTTTATGTAGTTATATTTGACTTATGATAAGTAAGGTTAGGGCTAGATTATATA
Organism: Procambarus virginalis; assembly: GCA_020271785.1. Taxonomy (NCBI): domain Eukaryota; kingdom Metazoa; phylum Arthropoda; class Malacostraca; order Decapoda; family Cambaridae; genus Procambarus; species Procambarus virginalis. The sequence goes on from WNGS01111181.1 coordinate 33,484,041, forward strand.
TATATATATATATATATATATATATATATATATATATATATATATATATATATATATTATATATATATATATATATATATATATATATATATATATATATATATATCCCTACGACAATTATAGTGTATAAGCATTTGTTTCTCGTTCTCGCCCTTTTTTCGGTTTACAACGTTCAGTGGTGCAAAATGAGAAGTGTAATATCTGTGAATTAGTAATTTTTGTACCCATAAGCATCTCAGTCACGAATTATACCGTGTTCATGGGTTGCTAAAATCCCATAAAAATCTTTCTGTAGGTTATGAGGTTCATGATCCCAGACTGACCGGCCATGTTCCTTCCTTATATATCCGATGGCGATGAAGGCAGGTTTGCCTATGATGTTATTGGTGAATTGGTTGCGGCGTACGTCGGTGTTAAACTACAGGATGCGCAGTGAATAATCATCTTTGACGTTCTGGGAAGACGTACCGCCAACTACGTGTTGGGAAATGATCTTCGCTGTTTTGTATACTGCATTGGCATCAATATCCTCCAACGAGCACATATGATGTAGGAACTCTCGCATTGCCTCACCGAGTTCCTCGTTAGTGTGTAGGTATTTTACTTCTAAACCAATCATAGCTCCCATCCCAATAAAGTTAGGGATGGGAGATCCCTAACGAGGATATGAGGATATCATTGAGGATAAATGAGCCAATGAGGATATCCTTAGATATCTTCATTGGCTAACGTTAGTTACTTTTGAAGTCCACCGAACATCATTTATAGAAAAATATAAATAAAAAATTGATACAAATGATTTCCTCCTAAACTAAATAAAAACTGCACTAACAGTTACTTAAGTGAAATNTCGCCCGGATGGTATCACAGTGAACCCCTGGAAGAATGGCAAGCAGTTGGTATGGGACTACACGTGCGTATCAACCCTGGCTAACACCTACATTGACCTCAGTGTTGCACAACCAGGTGGCGCTGCCACCCACAGGGAAGCAGCCAAATCCCGTAAGTATAGAGAACTTGATCACCACTACAATTTTGTCCCCATTGCTTCTGAGACACTCGGCGCCTGGGGTAAAAGTGCTACCAGTTTTTTGAAGGAACTGGGTTCTAGGCTCATTGAAACAACAAGGGACCCTAGAGCTGCCAGCTTTCTTTTCCAGCGCCTCAGCGTGGCGATACAGAGGGGAAATGCGCACTGCATCCAGGGTTCCTGCCCGCCATCTGAGGAGCTGGAGGAACTCGACAACCTATGATAACCATCTTTGTAACCTATATGTAACTCCTTTTTTGTAACACAGTTCAAATAAAGCAAATATATATGTGTACATACAAAAGAATGGGGGTGGTAGGAGAAGAAAATATTAGTGTTCAGTGAGAAACCACAAGGTCTCCTCTGAATACGTTTTATTTTCTTCTCCGAGGCTATGGGTCCCCACATTGGCACCAGAGGTGGTACCCTCACAAACTTTATATATATATATATATATATATATATATATATATATATATATATATATATATATATATATATATATTTATATGTAAGAGAGAGAGAGAGAGGGGGGGGAGAGAGAGAGACATAGACAGAGTGAGTCACATAATTAACGATCATTATATTAGAAAAAACTCTTCACACTCATGCTAATACAAACAATATAAAAAGACAACAGTTGGTGATGATTGATGAGTCAGCAGCTGCAGTAATCCACCAGGATACTGGGGGTAAGTGTCACCTACTCGTTTTTGAAGGGGATGAGTTACAGCTCTAGGGTACCGCCTGGCAATCGTTAAGCGACTGAAGACATGACCCTGATCACTGCTATCCTCTTATATCTGTATATAAAGCTGTGAAGCGAGTCTGTCAACACCATTTTCAGTATTCTGATGTTCAACACTTTCTTTCTAAAATTTTTGTGGCTCATTTGAGTATTTAGTTTACATGTGGATCTTTTTGTTTGTGTAGAGTAAACAAAGTCGTTCACAAAGATCTTGTGTACGACCTTGTAATCTTCGGTCCCTCCTTGACCCCGAAGATCAATGTCCCCGCGGCCCAGTTTCTGTCCAGGGTCTTCTGTGTGGGGGTTTGGTCAGCCAGGGGGTTAGACGCCCCTCCCCCTGCTCGCAGTCTGTTATATAAACAACAGCTCGGTTGATCATGCATCCACTGGAGATTTTTTCAGGGAGGTTCCTGAGCGGGCCGTAAGCCTCTGGGTGGCCCGCTCCATTGGAGATGATTACCAAGTTCCCTCTCGAACACCGAGACGGGTGGGCTAGGTACACCCTTTAGGTATAGTGACCAGGGAATTAACGATGGACTTGAACTGTGGACTGTGTTTATGTACTCACCTAGTTGTGCTTGCAGGGGTTGAGCTTCGGCTCTTTGGTCGCGCTTCTCAACTGTCAATCAACTGGTGTACAGATTCCTGAGCCTACTGGGCTCTATCATATCTACACTTAAAGCTGTGTATGGAATCAGCCTCCACCACATCACTTCCTAATGCATTCCATTTGTGTGTGTGTGTGTGTGTGTGTGTGTGTGTGTGTGTGTGTGTGTGTGTGTGTGTGTGTGTGTGTGTGTGTGTGTGTGTGTGTGTGTGTGTGTGTGTGTGTGTGTGTGTGTGTGTGTGTGTGTGTGTGTGTGGCCTCAAACACACGTGTGGCCAAAAAGAGGCGTATGTTGCCCTAACTGCGCATGTGCAGACGTATTTACTGATAGCCATGATTACCAAAACTATGCTAACATTTTATGAAATGACCCTTCGTATGTATTAAACTGATAGTATGTGCATCGTGCACATGTCAACAACATACGCAGGAGAGACCAGGGGCTCATTTAGCACCAAAATGCATCAGAGAGAGAAAACTCCTCCTTTGCCTTCGATATGTGGATACATTAGAGTGTGTTATTCTCCAGAGACAGAACTAAGCTTACTTGCCTCGTAGGCACATAAATAAAAAGGGTCTGTAATAATGTGATAAATTAATTATTTAGCTCTGTGCTCCCAAATTCATTAATTAAATTCACGGAGTAAAAGAGGATCATATGGCTAATATTTTTTTCTTTAAAAATGTAATTTATACGCTTTTCTGTGGCAAGATTAAATGTCTTTTCTGTGGCAAAATTAAATATATGAATATGCTTCCTAACACTAAGGCTGGCTCGGTCCCACGGGGGATTAGTATTGGGAGGAGGGAGGTGGGTGAGGGGAGAGTAGGGACTGGTGGGGAGGGAGAATGAGGGAGGGGATGGGAGGATGAAGGGAAGAGTGAGAATGGACGTGATAACGAACAAAGGGGAGAGAGAGAGAGAGAAAGTGAAGCCATTACCCACAGTCAAATCTTCGTAGCGAGAGTGAAGGGAAAGAGAGGGAGGGAGGGAAGGAGAGAGGAAGGGAAGGAGAGAAAGAGAGAGAGAGACTGACAGACAGAGACTAAAGGTGGGGGAAGCTGTAGAGTCAGCAATGCCCTAAGGGGATGAGAGGGATTGGCTGCCTGTTCAGAACTTTTGAAGTGGCTTTATATTACATTTTGTGTGGATAATTTTTTTTTTGTTACATATTTCTTCTTCGTTTTCTTTATCATCAAAATCGTTATAAATATCTATTTAGATAGAAGATAATATACGAGTTATTTATCCCCAAATTAGGTAAATATACTTAGAAAACATAGTTGAGATATTTAGTAACGTATTTTTTGCAAAGCTGCAACTCTTTTGGCACAATGTCAAGAGTAACGAAAATTTAAAACTGAGTCTGCGCTGAATCAGTGTAAATTTAACGTTGAAGTAACGTTGATAACATTGGATCAACGATGAAGTAACGCTACACATAGACAACGCGGCCACTTGGCACTTGCCCGAGTACTTCTATATACACCACAGGAATTGTCTTATCTGCTTAATTACTTGTCAAACTTAACTAAACATATTAATGTGCATTAACCCAAGAAAATAAAGATGCGTGAATGCAGTGTTTTGAGTCAGGACTACAGATCAGTGACAATCTTATATATTTTATTGCTTTTAGCATGTAGTTTTTCCTAAAGGCATCTCATATCACCATTCAATCCTCCCATCTCCCTGGAGACGATTAGAAACATTGCACATCTGCCGTTTCAGCCTCTCGTTTGCTTATTTACACGAGTGGAATACAATCCCATCAACGGAGGCGCATTAGATCGTGTCTGTACGGAACCCAATCCCACTCAACGATGCTCTTGTACACAATATATATATATTTTTTGTTTTTTCCACGCTTCTCGATCCAGCTTGCTTCATCTATGCATGCAGCTGGGTGTGGAAATAAATGAAACTTAATTTTCTCGCAATTTTCATACAGCCTACAGCACAGTACTTTACGTTTTTGACTAGCAGTCGAGGATTCCTAGTCTGATCCCAGGTCGAACCTGAAATTATAATAATAATAATATAATAATAATAATAATAATAATAATAATAATATAATAATAATAATAATAAGTGACAGAGTCCTTAACAAGAATGACAGCAGTAGCAATATCAGCGACAGTAGGCCTAGAAGTAGCAATATCAGCAACAGTAAGGTTTAGAAGTAGCAATATCAGCAACAGTAGCCCTAGAAGTGGCAATATCAGCACAGTAGGACTAGACGGGGGGCAATATCAACAACATCAGTACTTGCAACAACAAAGTGAAACTTGCTCCATCAACGGTAGGCAAATGTGGTTGACAATCAGTCATTATTGACAGTCACGTGTTATTGAATCATGCGTGATTGACAGCCAAATGTGAATGAAAATCAGGTGTGATTTACAGACATGCTTGAATAACAATTTCCGTATAAAGCCTACCAAAACAACCTTAATGAATCTAATCCTGCTAGAATCATCGAACCGCGACCTCAAATACAGCCTCCCCGATACATGCCAGCAAACCAATTTCATTAACGTTCGAAACTCTATAAGCTGTTACAAGGACCGAAAACTGTTATTTGTGCCCCGTACAATGCATTTAATTAGACTTCGACAGATCGCATTAGAATCGAGAGCCCCGTAATAGGCTGTAAATCCTAAATCCGTTGTTCATGTTGTTCCGATTGTAAGCGGTGTTTTTGTTCTGTTTTGCGTCCGATAATTATTTGTTTGATTATTTATTTGAAAGTTTAAAGTCGTACGACTGGAAATCGATAGATTATATTATAATATATATATATATATATATATATATATATATATATATATATATATATATATATATATATATATATATATATATATGTATACTCACCTAGTTGGGTGAGTACCTCACCTCTTGCCGGGTTGAGCTCTCGATCTTTGGTCCCGCCTCCCAACTGTAAATCAACTGGTGTACAGATTTCCGAGCCTATTGGGCTCTATCATATCTACATTTGAAACTGTGTATGGAGTCAGCCTCCACCACATCACTGCCTAATGCATTCCGTCTGTTAACTATTCTGACACTGAAACACTTTCTAACGTCCCTGTGGCTCATTTGAGTACTCAGTCTTCACCTGTGTCCCCTTGTTTGCGCTCTACCCTTGTTAAACAGTTTATCCTTTCCTTCCCTGTCAATTCTTCTGAGAATTTTATTGGTAGTGATCATGTCCCCTTTACTCTTCTGTCTTCCAGTTTCGTGAGGTGCATTTCACGCAACAACAGTAGTGTATGTGTACTCACCGAATTGTACTCACCTATTGTGCTTGCGGGGGTTGAACTTTGGCTCTTTGGTCCCGCCTCTCAACCGTCAATCAACGGATGTACAGGTTCCTGAGCCTATTGGGCTCTATCATATCTACACTTGAAACTGTGTATGGAGTCAGCCTCCACCACATTACTTCCTAATGCATTCCATTTGTCAACCACTCTGACACTAAAAAAGTTCTTTCTAATATCTCTGTGGCTCATTTGGGCACTCATTTTCCACCTGTGTCCCCTAGTGCGTGTGCCCCTTGTGATAAATAGACTGTCTTTATCTACCCTATCAATTCCCTTGAGAATTTTGAATGTGGTGATCATGTTCCCCCTTAACTCTTCTGTCTTCCAGCGAGACAGAAGTGTGTGTGTGTGGGTGTGTGCGTGTGTGTGTGTGTTTTCACCTAGTTGAATTCTTGACCTAGTTGTGTTTGCGGGGGTTGAGCTTTGCTCTTTGGGCCCGCCTCTCAAACTGTCAATCAACTGTTTACTAACTACTTTCTTCTCCCCCCCCCCAACACCACACACACACACACACACCCCAGGAAGCATCCCCTGACAGCTGACTAACTCCCAGGTACCTATTTACTGCTAGGTAACAGGGGCATTCAGGGTGAAGGAAACTTTGCCCATTTGTTTCTGCCTCGTGCGGGAATCGAACCCGCGCCACAGAATTACGAGTCCTGCGCGCTATCCACCAGGCTACCAGGCCCCCTAAACAAGTGTGTGTGTGTGTGTGTGTGTGTGTGTGTGTGTACTTACCTAATTGAACTCACCTAATTGAGCTTGCGGGGATTAAGCTCTGGCTCTTTGGTCCCGCCTCTCAACCGTCAATCAATTGGAGTACAGGTTCCTGAGCCTACTGGGCTCTATCATATCTACACTTGAAACTGTGTATGGATTCAGCCTCCACCACATTACTTCCTATTGCAGTCCATTTACTAACTACTCTGACACTGAAAAAATTCTTTCTAATGTCTCTATGTGTACTAAGTTTCCACCTGTGTCACCTTCGTGTTCCACCCGTGCTAAAGAGTTTGCTGACAGCTGAGTGGACAGCGCTTTGGATTCGTAGTCCTGAGGTTCCTGGTTCGATCCCCGGTGGAGGCAGAGACAAATGGGCAAAAAGTTTCTTTCACCCTGATGCCCCTGTTACCTAGCAGTAAATAGGTACCTGGGAGTTAGACAGCTGCTACGGGCTGCTTCCTTGGGACGTGTAACAAAAAGGAGGCCTGGTCGAGGACCGGGCCGCGGGGCCGCTAAGCCCCGAAATCACCTCAAGGTAATCTCAAGAAAATAACCTGTCAACCTTTGTGTGTGTGTGTGTGTGTGTGTGTGTGTGTGTGTGTGTGTGTGTGTGTGTGTGTGTGTGTGTGTGTGTGTGTGTGTGTGTGTGTGTGTTTGTTAATCCTTTCATTTACTATATTTGACTTTAGTTTCACATTATGTAGAGACCGCTGAAATAATGCACTGCAGCACAGCTTCATGGGAACAGCTAAATCGGATATCTATATCCTGAAACCCATTGGAGCTCGCACCCGGCATCATAATGGATCGCAAAACCTCGAATTTTCCTCCATCTATAATTACATAAAGTGAATCCAATCGCATTTCTATATCTATAAATTTGGCAGGGTGGAGGCTCGGCGCGGGAGGCCCTCCCTTTACCTAGAGTTCATTTCCATTTCCATCAGGCGGAGTACCGAATCGGCGCTTCTTTTGTGGCACCTTGTGAAGCTCAGAGAAGAAGGATTGCTCCAGTGGCCTTTCTTGGGGTAGCCCAGTGGGACGAGTACTGAAGTGTGCACTCCCATCTTGAGGGAGAGGGCCAAGGTGTATATTCCCTTCTTGAGGGAGAGGGGCAAGGTGTATATTCCCTTCTTGAGGAAGAGAGCCAAGGTGTATATTCCCATCTTGAGGGGGAGGGCCAAGGTGTATATTCCCTTCTTGAGGGGGAGGGCCAAGGTGTATATTCCCTTCTTGAGGGAGAGGGCCAAGGTGTATATTCCCTTCTTGAGGGAGAGGGCTAAGGTGTATATTCCCTTCTTGAGGGAGAGGGCCAAGGTGTATATTCCCTTCTTGAGGGAGAGGGCTAAGGTGTATATTCCCTTCTTGAGGGGGAGGGCCAAGGTGTATATTCCCTTCTTGAGGGGGAGGGCCAAGGTGTATATTCCCTTCTTGAGGGGGAGGGCCAAGGTGTATATTCCCTTCTTGAGGGGGAGGGCCAAGGTGTATATTCCCTTCTTGAGGGGGAGGGCCCAAGGTGTATATTCCCTTCTTGAGGGGGAGGGCCAAGGTGTATATTCCCTTCTTGAGGGAGAGGGCCAAGGTGTATACTCTCTTCTTGAGGGGAGGGCCAAGGTGTATATTCCCTTCTTGAGGGGGAGGGCCAAGGTGTATACTCTCTTCTTGAGGGGGAGGGCCAAGGTGTATATTCCCTTCTTGAGGGAGAGGGCCAAGGTGTATACTCTCTTCTTGAGGGTCACAGCCAAGGTGAGCACTCCCATCCGGAACGCCACGGCCAGTATTCATCAAGCACTTAAGTTTAACTTCCGGAACCTGCACATCTTTCCTGGATCTTTGCTCAAATTTATCAAACAGTTTGTGAGCTTCGAAACTTTCCAAGGTTATTATCGTTATAAACAACCTCGTAGTGCTTCGGAGTTCATAACTGTTCAATATAGATGTAAACAAAGCAGCCGTGACTAAGGGAAGATATACAGGTTTTGTAAATACTTGACAAATCCCAACCCGGGAATAACAGAGCACATAAGCATCGACTTACGAGCACTACAGCTTTTATTGCCATCACGGCGGCTGTGTCGATATTTACAAAACAGTCTACGAGCTACGATTCGCTACGAGAACATTTTCATCCTGTGGATAGATACGGACGACATCGCAGCGCTTTGAAACTCTTAGGTTGTCTATTAAATACCGACTAAACTTCACTGATTAAAGAGAAAGACATAGAGGTCTCACGTAATCGGTTGGCTGGCTGGAGATGGTCCACTCAGTTGCTAAAATGCTCTAAGGAAAACACCTGAATGAGAACCGTTTCGTTTATATATAAATAAACCCATGGCTCCACGCAAGCATTTCAGGCTTTTGTGGTCCCAGTTAACTCAAACTCACTGTCACTACCAAAAAATTATATTTATAATGGGTGAGTGTCAGATCGTGAGACGAAGGTTGTATAATTTTCAATGATATTAATATTCTTTTTTCTTTTAACTTTCTGCACAGAAGGATGTTTTAAGTTGTTCCTGAGCTGCAAACCTGTCTTTAGGGCTGAAGCCTGATGCAATGACGACTTCAAAGACATATTCATATATTTCAAAGAATTATGTATTAAAAAGGTGTTTTTTCATATATAAATTCATATTGTTATATATTATTAGTTTGTATATAGTTAGGCCTAGGGAAGATTAGGTAAGTGTTTTGGTTCTGTTGGAAGTCATGTGTTTACAATACGTGGGTGAAGCATTTAGAGAGGTGCGATTCGAACATAAGTGGAACGATAAGCACTTAAAAAAAAGGTTGGAAAGTAGTCAGTTTTGAATTCTTTGCAAACTGTTTTTCATGAGAAGAGACGTGAGGTGAAAGTTAGATTAATTAGCGTTTAGTCAATGTATATTAGCAAGTGTTGTATTCACAACCGATTTCGTTCAAATATATAGAAATGTGCTTAATTTATTTCCACTTGTTTTAAGTTTTACTATAAAATCCTTTATCCTCGTACTGTAAATCCAGCCACTCCTCATCAACAAAGACCAAACGTTCGTTAATCCAGCAAACTCCAGGTTTGTGAGTGAAAAACGGTTTACACACGACTCGAAACTGAAGACGTTCGAACATTCATCGAACATTGTTTCATTGACAAACTCTGTTCGATTCGCAAGCCTGTAAATGCAGCCCGTCCTTCAAACAAAGACTCAAAAGTGATTCCGTGCACCCGCCAAACCCCTTGTTTATGAATGAAAAACGGTTTACGCATGACTCAAGTGATTTTGTTCGAACACTTCCGGAACAAGTGCTTCACTGACGAATTCTGTTCGAACCACAACGCTGTAAATGCTTCACCCACGTACTACAAATAGAAATAATCGCTAACAGAACCTAAACATCTAACCTAACCTATGCTAGGCTAGGTTAGGTGTCACAAGGCGACAGGTCAGGAGCCACCAACGGGGGAACATCCTCCTCCCGAAGCAAACTCACTGGCAAAGCCGCCACACCAGTGCAGGCCGCCACCTGGTGCCCCGCAAGTCCACACCGAAAACATGGCCTGGGCTGCCCCGCGTCGAAGGCGCCCATCAACGTGACAGTTAATGGAACAGGAGACTTGAAACGCAGGGCAGGGGGGTCCTGGTACTGTTCGAGACCCCCCCCCCCCTTCCACCTGCTGGAAGAGATGGAATTCAACCAGAGCGACACCACGGTCCCATATTTTCCATAATATCGCTGGAGTAGGTCTTCTGAGAACTCAAAAAGCACCCCATGCAGCGCCACATATGTGAGTGAGCAGCAGCGGTCGGAGACAGAGACGGTACCACCGTCATCAGGGAGGGTAAACGAACGCCCATCATAACGGGCCACGAAGTCTTTATAAACAGCCAGAGAATGGAACTTATCAAGCTCCTGGTGGTTCGTGAGGAGCTGTACACCAAAAACATTAGCAACCTGAACGCAGAACATGTCCGAAAGAACCACTTCCACGGCTAGGCACGACGCCCTGCCAGAAAACTCCAGGCTAGTCGTCTCCGAACGGGAAATAGGGGGACGAGGCTGACCCATGCCGTCAAACAAACGACCAGAGGGCGAGCATCCTTCTTCAGGACCAACACTAACCCACGATGCTCACTAACATCCTCAGCAGGGGGGAACCACTCCCCACGGGGAATCGGAACAAATGGACGAGGGCGAGGCCCCCTAAACAGGAACCAAGGTCCTTGCACCTGCCTCACACTCCAACAGGGTCCACACCACCCACTGGAACCATACCAGCCCCTGCACAGCAACCTCGCACTCAACAGAGGAAGTGCTCTCAGAGTCCTCAATATCACATTCGGCAGCACACTCACGAGAAGGCGACACACTCATAGCCATCCGAGAATGTTTCGACACAGGTCGCTGATCGTCGGAACTGTCGCCACCAGCAGGAGGCACTCGAGAAGAGCCTTTGGCCGGCCGCCCCGCGGCGGTGGAAGCGCGACCCCGAAACACATTATTATTAACATCTTTATTGACAAAATTAATTACAATTTTGCCTAATCTGAGGATTTTGATAGTCACAGCAGCCTGGACGACAGGGAGCACAAGGCCACACCCCACAGTTGATACCGGACCTGGAGATAGGGTAGGAAGAGCTGGCGGAAGCAAGGGGGGCCCTGCACAGGGAAGGGAACCTGCGAGGACGCGGAATCCGGCAGAGGAGGTGCCTGCAGAGACAAAGGAACCAGCTGAGGTGAGGGAGCCGGCGAAGGTGAAGGAGCCGGCCAAGGTGAGGACGCCGACTAAGGGGGCGGGTCCCCACACACCAGCACCCCTACACTCTCACCAGCAACCGTACTCACGGGCACACAATCCAAGGAACCTGGTAGCACCACCTGTGCAGCAGACGGAAGGGAAGCCTTCCCTACGACACCATTACATGGCGACAGGTCCGAAGTCACCAACGGGGAAAAATTCTCCTCCCGAAACAAATTGACTGGCACCGCCGCCACACCAGTGCTGGTCGCCACCTGGTGCCCCTCAAGTCCACATCGAAAACATGACCTGGGCTGCCCTGCCTAGAAGGCGCGCATGGTGTAGCCCATCAACGTAACAGTTGACGGAACTGGAGACTTGGGATGCAGGGAGAGGGTCCGAGTACCGCACAAAACCCCCCTCCACCTGCTGGAAGAGATGGTAGTCAATCGGAGTGACACCACGGTCCCATAGTTTCCAAAATATCGCCGAAGCAGGTCTTCTGAGAATTCAAAAGGGACCCCATGCAGGGCCACATACGTGAGTGAGCAGCAGCGGTCGGAGACAGAGACGGTACCACCGTCATCAGGGAAGGTAAACGAAAGCCCATCATAACAGGCCACGAAGTCTTTATAAACAGCCGGCAAATGGAACTTAACGAACGCCCGGTGGTTCGTTAGGAGCTGTACACCAAACACATCGAACACCTTAACATGGAACATATAAAACAACTACTTCCACGGCAAGGTACAACGCCCTGCCAGAGAACTCTAAGCCAATCGTCTCCGAACGGCGGATAGGGGAAAGGGGGTCCCCATGACGCCAAACAAAGCAGCCGGAGGGCTACGCCCCCGGTCCGGACCCACCAACAATCGGGTCAAAACTGGGAGCTTCGCGGAAAGCACACCCTCACCCAACCATCTCTGGCGGCCGAATCCCACGTAAAAAGATTGTTGAAGTCAGTGTCCAAGACCAGTGGACCGACAAAGCGGACATATCTCAAGCAGTAAGTTCCAGCAGCTGCGGAATTATATTCAACCAGCCAGTCCTAACATTACAAAGACCAAAGCTCGTTAATCCAGCCGCCAAACACCCTGTTTATGAATGAAAAGCAGTTTATACACGACTCACAACTGATGACGTCCAAACACTTCTGGTGTATGGACGTGCTTCGTCCAAAGTGCTTCGCTCACGACCTCTGTTCGAACCACAATTCTGTAAAATAGCTTCACCCACATATTTCAAATACAAATAATCGCCAACAGAACCTAAACACCTAACCTAACCTTCGCCTAACTATACATACAATTTTGATGTTTAATAATATTAATTTATGTATGAGAACAAACCAATTTTTAATACACAGTATGATAAAATTGATGAATATGTCTCGAGAGGAAGCCCGTTGTTTGAACACCCTAGTGTGAGGACAGACTGTTTCACCTGCAGTTGCTGCCGGAGCTGTTTTATATAGATTGTTTATCTCTAATAACGATAATTTCGTTCAAATAAATTATATCGTGTAAATCAATAAAGATCTGTGGAATTTTCGTTCTGTGAAGAGCAGAAAATGAATAATATTATCACCACCAATCACCCCCCAACCCATGTTCATAACTAGGACTATCATTATTACCTGTTGTATATCTCCACTATCCACCATTAGTATACCACCACTGCCACCCATCACCAGCGCCACCATACCGCACATCACCACCACCACCATTCGGTAAATAAAATCCATTATGATGTCCTCTTCCTCTCAGGGATTTATCTGCCACACCCTCCAACTCCCCCCCCCCCCCACCTTAAACACTTCCCCTCCCCCACAATCCCTTCCCCAGCTCCGACCCTCAGTTACCCACCTAAGCCCCCTTCACGAGCTCGGAACGACCCTCAGCTAGTAATTGGAGTGTGGGAGTGTTTTGGAGGCAGTGTTCCAGTCCCCCCTATTCACACCTCGCCCAGGCGTATATGAGCCCCGCACTGGCACCATTCACCCAGGAAACAATGAGAATTTTAGTTGGTCGTGAAAAGCCTTACAAAGGCTTTTGTATGTAAAGACTGAGTGAAAAATAACACATGGTTGGATTTCCCCGATAGCTTTTTGCTGTTTTCTCTTAGGGAGAGGGAGAGGTCTTTTTTTCTCATGTGTAATAGAGGTGAGGGAATGGGTAGAGGGGACAGGCGTAGGTGTGAGATGTGTGCGTAGGGAGGCCACTGTAGGTGTTTCCCGTGTGTAGGAGGAATGGAAGTGTGTGTGTGTGTGTGTGTGTGTGTGTATTCACCTAGTTGTGCTTGTGGGGTTGAGCTCTGCTCTTTCGGCCCGCCTTTCCATTGTCAATCAATAAACTGTTACTAACTACTAACTAATAGTAGTTAGTAACAATAACACTAATAATAATATGGAAGTAATTCTAAATTTGAAGTGCTGGTGAGACTATGGACACCACCTCGTATCGGCAACACGCTTTCAAAAGGATCCCAAAAGCGGTATTGAGAAACACCTAACCTATGATCAGGGCTAAGATACACTGGTCGCTTGATCAGTAAGCTTTTGTAATAGTCTTGGCATCCCTCTGATTGGTCTTGATTCCCAGCACAAAAATATGGGTATGTACTTAATTAACATTATTAATAGTTAACACTATTAACTCTAATAATAGTAGAATTTGTAATATTAATAACAGTAGAATTAGTAATATTAATAACAGTAGAATTAGTAATATTAATAACAGTAGAATTAGTAATAGTACTAACAATGCAATACGAGTGAAGAAAAGTGCAAAATGAAACAGTGCAACATGGATGCCACCCAAGTGCAACATAAAACAAGAGTGCAACCCAAGTGTAACAGTAATACAATATCAATACAACCTGAATTATATACAAGTGTCACGAGTGAAAACAGAGTGAATCGTGCAACATAGAGCGAGTGCCACGATAACCAAAGAGTGCTTGCAATGACGGGTCTCCGACTCTGCGTAAAATCTCGAAAACATCAACTGTCAGAGGAAGCCTCTGAATCCCTCGGCACCTGACGCCAGAATTGGAACTCTACTTCAATCAATATGCAATTAGTATGCAATTAATTAATGCACTACCAAAATTTTGTCTAACCATAGGCAGATGTGGGCGACTTGTGGGGATTTAACAGTTTTTTTTTTTTAAATAGTGAATCTTTCTGTCAATAAATGGGACAAAATTGCCCCATTCTCATAGATATTTAGACAGGATGAAGTATCTGAGAGAAATTAATTATGTTCCAGTTTTCTGTTGAGGTTTTGTTTGGTTGGCCTGACGTGTGAGTGGTGGTTGTTTGCTAGGGACGTGTGAGTGGTGGTTGTTTGCTGGGACGTGTGAGTGGTGGTTGTTTGCTGGGACGTGTGAGTGGTGGTTGTTTGCTAGGGACGTGTGAGTGGTGGTTGTTTGCTGGGACGTGTGAGTGGTGGTTGTTTGCTACGGACGTGTGAGTGGTGGTTGTTTGCTGGGACGTGTGAGTGGTGGTTGTTTGCTAGGGACGTGTGAGTGGTGGTTGTTTGCTAGGGACGTGTGAGTGGTGGTTGTTTGCTCGGGGACGTGTGAGTGGTGGTTGTTTGCTAGGGACGTGTGAGTGGTGGTTGTTTGCTAGGGACGTGTGAGTGGTGGTTGTTTGCTAGGGACGTGTGAGTGGTGGTTGTTTGCTAGTGACGTGTGAGTGGTGGTGGTGACGTGTGTGGTGGTTGCTAGGGACGTGTGAGTGGTGGTTGTTTGCTAGTGACGTGTGAGTGGTGGTTGTTGCTAGGGACGTGTGAGTAATGATTGTTGCTAATGACGTGTGTGAATGTACATAAGCTCAATTAGATATAAACATCGACTCACACATATCGAGGTTCTCAACTCGTCACAGGAGAACATCATATGCTTCTCTAAAGTACAGGAAGCCTGAAGTAAGCAAACCTATTTATAGACAACAGTATCCCTGCCAGTTGGAACAAAATCCATCGGGAAATGGGACGTGCTAAACACTGAAACATTGTGAAAAACAGCTTGATTACTCCCTTGAATATTGCCCATTTGAACAACCTGATAACGTTGCCTAATGAATTACCCTTCAACGTTGATTATTGAACTACAGGCAACGTTTCTTAATGAATTGCAGTCAGTGTTGATTACTGAACTACTGCAAAGTGGCGAAGGAACTACTTCGAAACAGAAGAAACTACTCGAGCATATTCAAATTTACTATATTATTGGTAAAAAGTTTTTATATGGTTGCATTTGACTTATGATAAGTAAGCTTAGGGCTAGATTATATATATATATATATATATATCTATATATATATTATAATATATATATATATATAATATATATATATATATATAACTACTGCATAATATATATAGGACACAATTATATATATATATTATATATATATAATATATATATATATAATATCTATATATATAATATATTATATATATATTTATATATATATTATATATATATATATATATATTATATATATATATAAGATATATAATTGGTCCTAGGACAACTTATATGTATAAGCATTGTGTTTCTCGTTCTCGCCTTTTTCGGTTTACAACGTTCAGTGGTGCAAAATGAGAAGTGTAATATCTGTGAATTAGTAATTTTTGTACCCATAAGCATCTCAGTCACGAATTATACCGTGTTCATGGGTTGCTAAAATCCCATAAAATCTTTCTGTAGGTTATGAGGTTCATGATCCCAGACTGACCGCCATGTTCCTCCTTTATATATCCGATGGCGATGAAGGCAGGTTTGCCTATGATATTGGTGAATTGGTTGCGGCGTACGTCGGTGTTAACTACAGGATGCGCAGTGAATAATCATCTTTGACGTTCTGGGAATGGGAAGACGTACCGCCAACTACGTGTTGGGAATGATCTTCGCTGTTTTGTATACTGCATTGGCATCAATATCCTCCAACGAGCACATGATGTAGGAACTCTCGCATTGCCTCACCGAGTTCCTCGTTAGTGTGTAGGTATTTTACTTCTAAACC
>WNGS01111181.1:33548076-33560713 GCA_020271785.1 Procambarus virginalis
TTACTAATTATTAATAATCAATTTAATCATTAATTGTTAATAATTATTAATAATTAATTTAATCATAATAGTTATCCAGTATCAATAATTTAATCAATAATAATTATTGATTATTAAATTAATATTATTTTAATTATATAAATATTATTATTTGTTTTATTATACAAATTGTTACATTTGTTTAGATAACTCAGGACTCGAACCGGTGTTCAAGATGAACGAGATAATGTAAACTTTACTTTAAAAGCATCAATTACAAACACAGAATGCATTTACATCTATTTTAAAGATAAACTCCCCAAATTTCCCCTATCTCCCACATCTCCCTCCCTTCTCTCCTCCCTATCCCCCTAACCCTTTCCTCCCTTATCACCCCCTTCTCTCTCGTCTCCACTCTGTCCTTCCCCTTTCTCTCCCTTTCCACCCTCACATAAAAAGGAAGATTAAGATTGCTAAATAAGATCCAGTGCTTGAGGGGCTTCTATTTATGTACCTCTTTTTGTTTTTCCTCCTTTTCGCAACTTCCCTTTTCCTTCGTCATTCCCCTATTTCCTCTTTTACATTTCCCCTTTCCATTATAGTCATCCTTTTTTATGCTCTCTATCAGATCTGCGTCAACTACTTTGTACGGTTTTCGTGAAGCATCTACTCTGACTTGCAGTAGTCGTTTCCCACGAGTTCTGTCTATCCGGGGCCTGACGACTGTGTGGTCAGAGCTCGGGATTCGTAGTCCTAAGATTCCGGGTTCGATCCCCGGCGGAGGGGGAAACAAATGGGCAGTTTTTTTTCGCCCTAATGCCCCTGTTTTACCTAGCAGTAAATAGGTACCTGGGAGTTAGACAGCTGCTACGGTCTGCTTCCTGGGGATGTGTAACAAGAAGAAGGCCTGGTCGAGGACCAGGCCGCGGGGACGCTAAGCCCCGAAATCATCTCAAGATAACCTCAAGATATCCTCACTTGACTGCATCAACCATCCCCCCGCCTCCCTAGCAAGGGTCCTTATATCTCTTTGTCACACTTTGTAATCATCAGGTCATCAATGCATTGTTTCAGTGCCAATGTTTGTCTGTTAATCACCGCTGGTTATTATAACGACTCCAGCCACAGCCTTGTCACCACGAGACATCTTGGTAAATATGTTTTAGTTCAGTGGACTGTATCTTACACTTGCTTTATTATTGATGATTACATCTAATCCCTGCTTTATTGCAATTTACAGTGTGTTTCCCTGGCTTTAGGAGCGTCAGTAGTGGGAAGAAGAACAGTGTCAAAGTATTCCATATTGAGACTGGCAAGAGCAGGAGAAAAAGGAAGTCCCTTAGCGACATCGAAGATCAGTTTCTGTATCAGGTTCAGAGGCGCTGAGGTAGGATAACAACTCTTCCTGTCCCTTGCTTTAGAAAACTGGATAATATCATTCCCTATGATTTATTACATTAGACTGTACCTGTACCCCTAGAGTCACCATGTCCTGCATGATTATTATAAACCTGTATGGAATTACTTCATTCCATGGCTCGTTATAACGACAAATAACTGTTTACTTACATCTCCATGGCTCGTCAGTGGCTGGTTACCCATCACGTCTTGTGGTTGTGCTGATGATCATTGTTTGTGCATGTCTCTATACCTCGGTCTATAGAGTACGTTATCCTATAATTGTACCTGCATAGAGGTGGGCACAGGAATGTACCACACCTTACTCCTTTCAGCAGATTTAGAATTTCCCCCTTCCCATAGCTCATGTTAAGCCGTACTCTTATCATTTTCCCTGGAATAGAACCTCTTAATTGGTTTGCAGTCAGGTCCCCAATTACTGCTGGGTAAACAAGGGCGAATAGTTTTGGATTGGTACCCAGTATATCCTTCCAGGCCAATCGAACTGAGATGAAATCGCTCTCGAATAGTGACGCGAGTGTGCTATCACTGCCTTCTTAAGGGTTTTTGTACCTGCATGCTCCGTAATGATTGTGGTTATGACAATATCACTACCAATAACAACTCTACCACAACACCCATCACAAATTCATACACCACTCATCCCTTCCCCAACAAACACCAAACAAGTATGAAATATAAGGTCGAGTTTATCTTATTACGCTTATATGGAATATAAGGTCGAGCTGTAAACTTACGCAAGTCGGGGAGATGTAAGGACAAACTCGTATACTATACGAGTGGTCAAAAATGAACTAACGTGAAAGAAGTCCGGAAAGCCACCTCCACCCACAACGTCACGAGCAGATACACCATAGACCTCGCTTATCAGCAAAGTTCCTACCTCACCAGGTATCAAAGGGCATTATAAGGTGGGGTGTAAAGGGCTAGACTTCACCTCGCCTAGTTACTATTAGGTAAGCATTATTACCACCATTACCATCAGTCACCTTGACAACAGTGGCAATAACAACATGATCCATAGTATCGGATGCTGGACAAAAATACATCGGCTTAGCCAGCATTCTGAGAACGATAATAACAGCGCAAGATGGAAGAAGGCGAGGAAGAGATCCGCAAACTCGAAACGGCGAACAGAGCGATTTTATGGCACAATTCATTTCGCGACTCAATACACACACACAAAATGCAGTGTCAATGATTTTCAGCTTTATCCTGAGATATTCTGCATACTAGCAGTCGTCCGATATACATACACGAAGCGAGGAGATATAGTTTTGTTTTTCCTATTGAGATGCCCGAGCAAGATGTTGACTTCGGGATATTAGGGAGCAAGAATGTTGTTAGCTCTCTGGTTTTGTAGTGAACGTGATGCCCACCCGTGTTCCCTGCTAGTGAACGTGATGCCCACCCGTGTTCCCTGCTAGTGAACGTGATGCCCCCCCCCCGTGTTCCCTGCTAGTGAACGTGATGCCCCCCCCCCCCCCCCGTTTTCCCTGCTAGTGAACGTGATGCCCCCCCCGTGTTCCCTGCTAGTGAACGTGATGTCCACCCGTGTTCCCTGCTAGTGAACGTGATGCCCACCCGTGTTCCCTGCTAGTGAACGGCCGCCAGTGAAAGCCCATTCTCACAATTTTAACAAACGTAAGATTTTAAGTGTTTGGCGTGACGATGAACGTATTAACCTGGCAACCCACTTAATCTATCGATGCTCATTAGTCCAAATTAGCATCAATATTATGCAGTCTTTAATTAAAGACAACACTATTTTTTTTTACACTAGGGTTGACTATCGCAAAGTTGTAGCGATCTACAATACGTGGTAACCTGATGTTAGAGTCGAGTGTATAATACGCTTCTCTTAGCCCCGAGTCTTGCAGAGCAAACACGTATTAACTTCTGAGGCCAAGAGGAACCCAAACCAACTTGTCCTGAGCAAACCCTAAACGAAATAGTATATAGTCAAATACCAGTATTGAATGAAGGCAAATATTAATCATTAATCGACATTCTCTGCTCGTGGGTTCTTAAAGAACTTGGAAGCCTGTTGGCGGGCCCACACAGGGGCCGCATATGATTGCTCTGTTTGTTGACCTTCTCTGAACCTCCTCGCTATGTCCCCTCACCCCCCCCCCCCCACACACCTGCTCTTTGACTCGTCTATAATGACTCTTTGACGCCATAACGAGCCTTTGCGATTAAACGTTTGTAATTAAATGTCATTTTGACAAATATGACAGGTTTTTAAGGACTGCTTGTCATTGATCAAGAACTGTGATACTCTTCACATGGCGCTGCACAGATCCCCATTGGCTGCTGAGTCTTTGTCGCACCTTTGGCATTTTCTTCGTCAACAGAGACCATCGTCCCAGTCCAATAAAATTTTCGCATTTATATATATATATATATATATATATATATATATATATATATATATATATATAGTATATATATATATATATATATATATATATATATATATATATATATATATATATATATATATATATATATATGGGGTGTACCACCTCTGGTGCAATTGTAGGGACCCACAGCCTCAAAGAAGGGAACACAGAGCATTCAGAGAAAAACTTGCCATTTAACTCTGAATACGTATGAGTGTTCACCTCTCCTACCACCCCTCAAGGTATGCTGAACTCTGTAATTACTATATGAGTACTGGAACACTTGATGATATATTGGACTTGTATCCAAGATTGACCATGTAATAGATTAATTATACAATGTATATGATGTAACTACATAACCTGAGCTTGTAAAAGCACCTTAATCACCTTCAGTGATTAAGTGCTTAATTGCACACTAATTTCTTTATCAGCTATCTCACCCTGTCAGAGTGAATGAGACAAATGTCTGTGAATGCATGTGTGTATATATGTATATGTGTGTGTGTATGTATATGTATGGGTATAAAGTATATATGGAAGCTGATCAGAATTACATTTCAGCTTTGTAAATGTACATTAATGACACTATGTAAAAGACACATCGAACACTTTATGTAAGGCATACGTAAATCTGTGTATCTATGTATTTACGTATATAGGTTAGCTTAGCATTTTAAAAGCACCGACTCACCTTCAGTGGTTGATTGTTCAATAAACCTTGAAATATATGTTTAACACATCTCTAACCCTGTCCATGGAGGACAGAAGAAAATGTATATATGCTGGTTAGCATTGTAAATGTGTGGCCACGTCTATGGTAGAAAATAATAATAATAAAAAAAAACTTTTTTATGTTATACACTTTATTATACAAGATTATACATTACATATCTGATTGTTCACAAAAAAGAACATTAAGTGGAAATACAGTAGAAGCATGGAGGAGCTTGCACAGCTAGGAGGCGCGATTTGTCGTTTCCAGACGCAGCCTACAGCAATGCTGTGGCAATGTTCTCCACTATAAGGCTATCCTATTTGGTCTGTTTCAGTTGTTTGGGAAAGTTGGTCTAGGTTGAGAGTTGGCAAGATTGTCCCTCTGGCCGGCTCCATCCGCGAATTTGGGATCTTGAATCCCAATGGAGTCTCTTAGGTATTCTGGTAGCATTTCATTCACTAATTCACCTGTAGCACTGTTCGAGGATAAGAATGCCGGCAATGCTAACTGTGTCGCCTTGCGAATACCTATACCCCCCGAATCTAACTGGGAGCGTTACTTGGTCCCATTGGACATCTTGCAGGGAGGGAGAGGTTTAACACTTTGATGGTATATATATATATATATATATATATATATATATATATATATATATATATATATATATATATATATAATATATATATATATATATATATATATATATATATATATGTCGTACCTAGTAGCCAGAACGCACTTCTCAGCCTACTATGCAAGGCCCGATTTGCCTAATAGGCCAAGTTTTCATGAATTAATTGTTTTTCGACTACCTAACCTACCTAACCTAACCTAACCTAACTTTTTCGGCTACCTAACCTAACCTAACCTATAAAGATAGGTTAGGTTAGGTTAGGTATGGTTGGTTAGGTTCGGTCATATATCTACGTTAATTTTAACTCCAATAAAAAAAATTGACCTCATACATAATGAAATGGGTAGCTTTATTTTTCATAAGAAAAAATGAGAGAAAATATATTAATTCAGAAAAACTTGGCTTATTAGGCAAATCTGGCCTTGCATAGTAGGCCAAAAAGTGAGTTCTGGCTACTAGGTACGGCATATATATATATATATATATATATATATATATATATATATATATATATATATATATATATATATATATATATATATATATATGTATGTATATATATATATATATATATATATATATATATATATATATATATATATATATATATATATATATATGTACATATATATATATATATATATATATATATATATATATATATATATATATATATATATATATATATATATATATGTCGTACCTAGTAGCCAGAACGCACTTCTCAGCCTACTATGCAAGGCCCGATTTGCCTAATAAGCCAAGTTTTTATGAATTAATGTTTTTTCGACAACCTAACCTACCTAACCTAACCTAACCTAACTTTTCCGGCTACCTAACCTAACCTAACCTATAAAGATAGGTTAGGTTAGGTTAGGTAGGGTTGGTTAGGTTCGGTCATATATCTACATTAATTTTAACTCCAATAAAATAAAATTGACATCATACATAATGAAATGGGTAGCTTTATCATTTCATAAGAAAAAAATTAGAGAAAATATATTAAATCAGGAAAACTTGGCTTATTAGGCAAATTGGGCCTTGCATAGTAGGCTGAGAAGTGCGTTCTGGCTACTAGGTACGACATATATATATATATATATATATATATATATATATATATATATATATATATATATATATATATATATATATATATATATTATATATAGTATATATAGTTTCTCACAAACACACACACACACACAAGTGCTTTCAAGTTTGTTGAATATTAAATTAATTAGTCTGACAAAGATAAAAATGTGGAAGAAGTACACACTTTCCCCGCAAGTGGCCGCCGAGGACCACCACTCAAGGCCCCGTAAAAAATATAACTCAAGTAACGCTCAAGCACTTAAAAAACCTTCATCGCAGCTTAAGCATTTTAATGTGCTCTTTCGTAATTTACATTCGAATAATGAACGAGTAATGATACGAGTTGGCGAAATATACTAATAAAATACGCGCTTATACTCGTAAATTGTGTCCTTACTATTAACAAAGCGACATCTTTCATGTCCTGATGATATCGAATCTTCGGAGCTGGTTGTCGATATCGGGGAAAATATTTCTTTCTTAAGAGTTGATAGAAACATGACGACGGCGTCTGATTTAAGTCCAAGGTTTTACCTATATTTTCTCTTACATATCTACTACATATATTTCTCTCTAACACACACACACGTCACCAAGATGCCGCTTGTAGCAGCTGTCTAACTCTCAGGTATATATTTACTGCTAGGTGAATAGGCGCATCAGGGTGAAAAAATTGCCCATTTGTTTCCGCCTTCGCTGGGGATCGATCACTCGATCCAAGGACTATGAATCCCGAGCGCTGTCCACTCCGCCGTCAGGCGTGCTGTGTGTGTACTCACCTAGTTGTACTCACCAAGTTGTACTTCCAAGGAGCTCTGGCTCTTTGCTAGCCGCCTCTCAACTGTCAATCAACTGGTGTACAGATTCCTGAGCCTACTGGACTCTATCATATCTACGTTTGAAACTGTGTATGGAGTCCGCCTCCACCACATCACTGCCTAATGCATTCCATCCGTTAACTACTCTGACACTGAAAAAGTTCTTTCTAACGTCCCTGTGGCTGATGTGGGCACTCAGTTTCCACCTGTGTCCCCTTGTTCGCGTACCACCCGTGTTACACAGTTTATTCTTATCAACCCTGTCAATTCCTCTGAGAATTTTGTAGGTAGTGATCATGTCTTCCCTTACTCTTCTGTCTTTCAGTGTCGTGAGGTGCGTTTCACGCAGCCTTTCCTCGTAACTCATGCCTCTTAGTTCTGGGACTAGCCTAGTGGCATACCTCTGAACTTTTTCAAGCTTCGTCTTGTGCTTGACAAGGTACGGGCTCCATGCTGGGGCCGCATACTCCAGGATTGGTCTTACATATGTGGTATTCAAGGTTCTGAATGATTCCTTACACAGGTTCCTGAAGGCTGTTCTGATGTTAGCCAGCCTCGCACACGCCGCAGATGATATTCTTTTTATGTGAGCTTCAGGAGACAGGTTGGGTTTGATATCAACTCCTAGGTCTTTCTATCTGTCCGTGTCATGAAGTGCAGTGAAGTGTGTGTGGGTGTTTCTTGAAGAAGTGAAGTACTCACCTAATTGTGCTTGCGGGGGTTGAGCTCTGGCTCTTTGGTCCCGCCTCTCAACCGTCAATCTGAAGTGTGTGTGTGTGTACACTCCCCTTGTTATACTCACCTAGTTGTGCTTGCGGTGGTTTAGCTCTGGCTTTTTGGTTCCGCCTTTCAACAGTTAATCAACTGGTGAACAGATTCCTGAGCCTACTGGCCTCTATCATATCTACATTTGAAGCTGTGTATGGAGTCAGCCTCCACTACATCATTGCCTAATGCATTCCATCTGTTAACTAATCTGACGCTGAAAATGTTCTTTCTAACGTTTCTGTGGTTCATTTGGGTACTCAGTTTCCACCTGTGTTCTCTTGTTTGCATACTACCCATGAAACCTGTTTATCTTTATCAACCCTATCAATTCCTGTGAGAACTTTGTAGGTAGTGATCATGTCTCCCCTATCTTTTCTGTCTTCCAGTATCGTGAGGCTCAGCTCCAGTAACCTTTCCTCATGGTTCATTCCTCTCAGATTGGGGTATGCCTGATGGCATACCTCTGAACCTTTTCTATCTTCGTTTTGTGTATGACTGGATGTGGACTACATGCTGGAGCCGCATTTTCCAGTGTTGGTCTGATATATGAGGTATGCAAGCTTCTGAATGATTCCTTTCACAAGTTTCTGAAGGTGTTCTTATGTTCGCGAGCTGTGCATACGTCGCTGATATTATTCTTTTGATGTGGGCTTCAGGGGACACGTCTGGTGTGATACGAACCCCAAGATCTTTCTCTCGTCCTGACTCCTGAAGGATTTTCTCTCCCAGGTGGCACCAATTGTGTTTGGCCTCCAACACCCTACGCCTATCTTCACCACTTTGCACTTGTTCGAGTTAAAATCTAGTAGCCATTTTTTTAACCATTCCTTCAGTCTGTCCATGTCATCGTGTAGGCTCTTGTTGTCCTTTTCGGTCTTAATCCTTCTCATAATTATTAAGAAGTATCATCAGCAAACATTGAGAGGAATGAGTCTATACCTTCTGGAAGATCATTTACTATATCCGAAACAGTTTAGGTTCGAGTAAAGAACTCTGTGGAACTCCGCTGGTGATATGACGCTAGTCTCAGGTCTCGTCCCCCTCACAGTAACTTTCTGTTTCCTGTTGTTTAGGTACTCCCTTATCCATTGGAGCACCCGACCACTTATTCCTGCTTGTTT
Source organism: Procambarus virginalis (assembly GCA_020271785.1). Taxonomy (NCBI): domain Eukaryota; kingdom Metazoa; phylum Arthropoda; class Malacostraca; order Decapoda; family Cambaridae; genus Procambarus; species Procambarus virginalis. The sequence continues at coordinate 33,557,034 of WNGS01111181.1, forward strand.
CACCAACTTATGCAAGTCTCTTATGGGGTACTTTGTCAGAAGCTTTCTGACAGTCCAAGAAAATGCAGATTGCCCATCCTTCTCTTGCTTTCTTAATGCTTGTTGCTTGGGCATAGAATTCTATTAAACCTGTGAGACACGACTTGTCTTGCCTGAACCCATGCTGGTGACGTGTTACAAAGTCCCTTCTCTCCAGATGTGCTACCAGGCTTTTTCTCACACTCTTCTCCATCGTCGTGCATGGTATACAAGTTAAGGACACCGAACTGTAGTTTAGGGCCTCCTGCCTATCCTCCCGTTTTGTAAATTGGGACTACGTTAACTGTCTTCCAACTCTCTGGTAGGTCTCCTGTTTTCAGTGACTTTTTATAGACCATAAATAGTGACACGCAAAGTGCTTCTGCCCCCACTTTTAGCATCCATGGTGAGATTCCATCAGGTCCAACAGCTTTAGTTACTTCTAGATCAATCAGATACCTTCTAACCTAATCTCTCGCAATTTATATGTTTTCCAATCTGCATGGTTTATCGCTTCCATTCTTAGTTCAGGGACTTCCCTTTCCTCTATTGCGAAGACCTCCTTGAATCTCTTGTTGAGTTCTTCACTCACCTCTTTGTCATTGTCTGTGTATTTGCTTTATTTGACATGTCATTTTCAAACTGCCTCTCTGCTTCTCTCCTTACACTGCGGTACCCATTTCTGGCCCTCTGGCATCTCTCTCTGCTCTCTAGTATCCTGTTATCTATAAAGTTTCTCCATGCCCTTGTACTTAGTTGCTTTGCTTCCTTACATGCCAGACTGAACCACGGATTCCCCTTTTGAGTTTCTGTTTTTTCTTTCTGGGCCGGTATAGACCTGTTTTCTGCCTCCTGACACTTTTGGGTGATGTAGTCCATCATGCCTTGTGCAGACTTTCCACTGAGTTCTGTCTCCTATGGTATTCTTGGTAGAAATTTTCTAATCTCATCATAGTTCCCCTCGGTATTCCAGACTTTTACTTTTCGGTCCTTTCCTTGGATGAGTTAATCCTCCTTCCACGAGATGCTCAAATGTTAGAAGACTGTGTCCCTCATGCCTATCGGGGACTCTGATCTGAGTGGTGTGTGTGTGTGTGTGTGTGTGTGTGTGTACGGGGGTTGAGCTTTGCTCTTTCGGCCCGCCTCTCAACTGTCAATCAACTGTTTACTAACTACACTAACTACTTTTTTTTCACACCACACACACACACACACCCAAGGAAGCAGCCCGTGACAGCTGACTAACTCCCAGGTACCTATTTACTGCTAGGTAACAGGGGCATTCAGGGTGAAAGAAACTTTGCCCATTTGTTTCTGCCGGGTGCGGGAATCGAACCCGCGGCCACAGAATTACAAGTCCTGCGCGCTATCCACCAGGCACTGGCCCCCTGTGTGTGTGTGTGTGTGTGGTGTGTGTGTGTGTGTGTGTGTGTGTGTGTGTGTGTGTGTGTGTGTGTGTGTGTGTGTGTGTACTCACCTAGTTGTACACACCTAGTTGTGTTTGCGGTGTTGAGCTCTGGCTCTTTGGTCCCGCCTCTCAACTGTCAATCAACTGGTATACAGATTCCTGAGCCTACTGGGCTCTATCATATCTACACTTGAAACTGTGTATGGAGTCAGCCTCCACCACATCACTGCCTAATGCATTCCATTTGTCAACCACTCTGACACTGAAAAAGTTCTTTCTAATATCTCTGTGGCTCATTTGGGCACTCAGCTTCCACCTGTGTCCCCTAGTGCGCGTGCGCGTGTGTGTGTGTGTGTGAGAGAGAGAGAGAATATAAAGTACATATGATAGACTAAACAGGTCGGGAATTAGTACATTACACAACTGACGGTTAGAAAGAAAATGTGCAACCGCTAACAGCTCGGTCCTGCAAGCGCAAATAGGTGAAGACACACACACACCCGCAACGGATCGAGAGGTCTAGTGAACTTAGTTATAACTAGCACAGGCCTAGTCCAACTTCATACATGGCTTCAGAAGAAGATGTGATTGGATGCAAGAATGTTGGGAGTCATTGCTTTAGATGACTGAAAATTTTATTAGCACGGCCCAGGAGCTGAAGCTTCATACTTTCCTTTGGTCTCCGAAGATATTGACAAAGTCAGGGGAAATCCATTAATTTGCGTCAAGTCAAATTGCAAATTGAACTTTGGAGAACTAATTTTCAACTTCCATCTCAAGTGAAGAACATAAGAAATATAGAGAAGATTCGTTCTAGAATCATTGATCTCTTTTGGTTATGTGCAAGCGGCCGAGAAGGGCTACACACCGCTGAAGGGGCGGCCGAGAAGGGCTACACACCGCCGAAGGGGGCGGCCGAGAAGGTCTACACACCGCCGAAGGGGCGGCCGAGAAGGGCTACACACCGCTGAAGGGGCGGCCGAGAAGGGCTACACACCGCTGAAGGGGCGGCCGAGAAGGGCTACACACCGCTGAAGGGGCGCCGAGAAGGGCTACACACCGCCGAAGGGGCGGCCGAGAAGGGCTAGACACCGCCGAAGGGGGCGGCCGAGAAGGGCTACACACCGCCGAAGGGGCGGCCGAGAAGGGCTAGACACCGCCGAAGGGGGCGGCCGAGAAGGGCCACACCGCCGAAGGGGCCCGAGAAGGGCCACACCGCCGAAGGGGCGGCCGAGAAGGGCTAGACACCGCCGAAGGGGCGGCCGAGAAGGCTACACACCGCCGAAGGGGGCGGCCGAGAAGGGCTAGACACCGCCGAAGGGGGCGGCCGAGAAGGGCCACACCGCCGAAGGGGCGGCCGAGAAGGGCTACACACCACCCGAAGGGGGCGGCCGAGAAGGGACACAACCGCCGAAGGGGCGGCCGAGAAGGGCACATACCACCGAAGGGGGCGGCCGAGAAAGGCCACACCGCCGAATGGGCGGCCGAGAAGGGCTACAAACGCCGAAGGGGGCGGGCCGAGAAGGGCTCACACCGCCGTAGGGGCGGCCGAGAAGGGCTACACACCGCCGAAGGGCGGCCGAGAAGGGCTACCACACGCCAGAAGGTGCGGCGAGCAAGGAGCACTCATCACCAACCGCCTGAGGGGCGGCCGAGAAGGGCTACACGCCGCCGAAGGGGCGGCGAGAAGGGCTACACACCACCGAAGGGGGCGGCCGAGAAGGGCTTACACACCGCCGAAGGTGCGGCCGAGACAGGGCTACACACCGCCTGAGGGGCGGCCGAGAAGGCTACACACCGCCTGAGGGGCGGCTGAGAAGGGCTACACACCGCCTGAGGGCGGCTGAGAAGGGCTACACACCGCCGAATGGGCGGCCCGAGAAGGGCTACACACCGCCGAAGGGGCGGCCGAGAAGGGCTACACACCGCTGAAGGGGCGGCCGGGAAGGGCTACACACCGCTGAAGGGGCGGCCGGGAAGGGCTACACACCGCTGAAGGGGCGGCCGGGAAGGGCTACACACCGCTGAAGGGGCGGCCGGGAAGGGCTACACACCGCCGAAGGGTGCGGCCGAGAAGGGCTACACACCGCCGAAGTGGGCGGCCGAGAAGGTCACCGTATGGGAGGCCGCAGGTGGTGATGGGGAAGACGCCACCAAACTGGGGGGCGGGAGTCGATCTACACCAAGGGAATTATACGGGCGTTGAAGGCCTCATTTTTCACCCGTGAATGTGATGAATGTCGGCGATGAGGGG
>WNGS01111181.1:33592489-33604650 GCA_020271785.1 Procambarus virginalis
ATCTCTCTTCTCCATTTCTTTGTGGTTTTTCCGCATACAAATGATCAGTGTTTAGTGATCGTCAATTGCATATATATATATATATATATATATATATATATATATATATATATATATATATATATATATATATATATATATATATATATTTTTTTTTTTTTTTTTTTTTTTTTTACCTAGAAGGGGTACCACCTCTGGTGCAAGTGTAGGGACCCATAGCCTCGGAGAAGAAAATAAAGAGTACTCAGAGAAGACCTTGTGGATCCTCACTGAACACTTTGATATTTTCTTCTCCTACCACCCCTATTCTTTTGGTATGTGTGTATATTTATCTAACTTTATTTGAAAATGTCATTACACAAAAAAGTTACAGTATTGATTACATGCAGGGTACAAGGCTGCTTGTCACAAGTTGAAAAGCTCCTCCAGCTCCTCAGATGGCGGGCAGGAACCATGGATGCAGTGAGCATTTCCTCTCTGGATTGCCACACTGAGGCGCTGAAAAAGAAAACTGGCAGCTCTAGGGTCTCTAGTTGTTTCGATTAGCTTAGACCCCAACTCCTTCAAAAAGCTAGCAGCACTTTTACCCCAGGCACCAAGTGTCTCTGAGGCAATGGGGACAAAATTGTAGTGGTGCTCAAGGTCTCTGTATTTACGTGACTTGGCCGCTTCCCCAAGCGGCCAAGTTATATATATATATATATATATATATATATATATATATATATATATATATAGTTGTAGTATATTCTGCTTATAGACTGATAAAAAGTGGACTTATCAGCTCAGTGTTTTAAACGTTTTCAAAGAGCCAAAACTCAGCCTTTGAATTTTTGGTGATATTTTACGTCATAAGAATAAGGTTTTCCTTTGAAATGTTGTCATCCTGCTGTTAAAAATAAAATATCGTGGAAACGTGATTAGTTTCCTGCTGTAAACGACAAGATATCACCTAAGAGGGAATTTACATCTTCAGCTACTCCCACTCCCACATGTGACGAACATAATTTGACGCAAAGGAATGGCCATATCCGATGCGACTTACGCATACAGCGGCCTCGTTGCCATAACCATTATCAACACCCATTAAACTAGACTGTTTTTCACTCAGTGACGAGAGGGAAAAAGTCCGCAAATTGCCCTTCTTCCCATTATCCTAAAATAGCTCCTATATCAACTCATATTTCCACACTTTCTTTCCCTTTTCTGCGGACAGTCTCTTCTCCCTTGCGGTCACAATCTCCCCTCCGGTGCGGACACAATCTGCTCTCCCTTGCAGACACAATCTCCCCTCCCTTCAGGACACAATCTCCCCTCCCTTGCGGACACAATCTCCCCTCCCTTGCGGACACAATCTCCCCTCCCTTCAGGACACAATCTCCCCTCCCTTGCGGACACAATCTCCTCTCCCTGGCGGACACAATCTCCTCTCCCTGGCGGACACAATCTCCCCTCCCTTGCGGACACAATCTCCCCGTCCCCTTCGAGCCAACAGAGGGTTGCCAATAGGCCACAATAAGAAACAGCGGCAGCGTGGAGTCCCTCTGCCGCAGGACGACCGCAGGACGGCCGCAAGCAGATGCGACGAGTCAGGAAGGAACCTGCGTGTTAGGGCCTCGTGTCAGAGTTTGGTTACTTTGTGGGATGGAAAACAAACAGCGAGTGTTGAGAGTAGGCCACACACACGGCTCCCTGTGGGGACCCATCAGGGCTGGGGACAGGTGGGGTAGATAAATGGATCCCCCGACACCTTCCTCCTGGTGTCGTAACGAGGCGGAGATCGGATAGTGAGGACATGAGCTCGATGGAGAAAGGCGAGGTGAAGCTTCTGTGATCTTTTAGTAGCAGACTATGGGGAGTGGCTTTTATATTTGTACAAGTGTCGGACAGCCCCTCACGGCGTCCGGAATCGGATAGTCTCCGGCACTATCCCATCTCTTGGTCACGTCTCTATATAGCACATCCGTCCCTTCTGGGGTGGGATGGGCGTCTACTATTCAGTCTCGTCATTGTGGCCTACTGTCCAACCCGTTCTAAGGATTTTGGCACTACTATAAAATCTAGCCTTCTAACCTAACCATTATCGTACAGACCCAAGCAGCCCACCTAACCTATCGAATCCGATGTGTAGAAAACGTTGATATTTGTGTGCCGTTACTTTTTCATAGTAGGCTGCATTTGTAACGTTAGTTACTATAACGTAAAAAACGTCACCTAGTATTTGAGAGGGACGAACTGAGATCAATATAACATTGAACTCGCCACAAACAATGAAACACAGAAGATATCTCAAAGAGGAACCAGAATGGTCTCCACTAAATAAAGTATTATATTCTATCTAAATAAAGTATTATATATATAAAGTATGTTCATGTTGTCTCAGAATTATATATATAATATAATATTATATATATATAATATATATATATATATATATATAGATATTTATATATATATATATATATATATATATATATATATATATAACTGAAAACTCAACTAGTCCTGGGACCAGGACTAGTTTTATATATATATATATATATATATATATATATATATATATATATATATATATATATATATTATATATATATATATGAATGAAAACTCACACCCCAAAGTGACTCGAACCCATACTCCCAGGAGCAACGCAACTGGTATGTACAAGGCCTTATCCACTTGACCATCACGACCGGACATAATGAGGTGATAGCCGAAGCTATGTCCTGGTCCCCAGGACTAGTTTTGAGTTTTCAGTATATTATATATATATATATATATATATATATATATATATATATATATATATATATATATATATATATAATATATATATATATAACATATATCATTATGTCCGTCGTGATGGTCAAGTGGATTAAGGCGTCTTGTACATACCAGTTGCGTTGCTCCTGGGAGTATGGGTTCGAGTCACTTCTGGGTGTGAGTTTTCATTCGCATATAGTCCTGGGGACCATTCAGGCTTGTTCGCATATATATATATATATATATATATATATATATATAATATATATATATATATATATATATATATATATATATATATATATATGCAAACAAGCTGAATGGTCCGCAGGACTAGTTTTCAGTTATATATATATATATATATATATATATATATATATATATATATATATATATATATATATATTATATATAATATATATATATTATATATAAAAGTAGTCCTGGTCCCCAGGACTAGTTTTGAGTTTTCAGTTATATATATATATATATATATATATATATATATATATATTATATATATATATATATATATATATATATATATATATATATATATATATCTGAGACCAACATGAACATTGCTCTGTGTGGGTGTTGGGACAGAGGCGCGTGTTGCTTCGTCTTGCTACCCGGGCAGACAAACGGCGGAGGCGTGACTTTCTGGTCTGGCGACATGCTTTTGTGGAGGCAGACGCCGGGGAGAGGGAGTGGTGTGGTGTTGATGTGACGGGGTGCAGAGCCATGGTCATGGTGTGGTTTGATATTGTGTTCGTGGGGGTGTGGTGTGGGGGGGTGGTGTGTTGTGATGTGGTGAGGTGTGGTGAGGTGTGGAGTCGTGCTGTGTGGTATGATGGTGGTGTGGGGTGGAGTGGTGTGCTGTGGTGTGGCTGGTGCCATAAAGATGTCAATCATGTCGACAAGTTAAGACTGCTCAAGGTAATTTGTTAATATATTTACTTAAAATCTCAATCTAATCCACAGAGCCGCTTAGCAAATTGTTAAATACAACTGAAGTGAATAAATGAATAAGTGTACAGTCGTGTCAGTGTGTCTTCAATGGGGAGCTAAACATTCAAGGAAAGTTTATACAAAGATAAGCACTGAAATGTAAATCATATAAATATCTTCCCTTACAAGTTCTCGACACAAGAAATCAAATGTTAAGATCCCTCAACCAAGTTATTAATATTGTCAAGCTGTTAACATAAATGTTCAGTCACAACATATGAGCATTAAACGTAACTACGTTGATATTTTAACTTTACGTCACAATAGTGAAACTAACGCGGTAGTTCCACCGTGTATGCTGGGATGCCAATTATTTAACAATTACCCTGTGTGAGGATAATGGACGGAGATGAACTCATTGGCTGAGAGAGATAGCAGGGCAGCATCTTGACTGATGCTGCCCTGTCAAGATGCTGCCCTTCAACTCCTCCGTCAAGTCACTGCCAGCAATTGGTAATAGTTTCTTCTTTGATTTATCTCTGTAGCCAAACCGGAGTATATTCATTTCGCAGACGCTTGTCTTCAACTGGAGATTACGCTTCTTGATTTCCTCCTTGGATGTGTGACATAGCTTCCTCTTCACATTCAAGGGATCTTGTATCACAGACCACAATCTTCCCCCACACCTGGCTTCCTGTTACAATTCACCCCAAGACAATCCTGTCTCCACGGCGTATATAGCTGAACGTCACGTTCAGTGCAATGAAGGGGTAGGATCCCTGAACCAGAATTAATTAAACAGCTGCGTACACTATGGACCGATTTGGATCCACAGGTCCAAACACACACACTGCTAAACCATCTTCCAAATCACAGTGACACTTGAGACGCCCAACTCTCTCAAGACTCTTGATGCTGGAATGAATCTCTGAGTGCGAATCTATTCTGGCCCTCTGAGAGAAGCACATACGACCTCCGATTGCTTACAGCATATTATCTCTGATATCAAGATCAATAACAAGACTGCTCAAACCTGCTTAGCCTTGAAGCTTCCGGTAGACAGGGATAATGTCACTAATTCAGTAGGCAGGGATAGTGTCACTACTCCGGTAGACAAGGATGGGATCACTACTCAAGTAGAAAGGGATAATGTCATCGCTCCAGTAAATAAGAAAAATATCGCTGCGAGAGTATTGTCTTGTCTACCTCAAATCAAATTAAAATCTGAACAAGGGCGTTACAGCAGCTTAATATGGTATCATATTCAATGACAGAGTCAAGTACTGGTACGAATCATCTTTATTAAAAAGAATCTTATATTGAAATTTGAAATACATAATTTTTGGACCATTCAATAATAATAATGATGATGATGATGATGATGACGATGATGATGATAATAATCATAACGAAAATAAATAAAATATAAATCAAAATAAAATAATATTTTTACTATAATAATTAATAAATCCTAGAGATACACTATGAAAAAACTATATATATTACTAAATTTAATTAAGACATGAATAGCAATTACATAGACATTTTCTCCGAGGCAACACCTCTCGTCAACAGTGTAGTAATGAAGACCAATTCGGTCATTCTAGTCAATTTTATAGTTTGCCGAGTCCACTAGATACGATACACCCCCCCACCATCCTTAGATCCTTCTCTCAATCCCTACAAGACGTCATTTGGCTCCTTGACAAGATTTTTTTCCCCTTCTCAAACAAGGTCTGGTCTTCGACAAGCTCCTCCCATTCTCCAAGACGACGTCCTCCGTCTCCTCCACTAGATTCTCCACACAACCCTCATCCCTCCGGACAAGAAGTTCTCCATATATATATATATCCCCTTACACCCTTCATATAGGTTACCTCGTTTGAAAAGATAAGGCAGCAGGTACTTCTGTGCATTAACCAAAAGATCTGCCAAGCAGACTGGTTGTGGTTGTGTATCCTGGTCACAGCACAGAGTGGAGCTGTCTACCCACATCAACCAAACTCTCAGATAAACAAAACGTCAATGATACGGGGTTTAAACATCAACGAACAAGACCAACATTTCACGCCTCCACTTAAGGGCAAGCGTATGATATCTGCATGTCTCTTTGTCTGTTCACTTGCTCTCTCTCTCTCTCTCTCTCTCTCTCTCTCTCTCTCTCTCTCTCTCTCTCTCTCTCTCTCTCTCTCTCTCTCTCTCTCTCTCTCTCTCTCTCTCTCTCTCTCTCTCAGCCACAAAGATTTCGCCTTTGAACTTCTGTTGTCTTTCCTGCTGATCCATGGCCATCTCTGAAGAGGGTTTTGAGTGGTGGGGCAGAGGAGCGAGAGGGAGATGGTCGTGGAGGAGGAGAAGGAACGATTGGAGTAAGGCATGGGGGGTGATACGAGTTTTTTTCCGGGCAGCTTTGGTATATAGTGACATCATTGCTAATAAAAACATTATCGGACATTGTCGTGCGTGGCAAGTCGTCCTAGCTAATTGCATGAGCTAATGATTACAGTTTACGACAGCTCTCGTCTCGGAGATATGGTGTGACAGAGTATTTGGTGGGAGATAGAAAGGGTTATGGTCTAAAGGTCACTAACCTCTCGACACTGACAGTGGTGTCGTGTAGGGTAGCATCTTCACTGTCACCTTAGCAGAAATTGATTCGTGTATTTCATGAGAGTGATCGAATATCATACTGAAACATAATGTCATGGTTAAATTTTGGACCAATCACCACTTGCTCCAGTAATGAATGATCTCATTATTCCTCACTGCTACAGTGTCTAGCTGAATCCCGAGACAAGGAGTGCTGAACAAGCTCCTCCTGTGCAAGCGACTTGAAAAAACATTCAAAGAGAAACGCTTCTTTCAAGAAGCGAATTGAATAATACACTCTTTGTGCCGATATCGGCTACCAAAGTAGGCTGCATTTTATGTGACATGTGAATACAAGTGTTTTAGACTACATTGATTATAGACCTCTAATATGTTCCCCACATAGGTTCTTGTGACAGCTAGATACAGCATTGATAAGTGTCAATCAAATCTGTGTTATAAGTGAGAAACTCACCTGCTTCGTTGAGTTCAAGCAGAACTCATCCTGTAAGAACAGGTCAAGTTCTACTTGAACAATGTACGTCATTTATTTTGGGCCTGGGTGACTGTCTGTGAGACTGTAACATTCTCATTGACACAAATAAAGTAACGTTGTTTTCCCCTTTGTCCTCGTGCCATTAGATATCGTAAATAAGATTGTTTCCGTTATCTCAGGACTCTATATAATACCCTGCCTCTTGAATACAACAGTTTCCTTACTTCAGATTTATTCTTAGAATAAAAAAAATGATGCTTACGCTGGCGACGAGGAAATTCCTCCAGATGCATTTTGTTCAAAAGTACTTCAGTCCAAAAGTCCCACCTGCACACATTACTTACAAGTGTCAAGTAATCACATTACTGACGGTTGTCATTCATACACATCAAGTGCGAGGGATATAGGAAGACAACAATTGGTCTCACACCCGTGATGATGGGTATAGGCAGCAAAAGATCCAATGCAGATCACCCGTATATTGAACATATTTTGTTCAAGTGACAATCACGCGTCCAAATAATTTCAGTTAACGGGTTCTTGTACACCAAGAACGAGAAAGGGCTCATGGACGCCTCTTCCTTCAATCCTTCGCCCAGTGAGAACTTTAAATTCACATCACTCCATTAATCAGCTTTATCACGAAACAAACGTTCTGAGATAACAAAAATTATATCTTGCAATTACACAAGAGTTTATAATTTAGCTGATCTTTAAACAGTTTTGAGTGCTAAACCTGATAACTTTTAAAGAATTTGGAGTGACAGATGCCTAATTTAAATTTAAATTTTGCCCCGAGGGGCGAGTTTATTGGGCAGCGCCACTCATCTTGTGAGTGGACACACCGCCATAGCAGCATGTACAACACTCCCCAAAAGGAAGAAAACCCGCTGGGTTGTTCATCCTGTCACTTGTACCCAGACACAGCTGGGACTTGCTTAACTGTCTTAAGTGAACAGCTCCTCATCATACTATTAGGATACGTAAAACTAGTTTCCATTATAGTGAATCTTTAGTGAGTGGTGAAGAATGAGTCCTTATAAAAAAAAAATTAAAACAAGACGGTTTATGCTATTCCTCATAGAAGTCAAACAGAACAAAAGAGATTGTATGAAAAATTGTATTAATAATTTATATATATTTATCCCAAGAAGATAAGGAGAGTCTGCAGGATTTAGGGTCGGGGTGGGGGGGGGGGCGAGGGGGAAGGGGTTTATACACGTAGTCGACGTGTCATAAAACAGATGACCTGGCAAAAACATCTTTTTTTTCTTTGGTGTTTAATGAGTGAAAAGGTTAGACGAAACTTTAAGGCAGCAATTATAGAAAATGACCAAGCAGTGGTAATTATTATTACTACTTTATAGATGGTCCTTTTTTTTAACTCTGAATGACCTTCTCAATCCCGTGTGGCAAGTACAGGTCAAATACCTACCGCCAGGGAGACCTCTGCTCACATGGGGTGCTTACAGCTTGCTTAACAGGGATTGGGGAGGCCTGGTCAGAGACCGGGCCACGGGATCGTTGATCCTCGGAACCTCCAATACGTAATATCGATTCCAATGTCCTCCACTATGTCAGTAAACCTTTTAAGTTGGATTCTGTCTTTTTAAAACATTTTAAAGTTGCAAAACTTCTTTAACTTCAAACTTTTCGCAACGTTTGACTTCATTTTGTTGTTTTTGTCTCACTTATACTTTGTAATATCCTGATGATATTCAGGTCTCGTGGTCCCCGTAACTCGGCCCAGCCAGGCTACTCCGGCACACCAGCTTCCTTACAAAGATTGTTTCTGAAAATGGATTTATGTTTGAAGTCTGCTACATATTCATTCCACCTGGTCTGCCTCTATTTCTTCCCTAGCTCTGCCTCTATTTCTTCCCTTGGTCTGCCTCTATTTCTTCCCCTGGTCCGCCTCTATTTCTTCCCCTGGCCTGCCTCTATTTCTTCCCCTTGGTCTGCCTCTATTTTTTCCCCCTGGTCTGCCTCTATTTCTTCCCCTGGTCTGCCTCTAATTCTTCCCCTGGTCTGCCTCTATTTTTTCCCCCTGGTCTGCCTCTATTATTTTAGGACAAAGTTATTTTTCCACAACGAATGAAACTCTGTTGTAGTGAAAATTATGTTGCTCATCTACTTCTAAAGAAGTTAATGCAATTTTGCAAATTCAGTATTTGTGCTGTAGTCCGTGTGGACACAGGCGGGACTAAGAAGTAAGTGGCACAGAGAACACCCCCTAGAGATTAGTTGCAATAGTTTGCTAAATATCTCGTTCATTACATTCAACTTTCTACCTTGCAATTCTCCCTTCCCCCAGCCGCTCCCGTCTCCGTCCGTCCATCTCCCTCATCCGATACTTTAGACGGATGCCAGGTTGGTGTTATTGCTGCTGGTGTGGGGCTCTGTGTTGGCTGGTCCTCGTGTAGGCGCTCTTGGTGGCGTTGTTTCTGGAGGAGTCGTGATATAACGACAACACCACACACACATACACACACATACACTCACCCAAGCCTGTGTTGTGTATACTCTCTCTCTCTCTCGCTCTCGCTCTCGCTCTCGCTCTCGCTCTCTCTCTCTCTCTCTCTCTCTCTCTCTCTCTCTCTCTCTCTCTCTCCGCTATTGGAGGGGGTACAGCAGGAGGAGTAAAGTCAGGTTTGGTGACCATTACTGACATAGCTGGCGTGAGTGGGAGACTCTGAGGGATTACTGGTGGGTCGCGCCAGCAGGTGTTGTGGTCATTACTGCCAGCAGCTGCCAGCAGGTGTTGTGGCCACTACTGCCAGCAGCTGCCAGCAGGTGTTGTGGCCACTACTGCCAGCAGGTGTTGTGGCCATTACTGCCAGCAGCTGCCAGCAGGTATTGTGGCCACTACTGCCAGCAGCTGCCAGCAGGTGTTGTGGCCACTACTGCCAGCAGGTGTTGTGGCCACTACTGCCAGCAGGTGTTGTGGTCACTACTGCCAGCAGGTGTTGTGGCCATTACTGCCAGCAGCTGCCAGCAGGTATTGTGGCCACTACTGCCAGCAGGTATTGTGGCCACTACTGCCAGCAGGTGTTGTGGCCATTACTGCCAGCAGCTGCCAGCAGGTATTGTGGCCACTACTGCCAGCAGGTGTTGTGGCCACTACTGCCAGCAGGTGTTGTGGCCACTACTGCCAGCAGGTGTTGTGGTCACTACTGCCAGCAGGTGTTGTGGCCATTACTGCCAGCAGCTGCCAGCAGGTGTTGTGGCCACTACTGCCAGCAGGTGTTGTGGCCACTACTGCCAGCAGGTGTTGTGGCCATTACTGCCAGCAGCTGCCAGCAGGTATTGTGGCCACTACTGCCAGCAGGTGTTGTGGCCACTACTGCCAGCAGGTGTTGTGGCCACTACTGCCAGCAGGTATTGTGGCCATTACTGCCAGCAGGTGTTGTGGCCACTACTGCCAGCAGGTATTGTGGCCATTACTGCCAGCAGGTGTTGTGGCCACTACTGCCAGCAGGTATTGTGGCCATTACTGCCAGCAGGTGTTGTGGCCACTACTGCCAGCAGGTGTTGTGGCCACTACTGCCAGCAGGTGTTGTGGCCACTACTGCCAGCAGGTGTTGTGGCCACTACTGCCAGCAGGTGTTGTGGCCACTACTGCCAGCAGGTGTTGTGGCCACTACTGCCAGCAGGTGTTGTGGCCACTACTACCAGCAGGTGTTGTGGCCACTACTACCAGCAGGTGTTGTGGCCACTACTACCAGCAGGTGTTGTGGCCACTACTACCAGCAGGTGTTGTGGCCACTACTACCAGCAGGTGTTGTGGCCATTACTGCCAGCAGGTGTTGTGGCCATTACTGCCAACAGGTCATATTGCTGCTCACTTTCCGTGCAATTATTAGCTTCCACTCAACCTTCTCTTTTCCTTTATTGCCCCGTTCTGTTCCTTCCCTCCATGTATGTTTACATCTCTCTCTCTCTTCCTCTTTCTTCGCCCTTCCATCCTCTTACCCTTGCGACTTCCTCGCTCTCTGTTCCATCCCAACTCCCTCTCTGCTACCTTTCCACACCATCCCTGCTTCGCTATTCCATCTTCCCTACTTCCTCCTGCTCCCTCCCTGCTTCCCTCCCACCCACCTTCTCCCTCTTCACTCCTTCCTGCCTCTCCTTCATTCATAACACCTTACCAACTCCAATCTCTCTCCTATCCCATGTAACTCACACTCCACAGTCTCAGTACTTTCTCCCACGTTAACCTTTTCAACTCTCCCGTCTCTCCCACGCTACCCCCTTCCGTATTCCGCCGACCTCTCACTCTTTCCCTCATCATAATCTTTTTCCCCCTTACATTAACCCCTATTCTATACTCTCTTCCTAACGCATTTAACTCCCCATTCACCTCTCTAAAGCACCCCATTGAATTTTCATTATAAGTGGCTTGAATGTTTTAATTATGATACGAACATGTTGGTAAGCAATACTTACAGTAATGGGTTGAAAATAGAGGCCATCGTGGCGTTATATTTGCCGTTAACTGATAACACAACAGTTGATGGCCGTTAGCCGTTAACGAGGAGGTCGATGACTGTTAGGAGTGTTCAACAACGGGGAAGTTGATGATTGTTGAGACTGTTCAATAACGGGAAAGCTGATGACTGTTGGGGCTGTTCAACAACGGGAAAGCTTATGACTGTTGGGCCTGTTCAACAACGGGGAAGCTGATGACTGTTCACTGGTCGTTAGGGAGCATTAGTCACTACTTATCTTTCGTTAATGTTAATACATATTAACTGTGAATAATTGTTTTTAACGGTTAATGACTCATTGTTATTTATTGTGAAAATGTAATTGATGATTGCTATTGACTGTTGATAATTTATAATTGCCTGTTAATGCGTATTAATTAACGTAGCCATTTGCAAACGTTTTGCTACCGTTATCCTCTCTTGACGTTGCCTGTCACCAGTTATTAGTGTCTAATTAATATTAGTGACTAACTTATTAGTGTCTGACTAATAACTGCTTACCGTTATTGAGTATATTCTCTTTAGCGTTCGTCGTTAGTAACTGACAACCAATGTCAATAACCGTTAACGCCCGTTAGTTACTGTTAACGCCCGCTAGTTACCGTTAACGCCCGTTAGTTACTGCATGTTAACGCCCGTTAGTTGCTGTTAACGCCTGTTAGTTGCTGTTAACGCCCGTTAGTTACTGTTAACGCCCGTTTGTGACCGCTAAGGCCCGTTATAGTGACCGTTAACGCCCGTTAGTGACCGCTAACACCCGTTAATGACCGCTAACACCCGTTAATGACCGCTAACACCCGTTAATGACCGCTAACGCCCGTTAATGACCGCTAACGCCCGTTAATGACCGCTAACACCCGTTAATGGCCGCTGTT
>WNGS01111181.1:33733451-33748144 GCA_020271785.1 Procambarus virginalis
GGTGTGAGTTTTCAGTTGTATCTAGTCCTGGGGACCATTCAGGCTTGTTTGCATTTGTGTTCCTCACGTGTTGCCCCAAAAAATGAGGTGATTTGATAAAATGCTATGCCCAAGATAACCATCCAGGTGCCGGCGGGGAAGTGGTTCATATAGCTCAGGCTATCACTTCCTTATGTCCGGTCGTGATGGTCAAGCGGATTAAGGCGCCCTGTAGTTACCAGTTGCTTTGCTCCTGGGAGTATGGGTTCGAGTCACTTCTGGGGTGTGAGTTTTCAGTTGTATCTAGTCCTGGGGACCATTCAGGCTTGTTTGCATTTGTGTTCCTCACGTGTTGCCCCAAAAAATGAGGTGATTTGATAAAATGCTATGCCCAAGATAACCATCCAGGTGCCGGCGGGGAAGTGGTTCATATAGCTCAGGCTATCACTTCCTTATGTCCGGTCGTGATGGTCAAGCGGATTAAGGCGCCCTGTAGTTACCAGTTGCTTTGCTCCTGGGAGTATGGGTTCGAGTCACTTCTGGGGTGTGAGTTTTCAGTTGTATCTAGTCCTGGGGACCATTCAGGCTTGTTTGCATTTGTGTTCCTCACGTGTTGCCCCAAAAAATGAGGTGATTTGATAAAATGCTATGCCCAAGATAACCATCCAGGTGCCGGCGGGGAAGTGGTTCATATAGCTCAGGCTATCACTTCCTTATGTCCGGTCGTGATGGTCAAGCGGATTAAGGCGCCCTGTAGTTACCAGTTGCTTTGCTCCTGGGAGTATGGGTTCGAGTCACTTCTGGGGTGTGAGTTTTCAGTTGTATCTAGTCCTGGGGACCATTCAGGCTTGTTTGCATTTGTGTTCCTCACGTGTTGCCCCAAAAATGAGGTGATTTGATAAAATGCTATGCCCAAGATAACCATCCAGGTGCCGGCGGGGAAGTGGTTCATATAGCTCAGGCTATCACTTCCTTATGTCCGGTCGTGATGGTCAAGCGGATTAAGGCGCCCTGTAGTTACCAGTTGCTTTGCTCCTGGGAGTATGGGTTCGAGTCACTTCTGGGGTGTGAGTTTTCAGTTGTATCTAGTCCTGGGGACCATTCAGGCTTGTTTGCATTTGTGTTCCTCACGTGTTGCCCCAAAAAATGAGGTGATTTGATAAAATGCTATGCCCAAGATAACCATCCAGGTGCCGGCGGGGAAGTGGTTCATATAGCTCAGGCTATCACTTCCTTATGTCCGGTCGTGATGGTCAAGCGGATTAAGGCGCCCTGTAGTTACCAGTTGCTTTGCTCCTGGGAGTATGGGTTCGAGTCACTTCTGGGGTGTGAGTTTTCAGATATATATATATATATATATATATATATATATATTCACACCTTCCACGTTGACGAGATGGCTCACTGGAGAAATGCAAGAACAGTCTACATCCCTTTGTTGCACATTGTTGCAGCGCCATCACAAAGGCAGATTCGTTTCATCCCCCCTGTGTGGGTTCTCCATGACTGTCACCACCTCCCGCAGAAGGCGTGGCAGTAATTGTTCTGCTGACACCCGCCATACACGGGGCGTTAGGCGCTGACGCAGCCTCTGCTGGTGTCAACCATTGTCGCCAGCTTCGGTGTCAGGCCGGGAGATGTACGGTGTATATAAATATACATATAATATCAGTTGATTTTGTAAATGCGCCCAAGAAAGATAGTGTGCACTCTACATAATTAAAACAGTTAACACTGAAAAGCATCACTGAAAGTACTCAGAGTATGGGTAACGATGTGTATCAGTGCTATACCGACGGTTCTGTAGAAGAAGGTGGACGATGTACCGGATGTGCATGTAATATATTTGAACAATCTTCTCTCGTCCATACAGCAGTGAAGCGCGTCAATGACTAGGCAAGTACAACTCAAACCGAACTTGCAGGCATATACCTAGCCACTGAATTTTTAAAAGACAAAGGCAGTGGACTTGTATACTGTGACTCGCAGAGTGCACTCCTGGCATTGAACGCACATAGTAGTGACACCCAGAAAGTAGTCATTGATATTCGAATGAATGTTTTAGCTGCTAAAGAAAACAGATTTGAAATTAAATTCCTATGGATACCATCACATGTTGGCATCTCAAGGCATGACACTGTTGATATGCTTGCAAAGACAGCCTGTAGAAAACCAGTGGTAGAAATTGATATGGGTGTTTCATTAGCAGTGACAAAGAGAATACTTAAACAAATGTCTAATGAAGATCTTACCGACCTAACAAATTCACAAAGACCTGAAAGTTGTAGCATTAAATATTATGATAGATATCGTGAGGAGACATTCACATATGGGACTAATAGAACAAGAACCCGGCAATGTGATGTTATAGTGGCCAGAATACGCCTGGGATATAGACGTATCTGGCAGCTTTCTCAAAACCCAAATGTCGAGTACAAAATGTGTCAACTTTTTTTACTGGGCTAAGGTATGCTGAACTGTGCAATTACTATATGAGTACTGGAACACTTGATGATATATTATTCTTGTACCCAAGATTAACCATGTAACGTATCAATTATACAATGTATGTATGTGATGTAACTATATAACCTGAGCTTGTAAAAGCACCTTAATCACCTTCAGTCATTAAGCGCTTTATTGCAAACTAGTTTCTCTATCAGCTATCTCACCCTGTCAGAGTAAAAGAGACAAATGTATGTGAATGCATGTGTGTGTATATATGTATGTATATATGTATATGTACCTATATGTGTGTGTGTATGTATATGTATGTGTATAAAGTATATGTGGAAGCTGATCAGAATTACATTTCACCTTTGTAAATGCACATTAATGATACTATGTAAAAGACACATCGAACACTTTATGTAGGGCATACGTAAATCTGTGTATCTATGTATTTACGTATGTAAGTTAGCTTATCATTTTAAAAGCACTGAATCACCTTCTGTGGTTGATTGTTCAATAAACCCCTGAACTATATGTTTAACACATCTCTAACCCTGCAACCCGTCCTCGCAAATTCGTAGTCAATATTGACTTATTAGTTACCTGCATAGGTGACATACTTAACATAATAGTTTCCCTTGAAAATCTTCATAGAAAACACCGACCTTACTTAACCTACTTAGTATGTTAAAATAAGCATCTTATAGCTTCGTAATTACAATTGTTACTTAACCTATTATAGGTATAGGTTAGGTAATAATTGTAATTACGAAGCAATAAGATGCTTATCTTAACGTACTAAGTAGGTTAGGTAAGGTCGGTGTTTTCTATGAAGATTTTCAAGGGAAACTGTTATGTTAAGTATGTCACCTATGCACCTATTTAATAAGTCAATATTGACTATGTGAATTTGCGAGGACGGGTTGAACCCTGTCCATGGAGGACAGAAGAAAATGTATATATGCTAGTTAGCATTGTAAATGTGTGGCCACATCTGTGGTAGAAAGTAATAAAAAAAAAATACATATATACACCAAGCACTGTATGACTCTACCAGGGTTCACCCTATGGCGTACAACGTACCACTACGCTTCACCAGCTAGGGTGTACTGGAGACCTGATAGCAAGCGCCTTACCAGTATTAGTACGCAACATTTTAACATTGGATGGGGTACTCGGTTTGTGTCCCATCCAGTTTCAGATGGGAGGAGCCATTGTTGGGGGTCTACAGTTCCCCAATTGATTGGGAAATGAATGAGAGAAATGAGAGCGGAAAAGTCAAAGAGAGAAAACGGGAAAGAGCTCAAGTTAATATTAGCAATGTCCAAGCTATACATTCATTGTGGCTCACAGAGTAGATAATTACCTTTATGACTGGCCAAAGTACACTCAAAGAGCAGCGGCATCTGTGAGAATCCTTTTATGTAACACAATATCCTCGAGATCGTCCGTTACCAGCATGGTGTTCATGCATACGCTAACGTCCCCCGGGACATTGGTACACTGCCGCCCACTACGCCTAGACCTTATTCCATTAGCTCGCTATTTCCCCCTAATGAGCCAGAACTCAGAGAACTCACGGCCGGCGGGACTTTGACTTGCCTCCCTTTACTGTTCCCGGGAAACAGAGGTTCGTATAAGAGTGAACTAACAGGGACACTTTGCATATGTTATCCCACTAGGCGCCCTCATGGCCTCCTGACGAAGTGTTGAGTGGAATTGGCAGGGCGGAGCAGACACGAGGGGGCGTCTTTACCAGCAGGGACTCGAGAATGGTCTTACTGCTGACGACCCACGGCTCCGAATGAATTGGAATACGTTTGGTGTTGTGGTAAATGGTAAGTGGTAAGTTCACCACTCTGTAAGTGATCGAGGTTCAAGAGAAATAAATGCGTACTGTGGAACAGAAAAAAACGAGCTACAAAATAATGCGACAGCTTTTAACTAAGTTTACTTCCTCTGAACATAAAACGCAATTTTTAATATATGAACAGCATATTGTTCATATAGAGTATATATGAAGACTCTATCTTCAATAGACATACCCAAACCACACTTGAAGAGCCTTCTCAAGGCATGTACAAAGGAAGCTCCTTTCATCAGTCCGCAAGGAGACATGTACCTACAAATAGACGGAGTAGCAATGGGCTCCCCCTTAGGAGAGTTATTCACTAATTTTTACATGGGAACCATCGAAGATAGTCTTCAGTAGTAGACAAAAACGAACTGTATACTGCCGTTAGGTAGATGACATATTCGTCATAGTAAAAGACTCAGATGAACTAATTGATATAAAAAGCCATCTAGAGAGAGAGTCAGTACTCCGATTTACACATGAAAATAGTGAAAATAACAGTCTGCCATTCTTGGATGTACTAATAACAAAAACAAGAACCTCTTTAAGCACCAACGTATATACTAAGCCCACCAACATAGGATTATGCCTGAACGGTAAGAGTGAGTGTTCCCAAAGATACAAAGCCAGTGTTTTCAATGCTTTTATTCATTGAGCGCTTACCCACTGCTCCGAATGGAGCAACGTGAGTAGAGAATTTGAAAGAATAACTCAGGTATTGGTGAACAACGGATATAGCAACACGGAAATAAACTCTGCTATGAGAAGACACTTGGACCGATGGTATAATCCTGAACCTAGAACAGAAACCACAACACCTCCAATAAAATTATATTACAAATCAACTATGCACAGTGAACATATAAAAGAAGAAAGAATAATGAAAGAAATAATCCGTAAAGGAGTAAAAAGCATTATTCCTAACCAAAACATAGACCTGATCATATTCTATAAAACAAAGAAGACTACCAACCTCCTTATTAAAAATAGCCCGAAGCCGACGGAGAACCCTTTACTGCAGTCAAGCGTTATATATATGTACACCTGCCCCCACGAAAGATGTAACCTTCAATCTTCAATCTTGACTTAGTACTTCAATCTAAGTACATAGGTATGACGTCGACCAAGCTGACGAGGCGTTTGACTGTCATCTTCAATCCGGTGCCCCCAGGAATCACATGAGACAAGCCCATGACATCACCCTAGCAAGAGAAATGTTGAATAAAAACACTTGCATAATAAACAAAACCCAAGATGTAAGAAGATTACAAATTCTTGAAGCAATCCACATAAAAATA
Source organism: Procambarus virginalis (assembly GCA_020271785.1). Taxonomy (NCBI): domain Eukaryota; kingdom Metazoa; phylum Arthropoda; class Malacostraca; order Decapoda; family Cambaridae; genus Procambarus; species Procambarus virginalis. Next base: position 33,739,035 of record WNGS01111181.1, read on the forward strand.
AAACAACCTACCATGAATGCCCAAATTACGAAATTATTTACTCTTCCCACCATGTGAGTAAGAACACGACCTGGTCATAACGATATCAACACAGAAGATGCTGCTCAAAATAATAGGCTTATTACACCTGATTAATCATTGCACGTGCCCCTATTTTCCCCTTGCCTTTTTCCTTTTCACTATTTGTTTTCACTTGACCCCGTTCTGGTATAAATGTAAAGCGATTTGTAATTTCTTATCACTTGAGAATGAACACAGTAGGTTCGAAACGTTGTGCAATTGTATAATAAGTGTAATACACTCTGGAATACATTCTGTTTGGTGTCTGGGGATTTTTTATGAGTAGATTGGCTGTTGTTTAGTTTGACATTGACAATTTACTATAAAACCAAATAAAAACGGCCAGTCTACTCATGAAAAGCTCCCCAGACGCAAAGCAGAACGCCTTGAAGGAAACCAACGTCGTCTATGCCTTTAAATGCCCACTTGGGGACTGTAAGCCCCAAAGAACATAGTATATAGGCAAGATAACAACGTTTCTTTCCAGGCGATTAACAATGCATAAGCAACAGGGCTCCATCAAGGACTATAATCTCTTCTCACAACCAGACCATCACCAGAGAAGTCTTAACAAACACACAGAAATCATCGATAGGTACAGCGATAGCAGGCGGCTTGACATCACCGAGGCCCTGCACATCAAAAAGTCACACCAGGCAATTAACAGCCAATTAATGCACAACTATATTCTCCCCACTTCAAGACCCCGAACAATATGGAAGCAGCAGAAGGAAGTATGGGTCAATAGGCCTTCTGCAGTTACTTCCATTCTTATGTTCTCATATCCAAGTTAAACCATTGTTTCGTGTTCTGTCTGTGTTTGTCACAAGTTTGTTCACCTCACCCAAACTTTTGTTCCATATCACCTCACCCAATTGTATAAGTACAATGAATTGTGTGTAAATTAAGTCTTGAAAATGTAATAAGCCTTACGAAACGCGTTCATGCGTCAGACCATAAATAAAAATAAAATTTGGAGAATTGATATTTCCATTACCACCGACAGTGAAGAAAATCATAAGAAATACTGAGAAAATTCGTGTAGCATTATTAATCTTACCTTTTCGGTCATATTCAACAACATATATATATTTATATATATATGACGTGTCAGACCACGAAGGAAGATTGAAACAGAAATTTCCTTCAGTACTTTCGTATTTAATAATACATCTACGGAAGGGTAATAATACACCCTTCTGAAGATGTAATATTAAATACGAAGTTCTTGAGGAATTCCTGTTTCAATTCGTCCTTCGTGGTCTGACACTGTCACATTTTTATCACGTGTAATTTTCGTGATTTACACACACACACACACCACACACACCCACACACACCACACACCCACACACACACACACACAACACACACACACAACACACCACACTATCGATTTTTCCGTCATCGGAAATCATCGATAGATACAGCGATTGCAGGCGGATAGATATCTGCGAGGCACTACACATTAAGAAGTTGACACCAGCAATTAACAGCCATTAATGCACAACTATATTCTACTCACTTCAAGACTCCGCACCCAATATAGAAGCATCAAGAAATATGGGCCAAGAGGCCTTTGCAGTTACTTCATTCTTCCCTTTACTTACAAATATTATACCCATTGTTTCGTGTTCTGTGTTTTCCCTCATCCAACCTGTTGTAACATATCACTCACCCAAATGCAGGTATAAAATCGAAGCTGTTTTAAAACTCTGTTCAGTTATAGTTGTGTGTGTGTAAACTAAAGTCTTTGAAAATGTAATAAGTTTTACGAACGCGTTCAGTGTCGTGTCAGACTAGAAATAAAAATGAATTTTGGAGAATTGATTTTTCAGTTACTATCAACAGTGAAAAGAATATATATATATATATATATATATATATATAATATATATATAATATATATATTATATATATATATATATATATATATATATATATAACAGGGTAGCTGTTATGTCCAGCAAGTATAGAGCTGAGCCATCGGTACACATTTCTCCCCCATTGCATCTATGACCCTTGGCCTCTTGGGAAACATATGCCACCAGATTTCTCATTGAATTAGGTTCTAAACTCCTAACACTACCAGTGACCAAAGAGCTACCAGTAGCCTGTTTCAGTGCCTCAGTCTGACAAGCCACACTCAGAGATTCAAAAACCCTTGACCATGCACTGTAATCCTAAACGTGTAACATTTCACTGTGTCAAGTAAAGGAAAAATACAAGAGAGAATGAGTAAGAGGGAGAGAGAGAACGAAGGTAGGAATGAAGGTCACACACACATAAAGGAAGAAGCAAAAGACAACTAAAGGAAAAACCGAATTCAATTAGCTTCCCTCGACCTTCGGCCAGATAAAAGCAATCATACCAGCCCACAGGATGCCTTTAGATCCTCAACCACCCAATTTACACTCAGCTTCTCACACTGGATCCCCAGGGGAATGTCTCTGGTCTTGAAGGATCCATTAGCTTCCAGAAGATCCATCGAACTCCGATAATAATTAATTCAAGTAAAGACCGCACCAAAAAAGAAAGATGATATAATGCGCCTTTCTTCCCACTTCCTGATGTGTCAGTGGGTAGGTAGGCCCCTGAGGTGCCACTGTAGTGGGTAGGTGGTACTTGAGGCGCCACTGTAGAGCGTAGGAGGGCCTCTCGCTGGATAAGCAGGCTCACCAGAGAGGAAGGGGAGGAGAGTAAGCGATCACGGTCTTTATGGGGTGGAATAATTTTTACGACAGACCGCCGGAAAAATACGGTGCCGTGTGAAGACCTCATCAGCTGAGCGTCGGAGGCTGAGCCCAGGTGATGATATGGCAGACTGAACCCAGATGATGATATGGCAGACTGAACCCAGCTGATGATATGGCAGACTCAGCCCAGCTGATGATATGGCAGACTGAACCCAGCTGATGATATGGCAGACTGAACCCAGCTGATGATATGGCAGACTGAACCCAGCTGATGATATGGCAGACTGAACCTAGCTGATGATATGGCAGACTGAACCCAGCTGATGATATGGCAGACTGAACCCAGCTGATGATATGGCAGACTGAACCCAGCTGATGATATGGCAGACTGAACCCAGCTGATGATATGGCAGACTGAACCCAGCTGATGATATGGCAGACTGAACCCAGCTGATGATATGGCAGACTGAACCCAGCTGATGATATGGCAGACTGAACCCAGCTGATGATATGGCAGACTGAACCCAGCTGATGATATGGCAGACTGAACCTAGCTGATGATATGGCAGACTGAACCCAGCTGATGATATGGCAGACTGAACCCAGCTGATGATATGGCAGACTGAACCTAGCTGATGATATGGCAGACTGAACCCAGCTGATGATATGGCAGACTGAACCCAGCTGATGATATGTTCTGTTTTGGGTCCTCTGGTAGTTTAGGATAAGGGCACTTTAGTACGACAGTTTCTTGACGTTGGGAAACCTTATGAGGACGGGCCGCTCCATCAGCATGGACTCCGGTATACCTTGAACCCGTGACCTCCTGGGAGTCTCCCCACCATCTCAGTTTACATCTCACAATCACCCTCCAAATTATAATTGCAAACGAACGGGTTCTTGGGCGTAAGAGCGTCTTTTCTCGACATATCCCAGGAGGTTAAAGGCTGCTTGTTGCATTCAGACTTGTGTTATGAATTTGAGTTAGTTGCAGCGGTAGCCAGTGATTGTGGTGAGACCTGTTTCTTGGTGTCAAACTGTTTTGTGCGGTAACTAGTGGTTGATACTGCGTCTTGGGTTTAGTGTTGTAGTTGGTATAGTGTGTGCTGTAGTTGGTATAGTGTACTGTAGTTTGCACTGTACTGTGGTAAAACAATATTGCTGTACTGTTCACTGGTGTAAGAACTGCCTTCATACACTGTAAACGCCAATATATAATAACTCGGCTTACTAAAACAGTAAATTAACACAAATATTAACCACATTAACACGACTCAGTATTGTTTACGCATACCAACTTCACAAGTGTAACTTTCCTCACAAACTACAACACCCTAATTCCATTCCCGTAGGTCGACCCGGACACCACCGGATAGCCTTTCCATTAATATATATACATTATTATTATTATTATCATAAGTAATAGTTTTAGATTTCCAGCTGTATTTTAACCGGAAACACACACACACACACATTCCCCTCCCTCATTATCTCTACTTTAATATTCCAACGCCTAAACAATATCATTTAAAGTCCGTTCCATCAACATTGACGCCTCCGCTGCCGTCACCACAATAATAAACCATATTTACGCTGTACTTGCAGCCCAAATAACGCTGGACCAATTACGTTTTACACATGTTTTCATGTGTTTTCACGTGTTTGGTGAAATATGGCTTCTCCCCAGTGCCAATGATGCGAGGCGAGATATTGCCCAGTTCTCACGTTCCCGGAGACCAACTGGCAGCGTCCGCTGGTTTACGCCTCTGTAAACCTCCCATAACTTGGACTGAACGGCTTGGTGATCTGCCCGTAACGCCCCACTTGCAAGTACTTGCCGGTAAGTACACGTTGAATGTTTCCGTTCATCCTGCAGGAAATAGTACACGGAATGTCTCCTACTGGAGTGCATCCTTTGAGAGTCTTGAAGTGTCTCGTATTCGAAAGTACAAATAGTGTGCTTCGGTGTTTCCTGCTGGAAAGGCTACATAAAATGTCTCCTAAGGGAAAATTATACATAAAATGTATCCTACGGGGAAAGTATACATATGGTGTCTCCTACGAGAGAATATACATGGGATGTTTCCTTGGCTATCAAAGATACATCTTCAGTATTCCATTCGCCAAAATAAAATTAACGTCAGATTTGCTAATTATTGCCTTTGAATACCGCGATCTTCCTGGTTCATTATATTGTAGCGATCTTACTGGTTCATAATATTGTAGTGATCTTCTTGGTTCGTAATATTGTAGTGATCTTACTGGTTCATAATATTGTAGCGATCTTCTTGGTTCATAATATTGTAGTGATCTTACTGGTTCATAATATTGTAGCGATCTTCCTGGTTCATAATATTACAGCGATCTTCTTGGTTCATAATATTGTAGCGATCTTCCTGGTTCATAATATTGTAGCGATCTTACTGGTTCATAATATTGTAGCGATCTTACTGGTTCATAATATTGTAGCGATCTTACTGGTTCATAATATTGTAGCGATCTTACTGGTTCATAATATTGTAGCGATCTTCCCGGTTCATAATATTGTAGCGATCTTCCCGGTTCATAATATTGTAGCGATCTTCCTGGTTCATAATATTACAGCGATCTTACTGGTTCATAATATTACAGCGATCTTCTTGGTTCATAATATTGTAGCGATCTTACTGGTTCATAATATTACAGCGATCTTCTTGGTTCATAATATTGTAGCGATCTTACTGGTTCATAATATTACAGCGATCTTCTTGGTTCATAATATTGTAGCGATCTTACTGGTTCATAATATTACAGCGATCTTCTTGGTTCATAATATTGTAGCGATCTTCCTGGTTCATAATATTACAGCGATGTTCTTGGTTCATAATATTGTAGCGATCTTACTGGTTCATAATATTACAGCGATCTTCTTGGTTCATAATATTGTAGCGATCTTCCTGGTTCATAATATTACAGCGATCTTCCCGGTTCACAACTAAATGTATCTACATATATTTGAATTTCATTAACATTTAATTATACTGTATAAATAATCTCGAACATTATGTTAATTTATATATAATGTTAAATACGTGACTTTAAACAACATTATTTACACTTAGACACAGCTGACTGGGTATAGCGACCCTTCCTTCTATGTAGGAAGTGCACGCCGTAGCAACAAGCGTACACATTGACATGGTTTAGTGAGAACTATGAGGGGGGGAAAGTGCCAAGCCATCACAACTATATAGCACTGGGAGGGGGTCAGGATAAGGATTGGGGATGGGAAGGAATGGTGCACAACCACTTGGACGGTCGGGGATTGAACGCCGACCTGCATGAAGCGAGACCGTCGCTCTACCGTCCAGCCCAAGTGGTTGGACTGGTTTAGTGAGAGGGCAAGCGACTCATTTTGTACGTTCTCACTGAGTGACGCATATTGGGCTAGATTGGATATGTGGATGGGTATGGGCTCGTGCTGTTATGGTTGGGAAGTAGCGTGGACGTTATACGCTAGTTAAATTGTCAAATTAGCGTGCGTGTAGACAGCATCTTCATCTTGCCTTGCTGATGAGTTCGGTGCACAGCATCTGATCATCTGGTTCCTGCTGCACCACTACACAATCGACTTGAGAATGGTCCAGGACGGACCGAAACGTCGTCGTCCCTTCACCTTCTAGTGTGTGGTCTGGTCAACTTACCATCTGGTTCCTGCTGCACCACTACACAATCGACTTGAGAATGGTCCAGGACGGACCGAAACGTCGTCGTCCCTTCACCTTCTAGTGTGTGGTGTGGTCAACTTACCATCTGGTTCCTGCTACACCACTACAGCTCTCATCTTGACGCGCTCGCTACGAAGAGGATGGTAGACCTCTACCTGGTTGACATAGCATTGACTCAGATTTACAATATTACAAAACTCATTTGGTAAAAATATATATATAAAGATTTGTGAAGAGTCTTGCTGAGGAAGGAAGAAGGTGGCTGATGGGTGCAACAGTGGGGAGTTGTGGTAGTTGTGTGCAACAGTGGGGAGTTGTGGTAGTTGTGTGCAACAGTGGGGAGTTGTGGTAGTTGTGTGCAACAGTGGCAAGTTGTGGTAGTTGAGTGCAACAGTGGGAAGTTGTGGTAGTTGAGTGCAACAGTGGCAAGTTTGGTAGTTGAGTGCAACAGTGGCAAGTTGTGGTAGTTGAGTGCAACAGTGGCAAGTTGTGGTAGTTGAGTGCAACAGTGGCAAGTTGTGGTAGTTGTGTGCAACAGTGGCAAGTTGTGGTAGTTGTGTGCAACAACGAGAACGATGGTGGTAACTGCAAGCATTAGATAGAGGGAAGGTGGTAGCTACAAGCAACAGAGGGAGGGAAGGTGGTAGCTACAAGCAACAGAGGGAGGGAAGGTGGTAGCTACAAGCAACAGAGGGAGGGAAGGTGGTAGCAGCAAGCAACAGAGGGAGGGAAGGTGGTAGCTACAAGCAACAGAGGGAGGGAAGGTGGTAGCAGCAAGCAACAGAGGGAGGGAAGGTGGTAGCAGCAAGCAACAGAGGGAGGGAAGGTGGTAGCAGCAAGCAACAGAGGGAAGGAAGGTGGTAGCAGCAAGCAACAGAGGGAGGGAAGGTGGTAGCTACAAGCAACAGAGGGAGGGAAGGTGGTAGCTACAAGCAACAGAGGGAGGGAAGGTGGTAGCAGCAAGCAACAGAGGGAGGGAAGGTGGTAGCAGCAAGCAACAGAGGGAGGGAAGGTGGTAGCAGCAAGCAACAGAGGGAAGGAAGGTGGTAGCAGCAAGCAACAGAGGGAGGGAAGGTGGTAGCTACAAGCAACAGAGGGAGGGAAGGTGGTAGCTACAAGCAGCAGAGGGAGGGAAGGTGGTAGCAGCAAGCAACAGAGGGAGGGAAGGTGGTAGCAGCAAGCAACAGAGGGAGGGAAGGTGATAGCAGCAAGCAACAGAGAGAGGAAAGGTGGTAACAGCAAGCAACAGAGGGAGGGAAGGTGGTAGCAGCAAGCAACAGAGGGAGGGAAGGTGGTAGCAGCAAGCAACAGAGAGAGGGAAGGTGGTAGCAGCAAGCAACAGAGGGAGGGAAGGTGGTAGCAGCAAGCAACAGAGGGAGGGAAGGTGGTAGCAGCAAGCAACAGAGGGAGGGAAGGTGGTAGCAGCAAGCAACAGAGGGCAAGTGGAGGCAGTTAAGGCACCAGGTAATGGAGATAAACTATCGCAATAAATTATGGTTATTACTTTCCTACGATACACTGACCCTTGAAGAATTTCTTCCCCCAAGAATCTTTACCCTTTCCACTGGAGATAAAATCTACGACAATATATCTTTGCAAAACCTTTTTCAGAATTGTGGTACATTTATTGAGAACAGACAGTAGAACGTATCCTTTTACAGTGGCCGTAGTTTGGTTAATGCTACATTTCCGTTGTGATAATTCAGTTAACTCATTGTTGTTTGTCACGCAAAATGTTGATTTTCACTGCATTAATTCCGTTCAAATCCACTGATTTTGTGAGTGAAAAGTCTCGAGGTGAATTATAGGTTTTTAAGTTAGTGATCGCGAGTGACGCTTTGAAAGGCACAAATAGACATTCTTGAGATTTGACGTGAGTAAAGTATCAAGTGCTTTTTTTACCTAACCAGAGGCAATCGATTCGAGACAATTCACCTAAACTACCAAGTCCTGTGATCTAATGTGGTGTTGTAAGTGCATGTTTGAAGATTTGTGAACATGAGATCAGGGCTTCCTAGTCCATCCTGGATGTGTTAAAGTCCAGGCGCCGGAATGGGAGTCTTTTCTGGAAGTAAAGTTGGTGTAATTATCGTTCTGATCGTTTTGGTTGTAATGGAAGATTCTATGTTTCGCGTCCAGGTCTGACATAAGGATGACCAGAATGTTCATGCGGTTGAATATTCCGTTTAGGCCTTGGAATGGTAGGGCTGCGTCGGTGAGCCCACATGATAAGTGGCAGCAACAAAAACAGTGTTGTTTTTATATCTTAAATACAAGGAAGTGTTTGTGTGGCCAGGGAGAGTTAGAGTGTTTGTGTTTGTATGTGTTCTTCATTACTATAGCCACTCCTGCCTGCATTTCATCATGTGGATGGTATGTTCTGTATCAGTAATATACTATTTAATGTGGCTTAGGTAGGTATATACTGCTGAGAAGTAGCACTTCAGTTTTATATATTTAGCTATCAGGTATCTGACTTTAAATTGTGTGATTAAAATAGGTTAAAACAGCGGTAAAAAAAATTGTATGATTTTCTTATGATGGGACTGTTGACTGTTGGGTGTGGCTGTGTCTGTTTGTGTTTTGAGTGCATGAGGAAAGATATATGAATTTTTGAACAGTCTGGGAGTAGGTCCATGGGATGAGA
>WNGS01111181.1:33772082-33782685 GCA_020271785.1 Procambarus virginalis
GCAGAACTGTGCTCGACCGGTTTGTACCAACCAGTTCTACACTTAGTTACGCACTCAAGCAACTCTGATTCACGAAATTCTACATTCAACCAGTTACGCGCTCAACCAGTTAGGCACTCGCGCAGGTCTACACTTTATTCAGTTCTGCACTCGTGTAATTCTGCACTCACCCACTTCTGCACTCAGGTGGGCACTAGCACTCGGGCACAGATTATAAAGTGTACGATAATTTTTTGATCGATCACTCTATACGTTATGCCTTTTTTTCCTTCTCGCTCACCTGAGTGCTTTAACTCTCCTGATCATTTATACACTTGATTATGCACCTAATAGTTTGTACACCTGACAGTTTGTACATCTGACAGTTTGTACACCTGGCAGTTTGTACCCTGATAGATTGTACACCTGACAGTTTGTACACCTGATAGATTGAACACTTGACAGTTTGTACACCTGATAGATTGTACACCTGACAGTTTGTACACATGACAGTTTGTACACATGACAGTTTGTACACCTGATAGATTGAACACCTGACAGTTTGTACACCTGACAGTTTGTACACCTGACAGTTGTACACCTGACAGTTTGTACACCTGACAGTTTGTACACCTGACAGTTTGTACACCTGACAGTTTGTACACCTGACAGTTTGTACACCTGATAGATTGTACACCTGATAGATTGTACACCTGGCAGTTTGTACACCTGGCAGTTTGTACACCTGGCAGTTTGTACACCTGGCAGTTAATACACCTGACAGTTTGTACACCTGATAGATTTTACTTTGAACACATTTACACAAGTATGATCTCCCACACTCACTAATACACCTTATCATATTCAAATTTATATTTACATATGTATACTGCACAATTACATTTGCGCATACCTAGACTTACAGGTGTACATATGTAGATGCCTACAATTTTCAAGTGCAAATTTTCACACACCTGCACTAACAGGTGTATATTTGGTCATACCTATACCTGCAGGTTTACATATCAAATACAACGCCAAAGTAAACCTTTCAGATATGTCTAGCCAACGTAATGGAAATTTACTGTGTCAATCGGGAGGAATAAATTTAATGTTCCAGTAGCAGTCTGCCCGTCTCTCTGTCTCTGTCTGTCTCTGTCTGTCTCTGTCTGTCTCTCTCTGTCTGTCTCTCTCTCTGTCTCTCTCTCTCTCTGTCTCTCTCTCTGTCTCTTTCTCTCTCTCTGTCTCTCTCTCTCTCTGTCTCTCTGTCTCTTTCTCTCTCTCTCTGTCTCTCTCTGTCTCTCTCTCTGTCTTTGTCTCTCTCTCTCTCTGTCTCTCTGTCTTTGTCTCTCTCTCTGTCTCTGTCTGTCTCTCTCTCTGTCTCTGTCTGTCTGTCTGTCTGTCTGTCTGTCTGTCTCTCTCTCTCTCTCTTTTGTCTCTCTCTCTCTCTGTATCTCACTCTCTCTCTCTGTCTCTCTGTATCTCTCTCTCTCTCTGTCTCTGTCTTCTCTCTCTCTGTCTGTCTGTCTCTCTCTCTCTCTCTCTGTCTCTGTCTGTGTCTGTCTGTCTCTCTCTCTCCTTCTTGTACCTTCGGTCATTCCATAACCCTCATTCCATTTATCTTTCACCAAGTATGATCGCTACATGTGACTGGCCAGCCTAATATATGACCTGATTTATGGGCCACCTGGCCCAACCCTCCTTGAGGTGCTTCCGGGGCTTAGCGTCCCGCGGCCCGGTCGTCGACCAGGCCTCTAACACCCAGACACTTGCTACAGACGTGTCCTCTACACCTTACCGTCAACTCTGTTCATTAGCATCTCTTTGACTGTCAAAATAATTGAGATTGAAGCCTTAGATACTCTAAATATTGTCAATATGAGCTCTGTGTTCAATCTTATATATTTTACCCATCTCAGAAGAAACGATTTTTTTCCTTGCCAAATCTACCTCTTTCCTCTTCGTCCCACTCCGCCCCTCCCCCCCTCCCTCATCTACCTATCCCCACCCCCCTCACCCTTGTTCAACCTACCATCTTCATCCCTTAATATCTAACTTTCCAGTGACAGGTTGTCTAAAACTGCAACTTTCCAATATTTTAGTCCCTCGCCGCTATTTTTCCATCTTCTTCGTCTTGGTTTCATTTAAGTCGAGCATTTAATATTCTGTAGCATCAATGAGAAGAATTCAAACCTTTCCTGGGCTTATGATTTCGAAATGTTAAATTTATCTTCCAAGACAGATTATTAAGGGCTTTATTCGCATGTCTCGCTCTCAGTTTGGCTTCTATGAAGTGTTGTGTGTCTTCCTCTGAAAAGCCTTGAGCGTTTCTACCAGGCTTAGTGAGCTTCTTTCAGGCCATAAGAGCTTCTGAGAAGGCATGAGAGCTTATGTAAAACCCTGTGAACTTCTCTGAAGCCTTGTTTGCTTCTGCAAGGTCTTGTGAGTTTTGTGAGGTCTTCAGTGCTTTTATGAGGATTTGGGAACTTTTGTTTGACCTTGTGAACTTGTATGAAGTTTTAAAAGCTTCTGTGAGATCAAGTGAGCTTCGGCGGAAAACTGTGTACTCCTGTGAAGACTTGTGAACTTTTGTGAAGCCTCCAGGCTCCGTGAATTGACTGGGGAAGACACCAGTACTTATAATGAAGAAACTTCTGCTCGCGATATTTACTTTCTTGCATCCGGATCGTTGGGATTGGGTCAAGCTGGAAAAGTCTGTCTGGAAGTCTTCTCAAATACATTCCTGGAAACGTTTGCCGAGTAATCTATTCTCCATGCTATTCCTGGGCACGTCTGTTGGTAATCTGCTCCCATATAATATTTATATAATATACATAACATATAATATGGTTTTATAGCAAGTCTAGAGCAGTTTAGGTATTTTGGTTCTATTGGTAATTATTTGTATTTCAAATCCGAGAGCAAAGCATCCTCTATCCTCAATCCTCAGATCATTAAAGCTCTCCAATCTATCATCCGTCCTTCTATCTGCCTTGTTTATGGATGCAAGCATTTTGTAGACTACATTCCAAACCAGCCTCGGGGTCTGCTCGTCCAAGCTGCGACCGACCCCCAAAAATACATTCGTAAATTTTAATACATATTGTTACAAAATTCTTTATTTTTCTTTATAACAATTATAGTATTTTGTTTTTATAGTTAACACTCTTGTAGAAAAGAACAAGCGTAATGAGTTTGTGTGTCGAGTAATGAGCTTGGCGTCTGCATTAACAAGCATGGTGCCAGTGTTGACGAGGAGGGGCTGCATAACTCACAACTCCCTGTCAGGTGTTGTGAGTTATGCAGCTCTCGGACGCAGGTTCGAATCCTCGTCACGGCCCTTGTGGATTTGTTTACAACTCCCTGGATTCCATCGTTTATTGGAAAGATCTTCTCTCACTTCCTTTGACTGAACCTCATCTCGCCTAAATGCTTCACCCACGTACTACACTGAAGTGAAAATAACTGGCAATAGAACCAAAACCTATAGCGTGATCCTACCTATATACAAACCTGTAATATATAATAATATATATTACAGTATATAATAATATATATTACAGTCCCCGTGGTGTAGTGGTTAAGACACTCGCCTGGCGTTTCGCGAGCACCTTGTCCTGGGTTCGAATCCTGGCCGGGGAGGATTTACTGGGCGTCAATCCTTAACTGTAGCCTCTGTTTAACCAATAGTAAAATGCGCACCTGGTTGTTAAACAATTTGGCGGGGTCGTATTCCAGGGAACATAGGATTAAGGACTTGCCTGAAACGCTACTCGTGCTTGTGGCTCTACAAGAATGTATAAATAAATAAAAATGAATAAAAGTATATTTATTGAAAAATGCCGTGACGATGAAGTCATCCAGCACGATTTTAAGAAGTAATTAACCTTTACTTCCTTCCACTCAGATCCATCCATTTATCCATCCAAATACCAAATAAATACCTTTGATTAACTTTCCCACTCAATATATTTCCTTGGTGAATCAGAAACAGTTGAGGTTATACAACGGGATCGAGCCCGCGTCTCTGTATACTCACCAGGCGCGCACACGCACTACCCACTGGACCATGATGACTCTTCTCCACGACCCCGGGCGTTCCCACACACCACCCACCTGGCAGGTTCATTTCCTGTTAACCTGCCCAAGGTGCGAATGACCCATTAATTAAGACGTTTTTGCTCCTTGGGTGGACGTGGCGAGAAGGTATGTTGCCCGGGAAGATGATTTGGTGAATTTAGTGTTCAATATATCTGAATCTTACTGAGTTTCTGGGTCAGCGGAGAGGAAATGTGCGGCCGCCTAAGATCTGGCCACGTGGCCTGCTGGAGCACCAGTAAGATCCGTTCATGTGTCCTACTGGAGCACCAGTAAGATCCGTTCATGTGGCCTACTGGAGCACCAGTAAGATCAGTCCATGTGGCCTACTGGAGCACCAGTAAGATCCGTCCACGTGGCCTACTGGAGCACCAGTAAGATCAGTCCATGTGGCCTACTGGAGCACCAGTAAGATCCGTCCACGTGACCTACTGGAGCACCAGTAAGATCAGTCCATGTGGCCTACTGGAGCACCAGTAAGATCAGTCCATGTGACCTACTGGAGCACCAGTAAGATCAGTCCATGTGGCCTACTGGAGCACCAGTAAGATCCGTTCATGTGTCCTACTGGAGCGCCAGTAAGAAATTAGTCTAGCTCTTTTGATGGAATTTAATCTTACAGGGAACACAGTGGGACACTAAAACAGTACTCGAATTGTAATATTATCTTAAAGAGCAAAGAGTTTGAACACTCTTTGCTCTATCACATATAATTGTGTACTAACTCCTGCTAGTCTCATCCCTAGAACTTCCGGCCAGTGTGTCTCCTGTGGAAGCAGTTTTAAGTTTAAGCTCTAGATACCATGTAAAGACCTTCACATCTAGAAACTAATTCCAGGGTCTTAACTCTAGAAATTCCAGACAGTTTCTTAAGAAGCAGCCACTGTCAGAGTCCCATCACTAAGAACCACTGGGAACCTCATCACTAGAAGCCACTGCAAAAAATGTCACTGCTGTGAACCAAATATTCTTGGTCGATATTAATCAGACGTGGAAAGTCAGACTCATTTGGTAAATCAGGAGTAAAATTTCAAACTTTTTTGACCAGAAGTACAAGATCAAACTCTTGGGGCCAATCGGACCGGCAGGGTCAGGCGCTCTTGACCAAAAGAGCTCCAAGATAAGAGTGCCGCTGAGGAAGATTAGCAAGAGAAGAGCCAATCGCTTTCAAGGTCCTTCTCGAGAGTCGCTCGTGTTTGATCGAGGGAGGTAATGGGTGAATCTCAAGCCCCGAGAGTCGCTCTACATCCTCTCAGCCTACTGGTACCACACCTCAAACCTGTACACTTTTCCCCTCTAACGTTCTTAACGGGAATACGTAAAAATATACCAGATGTCCTGGCATTAGTGTGTTTAGTATTTAAGATAATGAATCTTGCATATGTGATGAATTCTTTATATATTCTCGAACAAAATTAATAATCTCCGTAGATTATAGTTCATATCTTCGAGTCCCTGCCGGAGACGATCTACACATTGATCCCAAAGCTCAGGCCTCGCTGGGGAGATGAGATTAGTTCACTGTGAGCTAATGAAATTATATTATTGTGAGCTCAGTTTGCATCTCTTTAATCTTAGGAGATAAATTTACTGTAAGCTCAAGAAACGTCGTCTGTAAAATCCTGAAGGGAAAAAAATTGTCTTCACAAAACGCGTGTAAATAAATATATATATATATATATATATATATATATATATATATATATATATATATATATATATATAATATTATATATATACATTGACATTCAAGTCCATGTCAACTAAGACCCTCTGCTCTATGGTACTCATGTAGAAGTTCGCAAACAGGACACCTAGGGGAGATCCCATGGCGACCCCATCTACTTGCTTATACATGTGCCCATCTGGGCTCAAGAAGGGTGGCTCTTTAGTGCAGGATATATGTTGTTAAATATGACCGAAAAGGTAAGATTAATAATTCTAACACGAATTTTCTCAATATTTCATATGTTTCTTTTCACTGTCGATGGTAACTGAAACATCAATTCTCCAAAATTATTTTTTATTTCTAGTCTGACGCGACACTTGAACGCCTGCTATCGCTGCATTTATCGATGATTTCTGTGTTGTTTGTTAAGAATTCTCTGGTGATGGTCTGGTTGTGAGCTCACAACCAGACCATCACCAGGAGCAGGCGGCTCGACATCTGCGAGGCACTACACATCAAAAAGTCAACACCAGCAATCAGCAGCCATTAATACACAATTATATTCTACCCACTTCAAGACTCCGCTCCAATATAGAAACATCAAGAGGAAATACGGGCCACTAGGCCCTCTGCAGTTACTTCCATTCTTATGCTCACATATCCAATTAATACCCATAGTTTCGTGTTCTGTCTTGTATTTGTCACAAGTTTGTTCACCTCATCCAAAACTGTTGCACCATATCACCCAAATGCGAGTATAAGTATGACGGATTAGCTGACTCGTTTAGTGTTTAGAGGTTACAGTTGTGTGTGTAAACTATAGTCTTTGAAAATGTAATAAGTTATTACGAAATGCGTTCAAGCGTCACTTCAACTAGAAATAAAAATGAATTTTGGAGAATTGATTTTTCAATTACCATCGACAGCGAAAAGAAACATATGAAATATTGAGAAAATTCGTGTTAGAATTATTAATCTTACCTTTTTGGTCATATTAACAATATATAAATATATATATATATATATATATATATAATATATATATATATATATATATTTATATATATATGCAAACAAGCCTGAATGGTCCCAGGACTAGATACAACTGAAAACTCACACCCCAGAAGTGACTCGAACCCATACTCCCAGGAGCAAAGCAACTGGTAACTACAGGGCGCCTTAATCCGCTTGACCATCACGACCGGACATAAGGAAGTGATAGCCTGAGCTATATGAACCACTTCCCCGCCGGCACCTGGATGGTTATCTTGGGCATAGCATTTTATCAAATCACCTCATTTTTTGGGGCAACACGTGAGGAACACAAATGCAAACAAGCCTGAATGGTCCCCAGGACTAGATACAACTGAAAACTCACACCCCAGAAGTGACTCGAACCCATACTCCCAGGAGCAAAGCAACTGGTAACTACAGGGCGCCTTAATCCGCTTGACCATCACGACCGGACATAAGGAAGTGATAGCCTGAGCTATATGAACCACTTCCCCGCCGGCACCTGGATGGTTATCTTGGGCATAGCATTTTATCAAATCACCTCATTTTTTGGGGCAACACGTGAGGAAACAAATGCAAACAAGCCTGAATGGTCCCCAGGACTAGATACAACTGAAAACTCACACCCCAGAAGTGACTCGAACCCATACTCCCAGGAGCAAAGCAACTGGTAACTACAGGGCGCCTTAATCCGCTTGACCATCACGACCGGACATAAGGAAGTGATAGCCTGAGCTATATGAACCACTTCCCCGCCGGCACCTGGATGGTTATCTTGGGCATAGCATTTTATCAAATCACCTCATTTTTTGGGGCAACACGTGAGGAACACAAATGCAAACAAGCCTGAATGGTCCCCAGGACTAGATACAACTGAAAACTCACACCCCAGAAGTGACTCGAACCCATACTCCCAGGAGCAAAGCAACTGGTAACTACAGGGCGCCTTAATCCGCTTGACCATCACGACCGGACATAAGGAAGTGATAGCCTGAGCTATATGAACCACTTCCCCGCCGGCACCTGGATGGTTATCTTGGGCATAGCATTTTATCAAATCACCTCATTTTTTGGGCAACACGTGAGGAACACAAATGCAAACAAGCCTGAATGGTCCCCAGGACTAGATACAACTGAAAACTCACACCCCAGAAGTGACTCGAACCCATACTCCCAGGAGCAAAGCAACTGGTAACTACAGGGCGCCTTAATCCGCTTGACCATCACGACCGGACATAAGGAAGTGATAGCCTGAGCTATATGAACCACTTCCCCGCCGGCACCTGGATGGTTATCTTGGGCATAGCATTTTATCAAATCACCTCATTTTTTGGGGCAACACGTGAGGAACACAAATGCAAACAAGCCTGAATGGTCCCCAGGACTAGATACAACTGAAAACTCACACCCCAGAAGTGACTCGAACCCATACTCCCAGGAGCAAAGCAACTGGTAACTACAGGGCGCCTTAATCCGCTTGACCATCACGACCGGACATAAGGAAGTGATAGCCTGAGCTATATGAACCACTTCCCCGCCGGCACCTGGATGGTTATCTTGGGCATAGCATTTTATCAAATCACCTCATTTTTTGGGGCAACACGTGAGGAACACAAATGCAAACAAGCCTGAATGGTCCCCAGGACTAGATACAACTGAAAACTCACACCCCAGAAGTGACTCGAACCCATACTCCCAGGAGCAAAGCAACTGGTAACTACAGGGCGCCTTAATCCGCTTGACCATCACGACCGGACATAAGGAAGTGATAGCCTGAGCTATATGAACCACTTCCCCGCCGGCACCTGGATGGTTATCTTGGGCATAGCATTTTATCAAATCACCTCATTTTTTGGGGCAACACGTGAGGAACACAAATGCAAACAAGCCTGAATGGTCCCCAGGACTAGATACAACTGAAAACTCACACCCCAGAAGTGACTCGAACCCATACTCCCAGGAGCAAAGCAACTGGTAACTACAGGGCGCCTTAATCCGCTTGACCATCACGACCGGACATAAGGAAGTGATAGCCTGAGCTATATGAACCACTTCCCCGCCGGCACCTGGATGGTTATCTTGGGCATAGCATTTTATCAAATCACCTCATTTTTTGGGGCAACACGTGAGGAACACAAATGCAAACAAGCCTGAATGGTCCCCAGGACTAGATACAACTGAAAACTCACACCCCAGAAGTGACTCGAACCCATACTCCCAGGAGCAAAGCAACTGGTAACTACCTGGGAGTATGGGTTCGAGTCACTTCTGGGGTGTGAGTTTTCAGTTGTATCTAGTCCTGGGGACCATTCAGGCTTGTTTGCATTTGTGTTCCTCACGTGTTGCCCCAAAAAATGAGGTGATTTGATAAAATGCTATGCCCAAGATACCATCCAGGTGCCGGCGGGGAAGTGGTTCATATAGCTCAGGCTATCACTTCCTTATGTCCGGTCGTGATGGTCAAGCGGATTAAGGCGCCCTGTAGTTACCAGTTGCTTTGCTCCTGGGAGTATGGGTTCGAGTCACTTCTGGGGTGTGAGTTTTCAGTTGTATCTAGTCCTGGGGACCATTCAGGCTTGTTTGCATTTGTGTTCCTCACGTGTTGCCCCAAAAAATGAGGTGATTTGATAAAATGCTATGCCCAAGATAACCATCCAGGTGCCGGCGGGGAAGTGGTTCATATAGCTCAGGCTATCACTTCCTTATGTCCGGTCGTGATGGTCAAGCGGATTAAGGCGCCCTGTAGTTACCAGTTGCTTTGCTCCTGGGAGTATGGGTTCGAGTCACTTCTGGGGTGTGAGTTTTCAGTTGTATCTAGTCCTGGGGACCATTCAGGCTTGTTTGCATTTGTGTTCCTCACGTGTTGCCCCAAAAAATGAGGTGATTTGATAAAATGCTATGCCCAAGATAACCATCCAGGTGCCGGCGGGGAAGTGGTTCATATAGCTCAGGCTATCACTTCCTTATGTCCGGTCGTGATGGTCAAGCGGATTAAGGCGCCCTGTAGTTACCAGTTGCTTTGCTCCTGGGAGTATGGGTTCGAGTCACTTCTGGGGTGTGAGTTTTCAGTTGTATCTAGTCCTGGGGACCATTCAGGCTTGTTTGCATTTGTGTTCCTCACGTGTTGCCCCAAAAAATGAGGTGATTTGATAAAATGCTATGCCCAAGATAACCATCCAGGTGCCGGCGGGGAAGTGGTTCATATAGCTCAGGCTATCACTTCCTTATGTCCGGTCGTGATGGTCAAGCGGATTAAGGCGCCCTGTAGTTACCAGTTGCTTTGCTCCTGGAGTATGGGTTCGAGTCACTTCTGGGGTGTGAGTTTTCAGTTGTATCTAGTCCTGGGGACCATTCAGGCTTGTTTGCATTTGTGTTCCTCACGTGTTGCCCCAAAAAATGAGGTGATTTGATAAAATGCTATGCCCAAGATAACCATCCAGGTGCCGGCGGGGAAGTGGTTCATATAGCTCAGGCTATCACTTCCTTATGTCCGGTCGTGATGGTCAAGCGGATTAAGGCGCCCTGTAGTTACCAGTTGCTTTGCTCCTGGGAGTATGGTTTCGAGTCACTTCTGGGGTGTGAGTTTTCAGTTGTATCTAGTCCTGGGGACCATTCAGGCTTGTTTGCATTTGTGTTCCTCACGTGTTGCCCCAAAAAATGAGGTGATTTGATAAAATGCTATGCCCAGATAACCATCCAGGTGCCGGCGGGGAAGTGGTTCATATAGCTCAGGCTATCACTTCCTTATGTCCGGTCGTGATGGTCAAGCGGATTAAGGCGCCCTGTAGTTACCAGTTGCTTTGCTCCTGGGAGTATGGGTTCGAGTCACTTCGGGGTGTGAGT
>WNGS01111181.1:33801704-33810434 GCA_020271785.1 Procambarus virginalis
TGTGTTAGTACCGGCAGGACCGGGCGACCATCAAGAGACACAAGGTAACACACACACATATATAATATATATATATATATATATATATATATATATATATATATATATATATATATACACGAAGAATTGAACTGAAAAAAATTCCTTAAGTAGTTTCTTATAGTAATACATCCTCAGAAGGAATGATGATGTATTATCATTATTATATCTACTCGAAGCTGGAGACCCGACGTTTGCGGTTAGCCTCGCCAAACTCTGCAGGGGTGACTGGTGGTTCTTCAGGGATGGTCAAATGATACCTATTTGCAATCTCGCTATCAGACTATATTATCCATACTAAAATTCATCAGTTATATTATTTGCAACTTGATTCCATTCACCTGGGCTCTATAGGAGACTCGAACCGGTGACCTCACGTGTGTAAGGTCAAAGCTCTATCGACTTGGCGATGAATAGTCCCATGTATCGTATAGCTGATCGTATAGCTGGCCGAGAGACGGAAGGTTGCAGTAGCCAGCACCTCTCAGGGGGGCCTGTAGCTCCTGCCAGGGTCCCCAGCACGTCCTGGGGCCCCTGTCACCTCCTAGGACCCTCACCCCCAGAGACCCAGCACCTCCTAGAACCCCAAAACCTCTAAGGAAACCTCCCATATTCTCCCAGGATTCCAGCACCTCCATGGACCACAGCATCTCCAAGGACACCAAAATCTCCCAGGGGTTCCAGTCCCTCAATTCTAGAACCCCCAGCACCTCCTAGGACCCCCAGCACCTCCTAGGATCCTCAGCGCCTCCTAGGATCCTCAGCACTGTCTGTATAGTGCCATAACACGCAGCTACAAATTGGAATGACAAGTTAAAAGGGTTCAAACTGCGAGCACTAATAGAGTAACAACAGTAGGAAAGGCGGTCAGAGGCAGGTGTCAAGTAGCAGCGGTCAGTGGCAGGTGTCAAGTAGCAGCGGTCAGAGACAGGTGTCAAGTAGCAGCGGTCAGTGGCAGGTGTCAAGTAGCAGCGGTCAGAGGCAGGTGTCAAGTAGCAGCGGTCAGTGGCAGGTGTCAAGTAGCAGCGGTCAGTGGCAGGTGTCAAGTAACAGCGGTCAGTGGCAGGTGTCAAGTAGCAGCGGTCAGAGGCAGGTGTCAAGTAGAAGCGATCAGAGGCAGGTGTCACGTAGCAGCGGTCAGAGGCAGGTGTCAAGTAGAAGCGGTCAGAGGTAGGTGTCAAGTAGAAGCGATCAGAGGCAGGTGTCAAGTAGAAGCGGTCAGCGGCAGGTGTCAAGTAGCAGCGGTCAGAGGCAGGAGTCAAGTAACAGTGTCAAGTAGATGAATGCCAAATGCTTTAAACCTTACAGGGTCACCCATAATACAGTGAAACAGGCCCTAATACCCGTTTTCTGTTTGTTGGTCCATTTTCTTTGTTTTTATTTTCTAAGCACCTGTGGTGCTCAGCGCGTGCTCACACACGCTACAGGTGCTCTGAGCGTGCTCACACACCACAGGTACTCTGAGCGTGCTCACACACCACAGGTACTCTGAGCGTGCTCACACACCACAGGTACTCTGAGCGTGCTCACACACCACAGGTACTCTGAGCGTGCTCACACACCACAGGTACTCTGAGCGTGCTCACACACCACAGGTACTCTGAGCGTGCTCACACACCACAGGTACTCTGAGCGTGCTCACACACCACAGGTACTCTGAGCGTGCTCACACACCACAGGTACTCTGAGCGTGCTCACACACCACAGGTACTCTGAGCGTGCTCACACACCACAGGTACTCTGAGCGTGCTCACACACCACAGGTACTCTGAGCGTGCTCACACACCACAGGTACTCTGAGCGTGCTCACACACCACAGGTACTCTGAGCGTGCTCACACACCACAGGTACTCTGAGCGTGCTCACACACCACAGGTACTCTGAGCGTGCTCACACACCACAGGTACTCTGAGCGTGCTCACACACCACTGGTACTCTGAGCGTGCTCACACATTACAGGTACTCTGAGCGTGCTCACACACCACAGGTACTCTGAGCGTGCTCACATACCACAGGTACTCTGAGCGTGCTCACACATCACAGGTACTCTGAGCGTGCTCACACACCACAGGTGCTCTGAACGTGCTCACACACCACAGGTACTCTGAGCGTGCTCACACATCACAGGTGCTCTGAGCGTGCTCACACACCACAGGTACTCTGAGCGTGCTCACACACCACAGGTGCTCAGCGCGTGCTCACACACACCACAGGTGCTCTGAGCGTGCTCACAACCCCCTACACTCGCGCCCTCACAATCCACGCAATACCCCATATTTTCTCTGGCCGCACCGTACCACACAATCATGTAAGTGATTATAGGTTGCAAATGGAATTTTATAGTCATCAGAGGGTCATAAAGTCCGTCTATCATCACCGCAGGATTAAGCCAGTGCATTATCCTCGTCGCCATATGCACGCGCCGGCCCTCAGGGCTGGATATTGCCCCTAGGCTCCCCTCCCGCGCTCCAAAAACTGTCAATGGTTGTTATTAAATGCACTTAGCAGGGCTAACGTCGGGGGTTGTATACCATTTTCACGCCATTCAGTTCGCGTTACTGCCGGCCCGAGTAGTGATAATTGGCAATAACGGAGCGTGGAGTAACTCTTAAGTCATGGGTTATACAGCAGGCAGAGTCTCCACCAGTCGCCGCCCCCCCACACACACCTCTCACTATACCGTCAGATATGTCACCGTTCACACTGTTTTCACAATCAACGCCCACACACTATCACCACCAACACACCCCCCACCCCCCCACAGTGTCTTTACCATGATCGCTCACACTCACAATCTTCTCACACTCCCGACACTCCCTTTCTCATCACCGTCCGTACAATCACCGCTTCCCACACAATTACCACAACGCCCACACTATCACCACCAATACCCACACTACCACAAAAACCACCACCACCACCACTACCACCTACATTAACTCCACCAACACCCCCACAATCACCACTACACACTCTACAAGCACCAGATTCACCCTACCCCGCCCCGCCTTGTGTCATAACCCCTATACAACCTTCGCCTCTCCTCCCCATGCGCCATTTCTGCCACCACGACAACCATTACCCCCAACCAGTGTAAGGTAACGAGGATGTGTAAGGGAGAGTGAAGAACAGAAGGTATCAACACCTTAAGGGGAAGGCATCAACAGGAACGGAACGGAATTATCAGGATAAAGCGCCAAGTCATTTAGACTATATAGCACTTGGAAGGGGTCAGGATAAGGATTTTTAGGGATGGGACGGGGGAAAGGAATGGTGTCCAGCCACTTAGACGGTCGGGGATTGAACGCCAACCTGCATGAAGCGAGATTGTCGCTCTACCGTCCAGACCAAGTGTCAAAGACAGAAGGATCTGGCAGTGGCTATAGCCCCAACACTATCACCGGAGACACTCATAAACATGATAACATCAGCAGGATATGGGACGCTGGCAGATATAAGAACATCGATTGGGAACCAAAATCAGGACTCTTCTCAGGCAATCTACACAACCTTTGTCAGACCAATACTAGAATATGCAGCACCGGCATGGAATCCGCACCTTGTGAAGCATAAAGCCAAAATTGAAAAAGCATTAAGATTTGCATAAGATTGGTCCAAGAACTAAAAGTATTCGGCTACGAGAACAGGCTAGCGGAATTAAATCTCACAACCTTAGAAAATAGAAGAAGGGATATGATCACAACATACAAGATAACGAGGGGTAGATAAAGTGGACAACGATAACCTCTTCACATTGAGACAACGTAGGACAAGAGGACACAGGTGGAAACTGGAAACACAAATGAGACGAGGGAATGTGAGTAAAAACTCGTACCATATACGGTTGTCGACAGAGTGGAATTGACTGAAAGAAAAAGTTGTGGAAGCCACCTCCATCTTAAAGACCAGATTCGACAAAGAATTTGAACGTCAAATTGGTTAAGTTGAATAAACTGTCATCCCACACTTCATTGGAAATAAACATTCCAGTCACCTGGAAAGTTTGGCAGCAGGAAGCTGGTTCTGAAATCTCCCTATTAAGGCTACTCATAGCCCAATCGATAGCGCGTCGACCTCATACGCGTGGGGTCCCCGGTTCGAGACCCATACAGCCCAGGTGAATGGAAAGTTAGGTTGTAATGAAGCGGGTACAGCAGGCGGGGCAGAAAGAGCTGCACCACACTCACCCCGCAGACACTTGCTCTCACAACTCCCTCTCACTCCCCGTGGACTCGCCGAGGTCCTAATCAGGATTTGGCCGTGAGAGGTCTCCAGGGACCACACACAACACCTTTTCATCCGTCTTGTCTTCATGAGACGCACCGTCCTCCGAGATCTACCTGTCTGTTGTGGTACCACAACAGATGGTCCTGTAGACGGCCCTGTCTCCTGTGGTATCCCAGGGTGACGGTCCTGTCTCCTGTGGTATCCCCGGGGTGACGGTCCTGTCTCCTGTGGTATCCCAGGGTGACGGTCCTGTCTCCTGTGGTATCCCAGGGTGACGGTCCTGTCTCCTGTGGTATCCCAGGGTGACAATCCAACACATGGGACCTCCCTCCCTCCCTCCTGCCCCAGCCCCCCATAAACTATCTAGGGGAAGCGGTAGGGAAAATGTGGGTAGGGGGATGGGAAAGATGAAGGGGGAATTATGGGGGGTATGAATAGACTGGAAGAGACGGGAAAGGGAGGGGATTGACGGGGGAAAAGGAGAAAAAAGAAAGGAAGATGATCCCTCAGCTGAAACTCAACGTCTAGTGCTTCTGAGATTTTGTGACGACGGAGGAAGAAAAGTGAAAAGAAGGTTTGAATTACCGTAAGAGTAATTACCGTCAAGAGAGTTAGAGAAAAAGAGTTAAAAAAAAAAGGCTCTTGCTTTGACAAGGGATGAAAAGAGCGCAGTGGTTAGAGCAGGCACGTTCCTCCCGGGCAGGGAAAGAAGTGCGGTATCGCTTGGTGCCTGGGTCGAGGTTCGAATCCCAGGTACCAAGTTCGAAATATTTTTTTCAATAATAATAATAATAATAAAAATAATAATAATAATGATACAAATAAAAATAATAATAATGATACAAATAAAAATAATAATAATATTAATAATGATACAAATAAAAATAATAATAATTGAATTTATATAACATATATTGCATAACAGTTACAAATGGAGTATTCGTAGATACACAATTTATATTATATAAAGCCACTATATAAAGTCCAGCATCCAGGGTGTCGGTTGTGATGCTGCCGTACATAGTAACAATGATGTTTATAGTGAAAAATACAGTGATTTCGCTGACGCTGATAGTGATCTGCGAAATATGAATGATGCTTAATTGGTGTGTGTGTGTGTGTTAGTGCGTGTATAGCACCTTTGTCTCACCTCCCCATCTATTACTTACCATATCATTTCCATTCATAATTACCCTTCTCTCTGTCCGCCCCTCTGCACCGTTTGTTGCTTCGTCTTTTTATCTGCATCTATAGAGAGAGGGAGAGAGAGAGAGAGAGAAAGGGAAGCCGAGGGAGAGAGAGAACAACAAAATATGAGGGCAGTAACATAACGTACAGATGGGTGTACATGTAATAAGGATGTACAACATACGTTCACTTCATGTATAATTAATATATATATTATCACCCAGACAGCCAGGAGGAATCAAGGTCTGGGTTCGAATCGTTCAGGGATGAGGAGTTTTTGGTGGAATATGGGTTGGGAACTATTCAAGTTTGTTTATATATATATATATATATATATATATATATATATATATATATATATATATATATTATATATATATATATATATAACTGAAAACTCACACCCCAGAAGTGACTCGAACCCATACTCCCAGGAGCAACGCAACTGGTATGTACAGGGATGCCTTAAACCACTTGACCATCACGACCGGACATAAGGAAGTGATAGCCTGAGCTATATGAACCACTTCCCCGCCGGCACCTGGATGGTTATCTTGGGCATAGCATTTTATCAAATCATCTCTTTTTTTTGGGGCAACACGTGAGGAACACAAATGCAAACAAGCCTGAATGGTCCCCAGGACTAGATACAACTGAAAACTCACACCCAGAAGTGACTCGAACCCATACTCCCAGGAGCAACGCAACTGGTATGTACAGGGATGCCTTAAACCACTAATATCTAAGTGGTTTAAGGCATCCCTGTACATACCAGTTGCGTTGCTCCTGGGAGTATGGGTTCGAGTCACTTCTGGGGTGTGAGTTTTCAGTTGTATCTAGTCCTGGGGACCATTCAGGCTTGTTTGCATATATATATATATATATATATATATATATATATATATATATATATATATATATATATATATATATATATATATATATATATATAATATGCACAAGACATCGCCTCACACATACATACATATGATGTATGCGTGCCTGGAGACGATTGGGAGCAAGTTGGTGTTACTATGATATTCTGAGTTCGTCGTAGCCAGTCGTAAGTCAGCAGTCGCCGCCCGTAAATACCTGCGGGCATTATCGCCCAGCCATCGTATTCAATTTGCCTCGCTCAGACCTGCACTTAGATTGTTATTTTTCTTCCCGGGTAATTGTGTTTTTGCTCGGTGCTCTGATTTGACTGATTTACATTTTTCAGTTCCGCAGAACGTGTTTATTTATTAAGTTCATGTCTGTATATTTCACTCTCGTGATAGTTAGAAAATAAGCGTGGAAATAAATTTGATTAGTCACCCAATATGAAAATATAAATACTATTTTAAACGATAATCATTTTAATAAATCTCGGCGTTTGTCTCCATTACTATAAATAATACAACATAAGCTGCAGTTGCTAATTATGAAAGCTTCGAAATGGCAGACAGCTTACGTCACTGCTGTAAAGTGACCCCGGAACCAGCCACGTCGTGCCTCTGGCAGTTGGGAGGATTGGGGGGGGGGGGGGGTGGAGAGGTTAGTTGACATCTCATTGATTTAGTCGCTTCTCAGAAGTGTTGTCGTTGGCGACACTGGCGACACCAGACTTGGGGTATCGACCTGTCGCGATGACCTACGATGTTGAGGCAAGAGCAGGTCACGACACCTGATGCAATGCTGCTCGTGGCTTGACGTGGGAGTTAAGGAGCTGTGGGAGGTTTAAGGTCGAGAGACAAGTTGGTGGGTAGGTAGTGTGGGATAGGCAAGGGGGAGGGGAGAGGTGAAGGCTGGGGTAAGGTGATGGTAACGTGGGTATGGGGTAAATCGGTCGGTTTCAGTGTTGCTGATGTTAGGAGTATGGGGTGGTGTCGTAGGATCAGGATCTCTTGCCTGGTCTCCTGGTTGGTAGTCTGGTCGATTAGGCTGTTAGACGCTGCTGTTTGCGGCAGACCGCAAACAGCAGCGTGTTTGTTTGCGGCAGCAGCTGTCTGTTTGCGGTAGTTTGCACCTACCTGTGCTGCAGGTAGGTGCACTTTTCGGTGTTTAAATTGTAGCTTCCATCGAGGGTATTGTTGCCGGTGGTTGTGTCCGATGTGTTGGAGGTAAGATCGCTGTACTTAGTAGTAAAAGTATAGTTTATTGCGTTTTAAATTGGAATTTAACCAACGTAGTATAAATGCTGACTATGCTAGAGCAGAAAATATTTCCCTTGCGTGTTACTTGTTAACTCTTGAAACTAACAAGAGACTCAATCACTGATGTAATCCTGAAGCTTGCCCAGCTCGAGGAGAAAACACATAGAGAAAGAGAACCCAAGATGAACAGATCGAGAGGGAGATAAGAGACAGAAAAGGATATGGGGAAGAAACAAAGAGAAAATTAGAAAAACGAGATGGAATGGTATGAAGGGAGAGAAGGTATGAGAAAAAGGAAGGGCAGAGATAAATGGAAGAGGGAAGGAGACAAATCTTATGATTCATCCCATTTATCGCGTGATGCCAGCTAAGAACACATGACATACAAATACAGATCATATTAATACAACCAGTTACGCAATTATTAAACTGGCGATAAAATATTGACTCACATTGATGACACATGCCACTAGAGGTGGGGGGGGGGGGACAACACACGCCGGGACACTGGGACACATACAGGTGCCAGTCTGTGACACATTGATTTAGAGATATGTGAAGTAATTCACTCCCGAGAATTGATGACGTCGCGGCCATAACTACGAGGTCGTTCGATATTGATACTTTTTGTGTAGGTGTTTACTGAGAAAACATTTCTCCGTGACGCAGTTTGCTCGCATTTTAAATATTAATATTTTTTTTACTAAATTCATTTATTGTAAATTTGACAAATGTCATGTAGTAAATACGGCAGTACATTGCCTAAAACTAAAATCACTTTTAATTTCAGTTTTGGGAAACATTGATATTAACAAATGGATTAATAATGTTTTCCCTGTAAATTCTTGGCTCTGCAAGCAGTGTGGTAAATAACTTGAGTTTAATTAATTTGTACTTTGACAACGGTTTAACCAGTCTACCAAACTATCTGTTAATAGACAGTGGTAGGATGAGGCTGGGAGTGCCTTGCTCGTAGGTTCGAGTCACCCTTAGAATTCCATTTGATTTTCTCATTAATTTATTATTAATTATTATTTTTGCGTAGGAAAAAATATAATTATTATTTGATTTTATGGGCACCTTGCAGGCGAGAAGTTGGCTTGGGGAGCATCGGTGGCAGAACTCCCTGTACTGTAGTTAA
>WNGS01111181.1:33816762-33827082 GCA_020271785.1 Procambarus virginalis
GACGCACTTTTTATTATTAAAACTTACTAACGAAGAATATCAATAAATGAGACATTTCTCTACTACTAATGTACCATTTTATTTATACAATGATCATCTGCGTATATTTTATTCTGTCTTCGTTGGAAAGAGTTAAAGATCAGTTAGACAACATATTGTGCAGTGAGAAATTGAGCACTTAACCACAGAAGGGGTGAGTTTTTTTTTTACAATGCTAACCAATATGCATACATTCTCGTCTGTCTGTTTTATTACTACAGAACATTCTCAAAATGCGATTGAAGTGCTTTTAGAATGGCAGATTACAATTCTAATTGGCAGATATATTTACATCTATCCAACCTCCACACGTCAAATCCTCAGTTTATGAGTGAAAGACACTTTACACATGACTTACAAACAATGACTTTTTCTCGAACTGCGCTTCCCTCTTTTCTTGTGTTCGAATCGCGCCATCTACGGGTATGACTTCTATGAAATAATCTGTGCACCGGCTCGTGTGTCAATGTCTGCAATCATATTGTGTGACTTTGCGAGTGTAAACGCATACAAGTTCCTATAACACCCTACCTCCTCTGCCGAAATTACTTTTAGATTGTTCAGTCCAATAAAAAAACAAATCTCCTTCCAAGATATCCCACCAAGGACACAGAGAACCCCATAACCCCATTCTCAGAAGCCTCCAAAATATCACTCCAACATCAACAAATTTACCCATTTCCTCCCCAAAATATTCCCTTCCTTCTCCCCCTCCCCCCTCTCAACCCCACCCCACAACAATGACACATTTCGTACAGGCGATACATATTAATATACTCCCCCTCGCCACCTACAATTTCCAGACCATTTTTTATATATATGAAATTGAAGGCTTGCTCGCGTCGCGCCATCGGCAATCACAAAAATTCAACCGAACCTATCACATCACAGCCACCCAAGGTGGGTGTGGTGGAGGGGGTGATTGTGGTGGAGGAGGGAGTGATTGTGGTGGAGGGTTTGTTGTGGTGGAGGGGGTGATTGTGGTGGAGGGGTGATTGTGGTGGAGGAGGGAGTGATTGTGGTGGAGGAGAGAGTGATTGTGGTGGAGGGGTGATTGTTGTGGAGGGAGTGATTGTGGTGGAGGAGTGATTGTGGTGGAGTAGTGGTGGGGAGGGAAAATAGTAGCAGGGTGACCAAAGAGAGAGTGACTAACAAACGAGACAGTAAACAAATACAAAGGAAAATGGTAGCGGCGGAAGGAATAGAAGGGGGGGGGGAGAAGGAAGGGAGGGAGGGAGAAGGAGGGGAGGGGGAGGGGGAGAAGGAGGGGAGGGGGGGTGTCACAAATTGAAAATTACACCCCCTCCCCACCCCCCCACCCCCACCCCCACGATATAAACCTCCATAACACAACTCGCTCGTGACGCCAGATTTAAGGAACCTTATTACCGTGAATTTAAAGAGAATTTATGAGAGCTGAACAGGAAGAAAAATGGCAGTGGATGCGGAGTCAATCTGGGACGGACGGATGGACAGACGGGCGGGCGGACGGAGGGACGGAAGAGCTGCCCCCCCCCCCCCCCCCCATCGGTGGCTCCGGTCGACGGTAAGATACGACCACGGTATTATAAGTATTAAAGCTTGTTTACGGTATATTTTTACGATCATCGTTATGATTATTGCCGCCGCCGCCGCCGCCATCTGCGGAGACCTGGCCTGCTGGCTTGTGGAGTGGGGGGGGTGGAGGTGCGGGTGTGTGAGGTGTGTGTGTGTGCTGGATGTGTGTGAGGTGCGGGTGTGTGAGGTGCGGGTGCGTGTGCAGGAGGTGTGTGAGGTGCGTGTGTGTGTGCTGGAGGTGTGTGAGGTGCGTGTGTGTGAGGTGCGTGTGTGTGTGCTGGAGGTGTGTGAGGTGCGTGTGTGTGAGGTGCGTGTGTGTGAGGTGCGTGTATGTGAGGTGCGGGTGTGTGATGTGCGGGTGTGTGAGGTGCGGGTGTGTGATGTGCGGGTGTGTGAGGTGCGCGTGTGTGATGTGCGGGCGTGTGAGGTGCGGGTGTCTGATGTGCGGGTGTGTGAGGTGCGGGTGTGTGAGGTAGAGGTAGGTTAAGGAGGAAGAAGTTAACGTGTTGTAATACCAAATATTGTTAAATGATTATAATAATTTCTAACTATTACCTACTTAGTTCGTGTACTATAAGATTGTATCCCCCTAGCACTTGAGATACCCCCTATTATAACTCTGAAGAATTACTTAACTACCCATTAACCCCTAACCTTATTCTTTCGTAATGATCATACTATTTTTTTTCCTGTCACCAGGATTGTTAAATGGCGATAATATATATTTATACTCCATTTGACACATTTAAGGAGATAATTTTTGTTAAATAAAATAGACTCCAAAACGTACAGGAATATTGATAACTACAAGAATGACATAACCTCCACGACGAAGGAACAATTGAGACTTCCAGCGACACATCAAGAGGAAAATAGCCACGAATAGTCAACCACAGTAAGTAAACTATATCATAGACGAGTAGTCCAGTAGGAAAATGATGAGGAAATATAAACATTATTTAAAAACCTCCAGAGAAGAACATGAGCACTTCCCAGAGGTCAACCCGTCCTCGCAAATTCGTATAGTCAATATTGACTTATTAGTTACCTGCATAGGTGACATACTAAACATAATAGTTTCCCTTGAAAAGCTTCATAGAAAACACCGACCTTACCTAACCTACTTAGTATGTTAAAATAAGCATCTTATAGCTTCGTAATTACAATTGTTACTTAACCTATTATAGGTATAGGTTAGGTAATAATTGTAATTACGAAGCAATAAGATGCTTATCTTAACATGCTAAGTAGGTTAGGTAAGGTAGATGTTTTCTATGATGATTTTCAAGGGAAACTATTATGTTAAGTATGTCACCTATGCACTTATTTAATAAGTCAATATTGACTATACGAATTTGCGAGGACGGGTTGCAGAGGTACAGGACAGGATACCTGTGAATTAGAGACTAAGCAGCGTTGAACTTACAGCAGATAAGGTAAAGAAGCAGCTTGGAGACGATCTAGATTTCTTGAAATCCTTCATACTGCACAAAGTCCCCATATGGTTGCTAAGGAATGCAGCTAAAGTTCTAAGGATATCTTTTAATTAATCCACAATGTATCATTTGAGAGGAGTGAGCTACCAGATAGCTGAAATACTATTTATATCATACCTACTTATAAGAATGGAGATTGGCTGAATGATCTAAGCTGCAGGAGTGTACAATTGCAGTAATAAGGATGAAGGAAATTAATAAGCAGAGTACCATGAGAGAGGTATGGATGAGAGGGTATTGATAGCTGAGACTGATGGATGCCTACTACTACTGATAGCAACTAGAAAACTCGGAGGAACTTTAGACCTGTAAGTAAGCACGTCTTCAGGAAATGAGTAGCATAAAAACTAGATTTTACTTGTCATTCTAGTTAGTAGAATGAGGTAGACAAGAGAATAGGGGGAGGGAGGACAAAGAACAGCTTAGGCTAACTTCATACATAGTTTTAAGAGTAATTACAATGAACAAGAGGATCATGAGACACCAAAACAGGCGACCAACGATTGACCCACGAGATCCAAAAGGTAGACCTCGCCCCTGCATGAACATTCAGGCGGTACCTACACAGGTATGGAGGTGAGGAGGGGGAAGTGGAGGACGGGAAGGAGAGATGAGCACAGAGGAGGCTGTGGGAAGGCGGAAGGAGAGTTAGTACCGGAGGCCGGAAGAGCGGGAGGTCGATCATTACCGAAAAAGGATAAATAAAGAGCCACTCGCAGATCCAAATATCCCTCCTGGGACCCACCAGTCAGGCGATCCTTCATGGGATTATTTCCTAAATGAGCCCACCTCAGGTCTTCGACTCAGGCCCACCTCAGGTCTTCGACTCAGGCCCACCTCAGGTCTTCGACTCAGGCCCACCTCAGGTCTTCGACTCAGGCCCACCTCAGGTCTTCGACTCAGGCCCACCTCAGGTCTTCGACTCAGGCCCACCTCAGGTCTTCGACTCAGGCCCACCTCAGATCAATGTCCCGGGCCCACCAAACGTCTTATAGTCCCAGCTAGAACGAGCTATACTCCAACCAAATGCCCGCTCTAATTAGTTAGAGCTTAACTAAAGAGCTTTAGAGCTTAACTAAAGAGCTTTAGAGCTTAACTAAAGAGCTTTAGAGCTTAACTAAAGAGCTTTAGAGCTTAACTATAGAGCTTTAGAGCTTAACTACGTTAAGTAATGTTTAGAGGCTTCGTTTAGAACTCAGCTTTGCATGTTTAAAAGTCTCCTCCCAGTTGGTCAACAAATAATTTGTACCGTTTGATGTAATATGATAACAACTATGGTAATTAAAGTAGGAACGAAAGGTCTGTGATGAGTAGAGATATCAAAGGTCGGTCTACGAGGATTAGGAGAGCAAATTTCTGTCTACAAGGGTTAAGATAGCAAAGGTTGGTATACGAGGGTTAAGATAGCGAAGGTCTGTCTACAAGGGTTAAGAGAGCAAAGGTCTGTCTACAAGGATTAAGATAGCAAAGGTCGGTATACGAGGGTTAAGACAGCAAAGGTCTATCTACAAGGGTTAAAATAGCAAAGGTCTGTCTACGAGGATTAAGGTAGCAAAGGTCTTTCTACAAGGATGAAGATAACAAAGGTCTTTCTACGAGGATGTAGATAGCACACGTCGGTCTACGAGAGTTAAGATAGCAAAGGACTACGAGGATTAAACTTCAAAAGTAGACATTTTGAAATATCGTGACCAAAAACACTAAATAAGGAGTGAAATTGACTGCATGAGAGCTAATAAAATAATATGTGTTGGTGTGGACTGGACAGAGTACTGAGCCAAAATGTTTCTGCTCTCATATCGTCAAGCTAAAAAAATAGTGCGCGAATGTTGTCGAAATGTCGCCATTGGATTTCCAGGTGTTTGTCAACAAAGCATTACGCTACAGCAGTAGCATCAAGTAAACACATGAATTGATTGCAGCTATCGCCAGCAATTAAAGAAGTGTGTGTGTGTGTGTGTGTGTGTGTGTGTGTGTGTGTGTGTGTGTGTGTGTGTGTGTGTGTGGTGTGTGTGTGTGTGTGTGTGTGTGTGTGTGTGTGTGTGTGTGTGTGTGTGTGTGTGTGTGTGTGTGTGTGTGTGTGTGTTACGGTATCGTCACCATCGTCGGAGTGTGGAGTGGCAACTCCAGCGCCATCTATGCGGAGGAGTCTGCACTCAAACTCCCCCTGATATTGGACGCAATGTAGACAGCGCCATCTATTGGTGGTGGCTTGACAGCAGTAAATGGGCCCTGGTTTCCTGCCTTGGTCAGACAGAGAGGTCGTTGTGGATGACCTCTGGTGGTAGGCGTACCAACATCAGCGCCACCTAGAGTGTGCTACGGAGCAAAATGTCACCTCCCCAGTGAGTAAGTGTTACCTCCTGGTTTCCCCAGTGTATCGTCCTATTAACTGATGACGTTTCAAGTCCACAGAGGTGATGTCTGGAGGCAGTCGTACTGAGGAAGGCAGTTTACCTTGGGCAGTCTACGTACTCTGCTTGGTCTTGGAAGAAGACTGAGTAAGTCGCCGTCGATCTACGGGTGCACCACCTACGGGCTTCTGCCAGAGGTTAGCTACCCCTGTATGTGTTAATCTGTGACCCCGATCAGCGTGTGGCTGAGGTCTTCTGCCAGAGAGTGGCTGGAGAGCGATAGTGGAGTAGAGGCGCGATATGCCCAAATTTGGACGTAATTTGAAATGAAATCGACTCACAAAAGTGACGTTCTGTTCCGTTTTCTATTTGAGTCGTACGCGCAGAGGTTATGAGAGGACACTTTAAATTAACGTTTTTCATAACGTTTTGAAACTTTTATGAGAATTTCCTGCCCACCTAACCTATCGGAGGACCCTTAACTTACTGTTGTTGAAAAAAAATCCCATTTTTTTTTTTTTTCAAATTACGTCCAAATTCGGCCATACGGGCAAACGGCCAAAAGCGACGTTCTTTTTAAGAGGACAGGTTGGGATGATATTGTGTCGGTGGGCTGGCCCACATAAAGGGTGAACTCTCCAGTATTTACCAGTACGAGTGGACGAGGTGCTGGGCAGTGGAAACACTGGGGGTTGACGAACACTTCATGTGTGCACTTTTAATGTCCTGTGTGAAAGCGACACTACTGTAAATAACTATAGCAATAATCTATTATATTTTAAAATGTATAATGGTAAATACATTCGTGATGGGAACAGTGTGTTGTTCATTTCCCCCCCCCCTTTTCTCTCTCTATACCGCTATGTAGCTATTTCTTGAAAGCGTTCTACCGACTTTTCGGATACTATATAAAAAGTCATAAACATTAAGAACCCGGTTACTGGTCCATAAATGGCCGTAACAGTGTATGGGTGTATTCTAGTGTGTGTTTACTATTTCAATTTTACTATTTGTCTGCAGAATAGAGCTATTATCTCGTCCCTCGAGCTTGGACGTCGCCATTTGTAACCTATCTTATATAAATCGCCTTTTAATCAATCTAACCATTCGCTTTTTCCTATCAAACCAACATTTTTTTTCTCCATTTGCTACATATATTTCTCTCACTCACAGCTGATTCGGGCTGCTTCCTGAGGGATGTGTGTATACTCGCCTAGTTGTGCTTGCGGGGGTTGAGCTCTGGCTCTTTGGTCCCGCCTTTCGGTTGAGAGGCGGGACCAAAGAGCCAGAGCTCAACCCCCGCAAGCACAACTAGGTGACTACACACATACACATCCCTCAAGAAGCAGCCCGAATCGGCTGTCTAACTCCCTGGTACCTATTTACTGGTAGGTGAACAGATAGCAAGGATATGTGCGTGTACTCGCCTAATCGTTCTTGATGGAATTGAGGTTTTCTTTGATCCCACCGTTCAGCCTCTAATCAGCTGGACCTAGATTCACTAACTGCCATAGTTGAAATCTTATGTGCGTCTTTCCCAACGGCTCTCGGGAGGCCAGTATGTACTCGCCTAGTTGTACTTGTGGGGGTTGAGCTTTGGCTCTTTGGTCCCGCCTCTCAACCGTCAATCAACTGGTGTATACATTCTTGAGCCTAGTGGGCTCCGTCATATGTACATTTGAAACTGTGGATGGAATCTGCCTCCACCACATGACTACTTATTAAATGCATTCCATTTGTTAACTAATCTGACACTGAAAAAATTCCTTCTAATAACTCTGTGGCTCATCTGGGTACTAAGCTGCCACCTGTGTCCCCTTGTTCGTGTCCCACCCGTGGTAAATAGTTTTTGTCCACCCTGTCAATTCACCCTGTGTGTTCTAGACGTCGTACAAAACACGTCTTGAGGATATTTTAAGCATGCTGTACTAGTTCACCTGTACTACTCGTAATTTTGGCTTCACCAATCAGAGTAGATGTAACATTGTAAATCTCATCCCGTTGCCCATTCAGCTGGAGAACAGACCAATCACCGACATTATGTCGGTTGAAGTTTAGAACAAAAATGAAACAAATCTGTATACATATACACAAACCAAGAGGTTTACCACGCTACTCGGTGTATATTCTGAGTGTTCTTCAGCCCTTAACTGTTCAGGACCAATGTGTACTTTCTGGCTGGTCAGTATAGACACTGGCGGTTGCCAGTACTTACTGACTGACCATAAGCCAAACGACAAACAAAAACTCCACTTTAATTACTCACTGTTGTACTACATAAAACATGTGTATTTAATCATTACACTTACATATATCGGCCGTTATGCGCCGTTTTATCCCATTCGATTTGATAAAATTTTTAGTCATGCGCAACTTGATACAGTACCTTACAACAGCAGCGCAGTTTAAAGGTTAAAAGAACTTGGTTAACATTAAGAAATTATTAAATTAAAATTTGTGGTTCTTTCTCACTCTCCCGTCTCGTCCCAAATCCTTATCTTGACCCCTTCTCAGTGCTATATAATCGTAATGGCTTGGCGCTTTCTCCTATTATATATTAAATTATTCTTTCTCGCTCGGAGGTGCTAGTTTGTCTCATTGGTCGGAGCTTTCTAAAAAGCTGACCACTCATTAAACATCATTTGTTTTATTTTTCAACTCGTTTAACTCTAAATCGCCGCTATTTTGAGAGTGGAGCTAGCTGGTGTTCATTGCTTGTAAGTGTTCACCAGGAGCTTGAACACGAGGAAAGGCTACCGGAAATAAATCTTATATCGTTGCAAGACAGAGTTTAGAGAGAAATGATTACCACATACAAAATTCTCAGTCGCTAGGGGTGGAAGAAACCCGATTACTTAGCACTGATGGTACTCGCGCAAGGGTATACAGGGGAAATCTAATTCCACAAATGAGCCACAGACATATTGGAAATAATTTTTTTTGTGTCAATGAACGATAGAGCCCAACAGGCTCAGAAACCTTCACACCCGTTGATTGCATGATGAGAGGCGGAACCGAAGAGCCGAAGCTCAACTCACTTTATGCACAACTAGCTAAATACGACTGCATAAGTACACACACAGTGTTATACGGTGTTTGTTAAATTCGAAATTTTACAGAAATTACGACCCATCACTGTGGCCGACTCATCACTGTTCACAGCGGCGCATCATACACAGGAGAGGGCTGTTCACAAGTGTTCATCAAGGACCATCGACGCAGTTAAAGAGTACTGTTATGGTGTGAATGTGGCCCTAGGGGCAGAGAACGGTAGAGCTGCCCTTAGCAAGATAGCTCATTTAACTTTAATCCACTCTTCTTCACACTTACCGAGGTTCTTCCCACTTCTCTGTGGCCCTGAATCCCACTGTGTGTTCATTAACATAATTGTACGTGGGTGTTCTGCTAGGCCAGGAGGTGGGGAGGGCGTGAGGGGAGGCTGGTGGGGTACGTGGGTGGGTGGTTTGGGTGAGGTGGTGTATGGGGTTGTTCGGTGGGTGTAGTAGTGTTGGGGGTGGGGTTTGGGTTCAGGTGGAGTTAGTGACTTAGTTGAGGACGTGAGTGGTGATTGATGAGGGGGGGGGGTAAAATGGTTAACACCAGCGCGGGTGACGGAAGTAACACCCAGCGTCGGGTGACGGATTAATCACCAGCGCGGAGGTGACGGATTAACACCAGCGCGGTTCTCACGGAGTTGACGGAGTAACACCAGCGCGGGTGACGGAGTAACGCGAGCGCGGGTGACGGAGTAACGCGAGCGCGGGTGACGGAGTAACGCAGCTGCGGGTGACGGAGAAGGAGCGGACGGATAACGAGCGTGCCAAACGCCAGCGCGGGTGGACGCATAACCGCCAGCGCGGTGAACAGGAGTGAACGCCAGCGCGGGTGACGCTAGTAACCAGGCAGTACGAAGGGTGACAAAGCCAGGCGCGGGTGACGTAGGTAAGCAGCGCTACGGTAACGCAGGGTGGACAGGAGAGTAGCGCGAGTACGGTGGGACCCAGCGCGGGGGACGGAGGTAACGCCAAGCGCGGCGGTAACGGGGAGTAGAACGCCAGCGCGGGTACGGGATGTAAACGCCAAGCTGCGGGTGATGTGCGGAAGTAACGCCAGCGCGGGGTGACGGAGTAACGCCGAAGCGGGAGTGACGGCAGTAACGCCAGCGCGGGTGAAGACGGAGTAACGCACAGAGCGCGAGGAGACGAGGTAACGCGAGCGCGGGTGACGGAGGAACGCCAGCGCGGTTGGACGGATGAGTAACGCCGAGCGGCTGGTGACGGAGTAACGCCAGCGCGGGTGACGAGTAACCAGGCGGTGAGCACAGCTACACTCAGAAAGTCAGTGGGGTGGGGGGTGACGGGGCAATAGTGGGGGGTAACGCCAGCGCGGCGGGTGACGCAGAAGTAACGCCAGCGCGGGTGACGCAGTAACGCCATGCGCGGGTGACTACCGCGCTAGGTGTAGACGCCGCGCGGGTGACGCAGTACGCCATCGCGTGACGCAGTAACGCCAAGGCCGGGTGTACGACAAGTAACTGCCAGCCTGCGGTGACGAAGTACGCTCAGCGCGGGTGACGAACGCTACACCGAAGGTCAACTCATCCTCGGAACATCAACTCACCTTGAGGCCTATTCTAAACACCATTTGTCCGAAATGTCATCAAATTAAATTCACGAAATCAAAGTACACAAACCTAACACACAAAAAGACAAGACAGAGCATAAATTCAACCTAATACTTCCCAGCAACGTACATCACAAAATCTTAGTGTTGTAATAATATATAAAAAAAAACGTATAAAAGAATGAAATTAATTATATTTTGCTACAAGAGATGCGAAGCTAAGGTCAAGGTCGAGTCCTGACATTCGGAGA